>JAQPPZ010000758.1:12417500-13017500 GCA_028583015.1 Wollemia nobilis
ATTTCAATATTGTACCCTTTGAACTAGTAAAAGAATTATAGCCATCCTGCATTTTCAAAAAAATGTACCACTTCTAGATTTTGTAGTAGTTTGGTAGTGCTTTCTAGTTCAGACTTCCTCTTATAGAATCATTGGTTGTAAATAGAGGATGATGAAAGCAGATCACTGTTACACTTGCATAAAAAAATATATCTTGCTAGTTTCATCAACTTGTCATCATGCATCAGAATGGGGAAAATATAGAGCCTAATCCCCTTCTAACAACCATGTGCCATGTGTACAATGGAAAACTACTAGTGTAGATAGAAAAACATATCTAAACAACACGTGCACAAAGGCATTTTGAATATTTTGCAATCATGTTTCACATGTCTTCCAAGTTTCCCATGTAATCATGATGTTGTCATCCTTTCACCCCCAATGGATTTCTACCATGTGGATCTTTTAAGTGCTTTGTATTTTTAACTAGTCTTCTTCCATGTGGAGTTCTTAGTTGTTATATGTTGGATAGTTCTTGTCTAACATTGAGCAACATGATGTCTTCCTGTGATCTTTCTAATGCTACCAACCAATAGGTATAAGAAAAATCTAGTGCCAATAAAATGAATTCCAATCCACTAGGGTTCCCTTTTAAGCCTCCCTTTTGTGCACCATAGGCTATGACATTGCTATATTATGCAAAATTTATGAGACTAAACAAAGTAAAAGGAATAAAATTCTTACCTTATTATAAGATATTGATCATGATGCCTTAAAAATGGTAGGGACCTATGATTAAGCCAAGATAAAATTAGGATTAAAAAATGAGATGGAAGAAATACAAGGGAACACACCAGAATATACACACATTACTCCAAAAACCAATTTGCATACTAGTCTTGACCCGATGACACCCCCAAAGGAGTTTTCACCATTGGATCTCAATTTTTTCTTTCTTTTTTTTATTTTTTCAATATATTAGGACACAATCATGCTTTATTTTTCATGTGAGAATATGTTTCCCCCATAAAATCCATATTAAACTATGAAAACGAAAAAACAAAACAAAAAATATTCTTTTGATATTGGTTGATGGTATAACCTGAATTTATGTCCATTTAGCACCATATTTCATCTTGAGTTATCAAAATACTAGTCACATGACCCTATTATCAAAAACTTGATCAATATTATACGGTCCTAGCCATCAATTCCAAAGCTTACCCTTGAAGTCAAGGTAGCAAGAATCAAACAACAATGCCCAATCACCTAGCTTGTATTGATTACTTTTGATGTATCTATCATGCCATGTCATTTTTTGTTTTTCAATAATATTAATTTTATGAAGGGCATCCCTTCATAGTTCATCAAGTGCATTAATATGTAGAACTCTTTCTTGTTATATCTACGATAACTCAATACCAAGATCAAGTGAAGTGTGTAAAATTTGCAATTAAAATTTAATATGTAAAATGGATTTATTTCCATAGACTAATTCATAAAGGGTTGGTCCAATGCTAGATTTCTAATTAACATTACAAGTCCACATGGCTACAGATAATCTATCATCCTAAAAAAAATTATTTAAAGCTATTTTAAAGGATTGAAATTTAACTGACTATATTATTCCATTGCATGAACATAAAGGTAAGAGGATGATAAAATTACAATATTCACCATCTCCCATATCTCAATGGAGTCCAAAGAAATATGATATTCCAAGATGGAATCCAACAAATTAGAAACTAAAGATAAGTTATGACTAGTATTATCCATCCATCTAGAACTACACCTAAGCAACTAATATGCATGTGGAATACTATTCTCACATGGGATACATTATTAGAAAGAAAGAAATGCTATGTTAATAAATAAAAATGCAGTCCTACCTAGGAGAAAGAGGGGTCATGTAAGTGAACATCAATCCTCATCATACCTTCCCACAATAGAAGCATTGGACTCCAATAATTTTATAAGAGAAGGGAAGTCTTGAGACATTTCATGAGAATAAATCCAATGATATTTATGCAGAAACTACCCACACTAAGCCACAAGATAATAATTAGAAGTTCCTTGGAAATTCTAATGATTCTTGGTGTCATAGACCTTATCAACATCCAACAGTGACTAAGAATCAAGAACCACATCAATAGGATGACTGATGGTAAGTTTGATCTTCAATTTAGAATCATGGTATAGCTTTAGGAGATCTACATTCATGATATCATGGATCCCAAGGTATTTAGGGAGATCAATGTAAAAAGCATTCTTGAACACTTGATGAAGGATAGTATAAGGCCCATAGTGAAGATGTTTGATTTGCTATGTACCTTCTTTGAAAATCATCACTTGTTTAAGTGCAATCAAACTTTATCACCAACCTAAAAATGATGAGGAATTTGATGTATATCCATGGCCTATTTCTACTATTGTTGTGTCTTTTGTAAAATCTGAATCACCTTGGCTTGAAGATTCTACAAATGTTGAATGAAAGAGTGAGTTTTGTCTTTCTCCTTTTGAACATGAGTGGTGACAAGAGAATTCAAATACAAGGGTAACTCATAAGTATCCAATGGCTAAAAATCCAAAAAAACCTCAAATGGAGAATTACCTATAGAATAATGAACTACTTTGTTGTATGTATGCTCAATATGGGTGAGACTCAAGTCCCACTTTGCTGGTGAAAAATGATGATAGATTTGCAAACACTGTACAAGGATATGGTTCACCACTTTGGTTTTTCCATCAGAATAAGGATGATAGGCTATGGAAAAGTTAAGAGAAACCCCTAAAAGTTTCCATAAAGGGCACCAAAAAGTTACCCACAAAGTGTGAATCACAATCCAACATAATGTTAATGGGAAGACCGAAGGATCACCATATGTAGTCAAAGAAAAATTGGGCTAAGTCTGGTGTAGAACAAGTCTTGCAACAAGGAAGAAATTTAACCATCTTGCTAAATATATCAATAACAACAAAGACTCAATAATATTGTCACACTATCATGGGAAAATTGCTAAGTACATGGAAATTATTTCCTAAGGATGAGAAAAAATAGGTAAAGGAATGTCTAAGCCAAATTTTCTATTAGTAGTCTTGTATCGACAACAAACAGCACACTACTTCAAATACCTCAAAACATCCCTCTATATATGTGGCCAATAGAAGAATAGCTACAAATGATGAAGTGTCTTGTGTTTACCAAAGTGACCTCCATAGAGGGTAGAATGAGATTCGTTAAGAAGAGATACTCTAGGTTCACAAGGAACACAAAAATTGTCCAATATATAAAATAACCCATCGTTGATATGAAAATCTTGGAAAGGGTACAAATTGGAAGACACGCTTGCTGAAATATCTTCCCAAAATTAGGATCTTGAGAATACTGAGATGGTCAATCTTGAAAATCTGAATGTGAAGTGATCATAATTTTCAATGTATGAGTGGAAAGATGCCTCCTCAAACAATATGCCATAGGATTACTCTTCCCCTTTTTCTACTTGATGATCAAATGAAATTGTTGGAGATAAGAGGCCCACTTCATATGTCAAGTTTCTTCAATTTTATTTTGATATTGAAGGAATTTGAGGGGCATATGATTAGTGTAAACAATTTTTTCTTTCCCCAATAGATAGTGTCTCTAGTACTTAATGGCTTGAACTAAGATATACAACTCCTTGTCATATGTCAAACAGTTCAACTTTACAATATAAAATATTTTAGAATGGTAAGCTACTAGATGACCATTTTTTTTAATGCCAACACCTAAAGCAACTTGAGAAGCATTTGTCTCAATATCAAAAGGTTGAGAGATATCAGGTAAAGCAATAATAGTTGTACAAAGTTTCTTTTTCAAAATATCAAAGGCAACTTCCTATTTCTTTCCCCATTTAAAGGAAACCTTGGCCTTTGTCAAGTAGTGCAATGAAGCTACAATAGTGGAATAATGAGGGATGAACTTGTGATAGATGTTCTCAAGTCCTAGAAAAATCCTCAACTCAGTGATAGTAGTAGGAGGAGGTCACTTAAGTAATACTTCTACTTTAGTGGGATCTACCTAAATTCCATGCTCACTAATCACAAAACCAAGGTAAGAGATGGAAGTGTTGCCAAAAGAGCACTTGGTGAGGTTGGCATATAACTGATTCCTATGAAGGATGTCAAGTACTTGTTGAATATGCTCAAGGTGTTCCTCCCAAGTAGATGATAAAATAAATATATCATCAAGATATATGATTAAAAAATTATCAATAATATCACAAAAGACCTCATTTTTCAATATCATGAAAGTCGTAGGAGCATTGGTAAGACCAAAAAGTATGACCAGCCACTCAAAAATGCTCTTTTTGGTCTTAAAATTTATCTTCCATGTATCTTCTACCTGTATACACACTTGGTGATACCCACTCTTAATATCTATCTTAGAAAACAATTTTCTCCTTGGAGCTAATCTAAGAGATCATCTATGAAGGGAAGTGGATATTTATTCTTGATAAAAAAACTTATTTAAAGCCCTGAAATCTATACACAACCTCTAAGTACCATCCTTTTTAAGCACTAATAAGGTTGGTGATGCATAAGGATAAGTGATTGGTTTAATGAAATCCTTGGACAACACATCTTCTATTTGCCTTTTGATTTATTCATTTTGCAATATAGATTGTCTATACATGGGTGCATTAGGAAGTGAACCAACAAGAATGATCTCAATGCTATGATTAATAGTGCATAGTGGGGGAAGTGACTTAGGCTCCTAAAAAATGTTTAGTAATTTTTCAACAATTTATTCAAATTAGCATATTGATTATGTGGTAAAGCAGAAGCATCAATGTGTTTTGGATGTATGAATACAAGTGTAATCCTCCAGGCTTGCTTAATTGCCTTAGATACTTTCTTGCAACTCAAAACCAAATTATGTGTTTTTTTAGTGCATCTTTTGAGACATGTCTTATCATTTTTTTGTAGTGTGTATATTTTATGATAGGTATCATAAACTGCTTTCCTATCATATTAGTAATGTTGACCAATAAAAATTCCATAGCTATCCATAGTCGTTACATCACAAGTTATCCTATCAATGAATTTGGGACCAAATGCAAAACTCTCACAGTGCAAGTGTGAGTAATCTTGGAGCTCCTACCACTATATTTCCATCCCAAATAATACGGATTAGGATGATTCTTCATCATCAAATGCAACTTGTCAACTGTGGATCTCGCAATTAAGTTCTTTTGTGAGCCATTATCGATAATACAATTTATTTAATAAATATGCTTGAGTGATAAAAAAATGAATCACTACTGCTCATGAATGAATTTTGGTGCATCAAGGTAACTTGATTAATTTTACCTCTTAGTTATGTGTGTGGGTGATCTTCTCCTACAGCGTCAATGGGACTTTGTACTTGGTCCTCCACTTGAGATTTTATAAAAAAACTTTTCTTCTTAAACTTAAAACAATTGGACTTATCATGTCCTTTCTTCTTACAATAATTACAAAAATTCTTTGAATATGAAGGAGAATAATAGGGCTTAGAAGAAGAAGTAGAAGGATAAGGATATAGGGAAAAATAATAAGTGTTCTTTGATAGAAAACTTTTCTTTTGAGAAGAAAAACTTTTCCCCTTTGATGAACCTGAAAATATGAAAAATAAGAATGAAACCCCTTTTAGTGTACAAAAAACTTGTCTTAGCAAGTTGTGCATGGTTGAAAGCAAGTTCCAATATTGTCAAAGGAACATACATTATCTCTCTATACAGGTGTTCGAATAGCCCACTCTTAAATTTGAGAATAAGAGCTTCTACTTCATCAGTCACACCAAGAAGAAGGTGAAACCATTGAAACAAAAGATGTAATCTTGAATAGACATGTTAGGTCCTTGTCAAAAATAAAACCACTTAATAATCAATTCTTGTTCATATTTTGAGGGGTAAAATATTTCCTTGAGTGCTTTAACAAGATCATTCCAAGTGGTTAATACATATTGACCTTCTCTTCTTTCTACCAACACTTTGGCTAAGCCTGAAATCTTATGCTTTGCAAAGGTAACTTTGTCTTCATCAGGAGTTTGAGAATAGGAAAACCAAGTTTCCATGTCTAGTATCCAACTATTCAAAGTATATAGATCCCTGGATCCATAATACATTGGTACCTCACACCTAGCCTTGAAGCACAGGCCATTATTATAAATTTTGAAATCATGGGGTACATTTTGCATACTTATGTCATTAACTTTATCTGCAAGTTTACTTACAATTTGGGCTAGATCTACCATTTGGGCAGCCAAATATGAGGCCATTTGAAAACAGGTATAAGCCAAGAGCAAGGGAAAAAGGCACAAAACAAGGTAAATTTGAGGACCTTGAATACAAAATATTTCCCTTAAAATGAGATGGCTCCTAGCTAAAGTACAAGCACAACTCTATGTCAACCTAAAGGAGTGCAGGTTAACAAAAATAGCTTCTTCACAAACTTAAAATTTTGTTGGTGTTGGAAAAAAGAGCTTGAAACAAAATTTTGTAATAATGCTTGTAAATGGAGAAATTAATTCTAATAATAAGATTTAATTAAATTCCATTTTTAAATTATTAATTTAAAATAACTTAATTAATAAAGAAAAACATTAACTTATCAAAACTTAGATTAATTAAAATTAATTAAGTTAATGTTTAAATCAATAAATAAAAGAAAATTAAAAAAAAACTTAATAAAGAATTATGTGAAATTAAAACTTCAATTTACCCAATTTACCTGGATTCTTGCCAAAAACAACCATCAACCTCTCATCCAAATACATTCTTTGAAGAAATATTGGCTTTGAAATATGGCATGGGGAAACTTGACAGGCACTGATACCCCTATAATAGGTGCTAATGCACCTAAAATGTGTCTAACACATGTACAAGGGATTACAACTTGATAGGGTGCATCCACTAACAAAGATATAGAAGCACTTGTGTCCCACAACATTACTAGAAGAAATATGGTCGAAGGGACCTTGTGCCTTAGACATCACCAAAATTTTATGACTAAAGGTCACATCAGTTTAAGCACCTATCAGTGAACAACGATCGGGTGATTGGGTTGTCGGTAGATTGCATTGTTCGTCAGTCACTAGATGGGCTAATAAATTTTTATTTTTTTATATTTAAATAATATATATATTATTAGACCAAATTAGCTCATGTTCAACCTTAGCTTAACTTTAGAATTACCAAAATTACCCAAAAACTAATCAAATTTACCACAAAATCATGCAAGAAAGCTTATCAAAATTCTAAAAAGCTTATTTTTGGCAATTTGAATACCTTCAAGTGGAGTAAAACCCAAGATCCAATCGACACATGATCAACTTTTGGAAGGCAACACCCGATCCAGTTGACACATGATCGGCTTTAGAAGGCAAACCCAAATATGTAAGCTCCTAGTTGATTACTTCACTCAAGCATCAACTCGAGATAGAGATAGAATTGAACAAGCAATAACTTTAGTGCATGAAACACTAAATAGTGTGGAGATGGCAATAACCCAAGTCTCCAAAATCAAACTGCTTTGATACCAATGAAAAGGATTTAAATCCAAATAACTATATTATTCCATTGCATGAATATAAAGGTAAGAGGGTGCCAAAATTACAATAACCACCATCTGCCATATCTCAATGGAGGTCAAAGAAATATGATATGACAAGATGGCATCCAATAAACTAGCAACTAAATATAACTCATGACTAATATTATCCATCCATCTAGAACTACACCTAAGCAGCTAAGATGCACATGGAATACTATTCTCATGTGGGATACATTATTAGCAAGAAAGAAATACTATGCTAATAAATAAAATGCAATCCTAGCTAGGAGAAAGAGGGGTCATGTGAGTGAACATCAATCCTCATCACTATTATTTTTGTCAAAATATTTTCTAATTCTCTATTAGTAACTTCTACTTGATTGTTGACCTATGGGTGATATGGTGAGGATTTTTTATGTTTTACTTGGTAATATTCCATGAATGAATGGATAATGTTTGATGCAATGTGGGTTCCCTGATCTAATATAACATTACAAGGAACATCAAAGCATTTAAAGATATGTTCATATAAGAAATCAACTACTTTTTCCTCATGAGTAATAAATCAACTACTTTTTCCTCATGAGTGTATTGGAGAGTGACTACTTTAGCCCATTTAGTCACATAGTCTATGCACACTAGGATGTGTTATTTTCCTTGAGATGGTGGATTAATAGGTCCTACAAAATCTATGTCCCATTTCTCAAATGGTTCTAGAACTATCTAAGGTTGAAGAGGCATCTCATTTTGTGTCATAGGTTTTCCCATTCTTTCATATTGATCATAATGGAAAATGTATTTTTGCACATCCTTATGAAGTAAAGACCAATAGTACCCTACTCTAATAATATTTTGTGTGGCTTATTTTTTCGAGTAGTATCCTCCAAAAATTTTATCATGACATATTCAAAGGATGCCATAGACCTCATCTTTCCTCACACACCTTTGTGAAATGTGATTAAATCCACTTTTCCTTTATGGATTTGAATTCCAATTGACATTCTTTGGTCCATTTAAACTCAATGGTTTTGGCAAGGAGGGTGAATAATGGAGCATTAATATTGCTAAAGTTTTTGATAAACCATTGATAATAACCAATGTATTCTAAGAAGCTCCTAACATCCATTTGATTCTGATATGAAGGCAACTAATTTATAACTTCTATTTTCTTAGGATCTACTTTTATGCCTTATGTTGATATATGGTGCCCTAATGCAATACCTTCATCCATCCTCTTTAAGAACTTTACATTACTTAGAGATAGATTATGGGATTCACATAGGGTAAGGACTCATTCTATATTATGAAGAGCTTCATTGAAGGTTTCCCCATAAACTGTGAAGTTGTCCATGTATACCTCAATGTATTCAGTAGTAAGATCTACAAAAATAGTGAGAAGAACCTACTAGAAATTTATGGGAATATTACACAACCTAAAAGGTAAGACTCTATAACCAAAGGTTCCCTAGGGGTATGTGAAAGTAGTTTTATCTTTATCTTTTGATTCCACCTGTATTTGATTGTACCTGCTTGAACCATCTAGGAAAGAAAAGTATTTCTTCCTAGAAAGGGTATCGAGTACCTAATCTATGAAAGGTAACATAAAATGGTCTTTTGTGTGACGTTGTTAAGCTCTCTATAGTTGATGCACACTTGTATTTTTTCATTCTTTTAGGAACAATAACCAATGGTGAGACCCATTGGCTATCATAGATTGGGTAGATAAATCATACATCTAATAGCTTCTCAATGTCAATATTTACCATATACCTCAAAGCAATACTTATCCTTCTTTAAGGTTGATAAACAAGTTTCTTCATAGTATTATATATTCTATGAGTGCTTATGTTGGGTGGATTCCCTTCATATCACTATAGTCCCATGTAAATGCATGGACATGTTGACTTAAGAAATTAAATAACTTAGCTTCTTTAATTTCCATAAACCATATATTAATATTGACACATTTTCCTAGTTATATTTATGTTTGCTTGGTGACTGGTAGCATCGAATTGACTCCTTTTATCACCAATGAGTTTAAAGGACAATGGTGGGGTAGCAAGGAATGAAATATTCAAGTGTTTTCATTAAAATTAATCCATGTATAAGTGATGTCTTTCAAAATATATTTGAAATATATGAGAAGGTACATTTGTTATCTATGTGGTAAAGTAAATTAACTATCTTGTAGTGGTATAGGTGAAAAAGGCTCAAATATTTCGTCCTTGTCTTTCCACCAAAAATTATGGACTGTAGTCCCCTTATCATCTAAATGAGGTTCACTTGAAGAATCCATCAAAATAGTTTCATCCTCAAAGTGAGTTTCTTCTAATGGATCTAGATCTTCTACATGATCTTTTATTATGACCAAACGAATAAGATTATTTTGTTCCCTAGGTTTTTCCACCCATAGATTTCCATAGAAATCCATGGAAGGTCTAGTTAGAGGGTATGATGAAATATTTTTAATGTTAAATCAATTAGAGATAATAATATTCCCAGAATGAAAATCTATGAATGTAGAAGTCATTATTAACCAATGTTATCCAAGGATCAATGGATAACCACTCATCTTGGTCCTTGGTTGGAAAATCATGAAATCAACAAGATATTCCCATGATTCTATGGTTACTATCACATCTTCTACTATTCCCTCAGGTTGTGTTATATATTCATCCTCTAGCTAATGTATAGTAGAAATAGGTCACATGTTGGTCAAGGATTATAAACTCATATATTTAATAGTCATGACATTTATTGCTACTCCTAAGTCAACCAAAATATTCAATATTTTTATTGTACCAATGGAAATAGTAATGACAGGGTTTTTGGTATCTTCATATTTGGGTGAATGAGCTTTCATGCTAAGAGGTCATCTAATTTTAATCCCCTTGTATGGTTTTTTGATAAGCCTTTTGTTTCCTTCTAAGTTTCTTAATGTTTCCTTCTAGGTTTCTTAATACACATATCTTGGATAACGTTTTTGAAAATTGGTATATCCTTGATTGCTTGGAGTAAAGGGATTGTTATATTTAATCATTTTAATTCTACTAATGGATCAAATTATTCAGAATGTTCTTCCTTAGGTTCCAATATTTCAATATATGATGCTTGATGAATTTCTAAAGGCATGCTTTTTGGAATATTTTCTTCTTATTTATCTATTGGCTCGGGATTTGGTGGAATATTTTATCTTTCTTTTTAAAATTCTTTAATTTTGGGAGTCTTTAAATCAAGCAATACCTTTCCTAAGTGAAGTTGCACATTATCATGGTTGATAGAATTGATATTAATTATGTCATTATGCTCTATATTGTAGACAAGGGTTGCTTTCTTATTATTATTTGGGTTGACCATAGGTTGGGCCAATAGTGGAGGTTACTTTGGTGGTTATGATTGTACTATTTGGGATGCACCAGTAGGTCCCGGTAGTAACACTTGTTGTTGACTTTGAAACCATCATTGTCCCCCATAAGGTTGATTGGATTGGGATGGTCCTAAAAACTAGATTTGACCATGATTGATTTAGAATTGTTTGCATCTATGGTGGTTAATCCATCCTTGATTATTCCATTCAAGATATGGAGACTAGGGGTACCAAACCCAATGTTGTTGTGGTAGGGAAATATTTCATGGAGTATTCCATGCTCATGGTGCTCTTTAATTATGGGAAAAAATACTTTTTTGTCCCATATAATTCAGTTCCTTTGTAATAGGACTCTTTTTAAGGTTAGCCTTTATTTTTGAAAATAGTATTATTTATAGAAGCTTAAACTTCCAACAATAAACATAATACACTACCAACTCATCTCATAGTAAAATTCATACCTGGCTTATTCTATAAGAAATTCTACATCCAGAAATTGAAGACTCATTGACATATTAGATAAGCTGCTAGGAAAACTAAAATACATCAACAAGTTTATCGAATATCCTTATTACTATTGGTGCAATGAAACACATTTTGTGAGCGGTGTTCCTTCACCCTCTATTCTGGATTGAATAGACCCATTTTCTAGATCCCTTTCCCAACCTGTACAAAATTACATCTGTAGAATCTTGATATACCATCATACTCAGAAAGGAATATTTATTTAAGGATATCGTCTAAGCATAATCCATACAATGACAATTCAATGCAATCATAAGGATACACCAAACGTCGGCTCAACTCTACGATAAACTCAGATACACATTTCCCCATCCTTTATACAATGCTCCCGAAAATAATTCCAAACCTATAAAACCATTCTTTTAATACTCCTATGTTTTCAAAAGCACAATGTTTCAAAAACAATCACCAATATACTCTCAATTCCTTGAACCAAATTCACTCCTTGCTAACAAGATAACAATGACAAAAAAAATTCATTTAGTGACATAATAGCGTTGGACAAACCCACGAATCCAACCCATATTAGCATAAGACATCACTCATACCTAACCTTACCCTCTCTACAGGAACTTCACTTTTGTTCACATCACAAAGAAGGTTTCCTTGAACTCTAAACATACTAATAGTGGTACTAATAGATATCTCTACCATTCACATAGCTTACAACATCATAGGGAACGTTTTCAAACTATCTTCAATTCACAAAATATATACTAACAGATATCTCTACCATTCACTTATCTTACAATGTCACAGAGAACGTTTTTGAACTATCTTTAATTCACAAAAGTAACATTAATAGATATCTCTACAATTCACTTATCTTATAGAGTCACAAAGAACATTTTCAAAATATCTTCAATTCACCATAGAACATATATGTACAATCTCCCATAAAATGCATCTCTTTCAGCATAACTCGAGTTACCAAATTATCTCCAATCACAAGCATTCATTTTCAAGCTAATTCAAGTAATACTTACCATTTATTTTTTGTTTGAGTGAGAGTCAGCAATACTTTGGCACCGATTCAACATTGCAAATCCCCCAGTGAGCTCCAACGTCAATCCTTTTCATCCTGCTCTCAATTTATCCCCCTCTCCTTTTCGAAACCGAACCTCCAAAATGAAGAACAACCACCTCCTTTCTCTCTGGTGGTAAAATCAATGTCCCACTCCATCCACCATACACATATTTACTCCTCTTCCCACTCACTCTACTTCCACTATCCATTAATGGCATATTCATTCCACACTGTGGTAACTAGAACTCATTCAATTATCTTACCATCTAGAAGATGCATCTAATAGCCAACTTGGGTTAATCGCACATTTTAAAGAATAAATACTTCCACCATGCAATAAACTCAAGATTGTTTTTTTTAATATTTTTCCATCAATAACATGTAGAGGTAGACAATTGACAAGTATCCATATTCAAAGTCTTCTCATCCTGAGAAAATCATAAAGTAAGACATTAGTCCAATAAGTCTAAGTTAAGGTATGCAAGAAGAGTTAGCAAAAATCCATAACATAAGTACCAAATCCATTTCCAAGTACCCTACAAACTCAAATGGGGCTCAAAAATATCATTACCGTAAACCATAGGTCTTACATAACTTAACACATGGAATAAATCAATCATTCCATCAATAAGATATATAGGTCATTTCCATAAAATATTTGTTTTGCATATCTAGTCATGAAGTTGTCAAATATTACCACAAAAAAAACACAAAAAAATCCAAGTTCATCCACATAATAAGTCTACCAAGGGAGGGTCATGACATCCTCCCCCCTTAGGCTCAACATAGTCCTCTATGTCTTTACTAGTTCCATCAACAAAATAAAATAACAATTACATATTATTTTCAAATAAGAAAGGAAAATGTTTTTACATGTCTACTACTTTCTCCCAAGTAGCATTTCTCTCGAAGTAGCGGTCCCACTAGACCTTGCATTGCTCCAAGGTCCCTTTCCTCATTTATTTGGAATGAAACTCAAGGATATTTACTGGTCGAACCTCTATAGCCTCTCGGGTCTACCATCTATAGTTTAGAAAAGTCCCACACATGATCAGGATTAGCTATATATTTTCTAAGAAATGATATGTGAAAGGTGTCATGAATCTTCGATAGATTGGGTGGTAAGGCAAGTCGATATGCCACAGGACTGATATTTTCTATAATTTCAAAGGGTCCAACAAAATGTGGATCAAGTTTTGTGGATTTAATAGCACTCTTCTTTGGTCTCACTCTTAGAAACACTTTGTCACCCACAACAAACTCCCTTGGTGACCTCTTAAGGTTGGCATAACTTTTTTGATGATCTATAGCTTCTTTAAGCCTTTCTCTGATCATTCTTAATTGTTGCTCCATTTCCTTGACCATATCTGGTCCAAGCACAACCCTATCCTCTAGATTATCCCAAGATAATGGTGTCCTACACCTCCTACCATATAGAGCTTCAAATGGTGCCATGCCCAAGGTCGAATGGTGATCGTTATTGTAGGTAAATTCTACCAAGTGTAGGAAATCTTCCCATTAGGTCTTCTAATCCATACAATACATGTGAAGCATGTCCTCTAATACTTGGTTCACCCTTTCGGTTTGCCCGTCAGTCTTTGGGTGATATGCAAAACTGATATTTAACCTAGTGCCAATGGCACGATGTAAAGCTTGCCAAAACTCGGATGTAAATCTCGAGTCTCTATCTAAAATGATCACTTCTAAAAAACCATGAAGCCTGAATATTTCTTTGGCAAATCTATTAGCCACAACCACGATATCATCCTTGGTATTTCTAGGTATAAAATGCGCAACCTTGGTCAGTCTATCGACCACAACTAGGATTGCATCATGCTGAAATCTGGTCTTTGGCAAACCTACAATAAAATCCATTGATATCACCTACCATTTTTGTGCAGGTACATCATGAGGATACAATAGTCCTGTAGGGTGTCTATGTTCTACCTTAACTTTTTGGCATTCAAGACATTGGGTGACATATTCAGTTATGTCCTTTTTCATTCCTGGCCAGTAGAATGTTTTCTTCATATTCTCCCTCATTTTTGCCCCTCCCAGGTGAGTAGAATATGGAGATCTGTGTGCTTCATTCATGATCATTTTCTTCAAATCATCAGCCTCAAGAATTACTACCCTATCCTTAAAGCACAAGAAACCATCCTTGATGCTGAAATCCTTACTTTCATCGGGTTTCCTTTCCATCCTTTCTTGGATTTGATTGCAAAACACATCCTGATGTTGCATTTCCTTAACTTGTTCCATCAAGTCTATATGGATGCGAGATAAGACAACTATGTGTCTTCTCCTACTGAGTGCATCGACAACCTTATTTTCCTTCCCTTTGATGTATTCAATGCCAAAATCATATTCAACAAGAAATTCCATCCACCTTCTCTACCTAGCATTTAGCAAAGGTTGAGTAAATATGTACTTCAGACTTTGATGGTCTATCCTCAACTCAAAGGGTCTCCCTACCAAATAATATCACCAAATTTTGAGAGCAAAAACCACCACTACCAATTCCAGATCATGGGTTGCATAATTGACCTCATGTCATTTTAGTTTCCTAGATCCATAGGCTACCATTGCTTCATCTTGTGAGAGCACTCCTCCAAAACCTTCCAATGATGCATCTGTACACACAGAAAAACTACCCTGAGGGTCTGGTATCTTTAGTATGGGAGATGTAGTGAGTCTTTGTTTGAGCAGATCAAAAGCTACCTCACATTTATCCATCCACTTGAACTCTTTTTCCTTCCTCTGAAGGTTAGTTATTGGAGCGGTTATCTTGGCATAGTCCTTCACATAACGCCTGTAATATCTAGTCAAACCCATGAAACTCTAGACTTCCATCACATTTGTGGGTGGTGGCCAATTCAGTATAGCTTCTATTTTCTTAGGATCCACCGTGATCCCTTCTATTGATACAATATGCCCTAAATATTGCACTTTCGACACATAAAATTCATACTTTGACAAATTCTTGTACAACCGATTCTTCCTTAGCAGCTCCAGAATGATCCTAAGGTGTCTGTCATGCTCTAACTTATTTTAGGAATATATCAAAATATCATCTAAGAACACAAGAACAAATCGGTCCAATAGCTTCCTAAAAATGCTATTCATCAAGTTCATAAATGTTATTGGAGCATTCGATAGACCAAAAGGTAAGACAGTAAACTCATAATGTCCATAACGAGTTTTGAAGGCTATCTTATGGGTATCCTCTTCTTGAATCCTCAATTGGTGGTATCCCAACTTTAGATCAATCTTTGAGAAGATAGTGGCATCTTTAAGTTGATCGAAGAGGTCTTCGATTCTAGGTAGAGGATATCTATTTTTAATGGTTGCCTTGTTTAACATCCTATAATCTATACATAGTCACAAGGAACCATCATTTTTCTTGATGAACATCATTGGTGCACCCCATGGTGACACACTCGGTCTAATTAATCCCTTCTCCAACAATCCTTGTAACTACACTTTTAGCTCTTGCATCTCAATCGGATTCATTCTATAAGGAGCTCTATGAATAGGCTCTATTCCAGGTTGAAGTTCAATTGTGAAATCAAATTCACGTTTAGGTGGTAATCCAGGTAAATCCTCTAGAAATACGTCTCTGAACTCCTGAAGAACTAGGTGTTTCTCAAACACCTCTTCCTTCTTTTCATCTTCTATCTCATTTAACTTCACTACATAAATTGTTCCTCCTCTCTTCATTGCCTTCTTAAGTTGCATTGCGAAGAGGATCTAGGATCAAAAATCCCCTTGTAGGTTGTACACCCTCTGTACTTTCCTACCATATTTCGAGTACTCAATCCATCTATCCTAGAAATTGATTACAACCTTATGTGCTTGTAACCAATCCATTCCTAGCACTACATCAAATGCATGCAATGGTGCTATGTACAAACATCCAATGGTCATACCACTAGGTAGGGTAATTTCTACCATGGGATAGCACTGATTTACAGAGTAGGTTTATCCTAAACCATACTCGACCTTCCACCCATGTGCCAAGATTCTTGGCCTTTTTGGTATATCTTTAACTAAGCTAGTGGAAACAAAACTATCTGTAGCACCACTATCAATCAAAATTTTAACATTTCTACCAAATATCTTACCTTTTATCAGTAGTGGAGTGGCTTGCCCTTCTATATTCTGACTTCCTATCATTGCATAAATCTTGTTTGTGCATGTTCCTTGTAGGTGGGTTCTTTTCCCTTTGAACTCGGTCCTATTCTGTATGGACATTTATTGGCATAGTGTGGTCCACCACAATCAAAGCATCCATCCTTAGGTCCTAGGTGAGTTTTCTGCTTCTATCCTTCTTCTACTTTTACTGCTAATGGAGGATTGGCCTGACCCTGTGGTGGTGGTCTGTTTATTCCCATTGTTGTGATTGTTAGGATTTTGGTTCTTCCCTTTGAACCTTTTCCTAAACTTTCCTTGCTTCCTATCATTCCTTCTATCCTATCTAGGGGAACTCTTGTTTGCTTGCTCACCTTCCCACTTCATGAAGCCTGCACTGTTTCTTTTTCTTAGTGCCTCTCTATCCTACTCAGATGCCCCTTCATAATTGAAGTAGGGCTTAAGATAAGTTTCAACTTTCCTAGCCAGATCATAGGCCTTCTGAAGAGTATTAGGTTCCCGCATGTTCACTTCATGCCCTACTCTAGGATCCGCTCCTAAAATAAACTTATGGACCTTCATATTCTCATTATACGTGGGCACATATTTCAGCAACTTGATAAATTTTTGGTAATATGCCTCCACCATTTTATTTCCTTGTCTAATATTGGTGAACTCTTCAAATTTCTTAGGTATAAAAATGTTCGGTGAGGAACCTTTCTTTAAAAGCCACTACAAATTCTTCCCATTTCAAATCAACTATAGCCTCAATTCCTTTTTCCTCACTAAATGTTTCCCACCAATCCAAGCCAACACCCTGTAGATGTAGAGTGGCATAAGATGTTCGGGTGCCAGTGGAATAGTTCTTCATGTTACAAAAGTTTCTATCTCCTTCAGCCAAGCTTTGACTTTATCACCATCTTCCTCTCCATTGAACTTGGAAGATTTTAGATGTTTCATATCCTTGCCCAATTCTACCTCTAGTCGAATTCTAGCCTATTGTGCCTCCAAAGAGGTTTCATTATCTTATCCCACTCTAGAATTTCTAGCTTGTGAATCTCGATTCACTATAGCCTCCAATAGTTGTTTCTGTGTTTCCATCTGTTCCCTCAGTAGGGCAACTATTGTAGTAAGATCCTCCCTCTCATTATTAGGAGCATCCATACCTATATCTGTGGTCCTAACCTCTACATTAGTTTGTCGTGTCTACCTCATCGATGGGATAGCACTCCCTCTCCTTCTCTTTGGTGGCATTGTCCCTGGCCACACATAGGAGAGATAGTAGGAATCATTTCACAATTACATCTTCGAATTGTTTTTCCTACTAGCAACTATATTCCTAGTTATCCTAACTAGACAATTGAGGTCTACTTTTAACAGACACACTTTCCTTATAGGTATAGTCTTTACATGATACTCATCCCTTTAACACTTCATCTATTTCTATGCAAGGAAACTTGTATCCCTACGAACCAAGCACTCTGATACCAAATGTAACAACCCAAATTCTACCCAACTCAACCAATCAATTATATATATAATTGATTGACTTAAACATAGCATGGATTTAGCTATATATATACCTAAACATAGCATGGAGTTATCTTAAGTTCCAATGTGGATCTATTTTCTTCTACTAGAAACTCCACAAGAATTACCCATCCCTACAACTTACATATATCATTTAATGTAAGTGCATTAGGTAAGCTATCCCTATAACTTACACATATCCTTTAATGTAAGTACATTAGGTGGGATGCTTGCTTGGACTATCCCTCTCATATTTCTTTTAATGAGCTAGTTCAACTCCTCTCAATACATCGAGAGTACACACCAATCCTTGCTCCTCACATAGGTCTATTTATGTAAGAGCACTAGGTGTGTCCCAAGAACTTAATAGTTCATCGTCATGGTAGGCTAGTCTTCCTACTTAGACCATACCCTAGAACACTAATCCATTGTAATTTTTTCTCCATTATTTTTCTAACATGGCTAATCCTTAAATGAATCTATATCTCCATCATGCATTAAATTGAAGAACACAAGCTTATACCGAGAGGGGGTGAACAGTATAAGACCACTTTTTACTTTTCTTTCCAAATCAATATTAAGCAATGTGTAGATAGCAATATCAATAGCAGTAATCAAAGCAATGCACAAATCACCACACACAATAGAGACACCACAATTTACGTGGTTCACCCAATGTGGGCTACTCCACGGAGAAAATATTTCACTAAAATTTTCTCAATCAATCTCTTGGGAATCCTTCCCAATTACAATGTTTATGGACCTCTGTCCAAAGGAGACACCAATCCCCTAAATCAAGTTCGTGGATCTCTATCCATAGGAGAACTCCTTCTCCTCTGCTCTGGTTGGTGATCCTCTAGAAGACTACTACCTCCACTACACTGGCTTGTGGATCTCTCTCCACTGAAGACTCTTGTCCCCACTCAGAAGACCTATCCTCACTACCCTGGTTGATGGATCTCTATCCACTAGAGACCTCTGTCCTCTCTGCTCTGTCACCTCCAAAGCTCTATCTCAAATCTACACTAAACATAGTCCTTCGGTCTAGCACAAATCTGCTCAGCAAGTCCACACAAAACTTGCTCAAATTGCTCAACAAGTCCACACAAAACTTGCTCAAATCTGCTCAACAAGTCCACACAGAACTTGCTCAAATATGCTCAACAAGTCCACACAGAACTTGCTCAAATATGCTCAACAAGTCCACACAGAACTTGCTCAAATCTGCTCAACAAGTCCACACAGAACTTGCTCAAATATGCTCAACAAGTCCACACAGAACTTGCTCAAATATACTCAACAAGTCCACATAAACTTCTCAATTCTCAACAAGTCCACTAAACTTATTCAAATCTACTCAACAAGTCCACACAGAACTTACTCAAATCTGCTCAACAAGCTCACTCAGAACTTGTCCAATCTGCTCAATAAGTCCACACAGAACTTATTCAAATATGCTCAACAAGCTCACTCAAAACTTGTCCAATCTCATAGAAACATAAAGAGAATTGTTAGAGACTCAATATGTTCTACACTCAATGCTCAATCACTTTCTTAACTCAATTCAAAATATAGAATAGTTTGTTTTATGGAACTTGAACAATCACTTCACACACCCACTTGACTAGGCTCAATCAACTCTACTCAACCAATTACTCAAGAAACAACCCTTGCTCACAAACCCTAGTCCAAGCATGTAAACACCAACTCAAAATATTTCCAACAATGCTCAACCACAAATCTCACATAACAATGATACTCATGTTCTTTTCAAACCCTAGTTCAAGTTCTTTGCACAACCAATGTCTTCAACAACAATGCTTATACATCAATCTTCACATAACAATGATACTCATGTTCTTTTGCACAATACTAACTCAAGTTCTTCACACAACCAATGGCTTCAACAACAATGCTTATACATCAATATTCACATAACAATGATACTCATGTTCTTTTGCACAATACTAACTCAAGTTCTTCACACAACCAATGGCTTCAACAACAATGCTTATAAAACAAGGTTTTAACAACAACTCTTTATTCCAAAAAACCTTGAAGCATGAACTCAACACTCTTGAAAAGGAAACCCTAATCAAGTCCTTTTCACTCCAAACTTATTTTCAGAAAACCAATCAATCAACTCAACTAAGGAAGAATTTGCCCATACCTTTTTGCTTGACAAGGTGTAGATCTCACAAATCTGTCACACTCACAATTACTTCTTTGCCAATCTCAATAAGGGTTAGAAGATAATAATTTCCTCAACACAACACAATACAAAATGATATCAAACAAAATACACCTTATCACTCCAACTTTAAAATAATATCCAATACCCTCATAATAATCTCTTTGGCAAAAATCCCTTTACAAATAAAATCAACACTCACTAAAATTCAAAACCTCTTATTACCTTATTACTCCAACTTAAAAAGAATATATCCTCTTTTATAAATCACAATTCAACACATAACAATTTGCTATTCACTCCTTATTTCTCCTAACCACTAATTTTATTGCCTAACTAAAAACCTTTTAAAAACCCCTTATAACTCCTAATAAAGGCTTTAATTAAAACTTTAGGCAATAAAAATTATTTTAAAAATTACCTTTGCCTCTCAACGGGTTTCGAACCCTTGACCTTTGCCTCCGTGAATGCCCTAGCCATGGGCTCCTCAACCACGTGCGCTCAACGCACGTTGAGAGCTAAAAAGCTCTTTGCGCACTATATTCCTCCTGGCGCCTTAAACGACAAACACGAAAACTCAAACCTTTCCCTTTGCGCACGCACTCCTCGAGATTCGAACGTAGGTTCGTCTCCCCACAAACGCCTTAGCAAAAACGTGCGCTGCCAATGGACCACCGTGTCCAACTTGTCTTGGGCACCAACCTTACTCCGCTATAACCCTTGCGCATAAGACGAAAAGTCGTTCGTCTTCTTCCTCACCCGAAACTTTGAATCGCACATGCAATTTACTTTGTCGCATTAATTAAATTTGATGAGGGATAATTTGCAAGGTCTTTTGGCCTCCCTTTTATACACGAAGCTGCCATTGTCTTCAAACGTCGATGCTCCAAATTTTTCGATGACGTCGGCGCATTTAACCTTTGTAATTTATAAATGATTTAAATTCCAAGGAATTTAAATTTTATAAATTATAATTATAACCTTTGGCTTTTAAGGCCTTCTCTTATTGCACAACTTTGTATTGATGATATTTATTTATAAAATTTAAATTCCTTTTGAATTTAAATATTTTATAAAATAAATATTAGACCTCCTTTGAACTTTGCAATAGGCCTCCTTGGGTATTTATGAAAACCCTTTTTAACTTATGCTCTCATATAATATTAAAATATTATGGAGCCCTTTTGCCTTTAACTTCTGCACTGTTGAAGCTTCTTCCTGGATATTAGTGACACCTTTGATGACTTTATTTCTTGCCGAATTCCTTGACATTAATGATGACTTCATTTGGTGACATCAATGACAACTTTTGACTTAGGGACTCAAAATGTCCAACAATCTCCCCCTTTGTCATTGATGGCAACCCAACTTCTTTTTACCGAAAACTTGACCTTTCTTTTATTCTGCTCCCCCTGGGACATTGCTCCCCTTGGCTCAAAGCTCTCTCAATTATCAAGTCTCTCCCCCTTACTCAAATCTCTCCCCTTTGACATCAATGGCAAAGGGTCACCTTTGGGGCTCGGGGCTAAGGATGAGCCTCTTAGCTTAGCCCCTCCCCCACCTTCTATTGAGGTGGTTAATTTTGAGGTGGGAGTATTTCTACTCCCAGAAGGCATTGTTCTTTGCCTTTATCCTCTTCTCTTATTTTTTGAGTTTTTTGATTCCTCTGACTATTTCTATCCATGTCCATATTCCTGTCCATGTTTCATGTTCCTATTCCTTTTCTATTCATATCCATGTTCTTTCTTTCCTATTCCTTTCCATTCATGTTCCATATTCCTGTTCATATCCATGTTCTTGTTCTTGTTCTTGTTCACATTCATGTTCCTATTCATGTTCATACCTATTTTTGGAATATCTGCTCTACACCACTTTGTTGTGTGACCATCATTATTGCACTTATAACACTTAATGTTATTATTCCTTGGAGGTGCAAATGTCTTAGGATTTCTTCTAGTGAAGCCATATCCTCTTCTGTCATGAACCCTGCAATTCATTGCCTTGTGACCAAACTGATTACATGAGTAGCAATACCCATGAAAAAGTTATATGTTCCCAATATCATGTCTTACATGTGTCCTACATTGTGAAGCCATGTGCCCAAACTTGTGACATGAAAAGCATCTTCCATTGAAGCTTCCTTGTCTTGACCTCATTGGTCTCCTATTCTGATTGTTGTTCCATATGTATCTTCTTTGTGCATTGTTCCTATTTTTGTTGAACTCTCTATTGTCCAACTCATCCTCTGATGTCTCACTTTCTTTCACACTATCTTCTTCTAAAGTATCTTCATCTGAAGTTTCTTCTCCTCCAAAACTTGAAGTTGACTCTCCTTCCCATTTCTTTTGAACCTGTTCAAATCCAAGACCTATTTTGTTTGTTGACCTTCTTTGTACCTTGACTATCTTATCCATAATATTTGAGCTATTCTTGAATCCTTTCATCTTGATCTTGGAGTCCTCTAAATCTTCTTTTAGTAGTGCCACTTCTTGTGCTAACTTCTCACATTCCAAGATTTTTGCTTCTAACTTATCTTTGAACCTTTTTGCCTTAGCCTTTGATTTTTCTAAATCCTCTATGAGCAATCTTCTCTCTTCATCACATTCTTGAAACTGAATTTCAAGTTTAGAGTGTTGCTTCCTTACCTTCTTTACTATGTCAAGGGCATAGATAAGTTCTCCCTTTAGATCATAACCATCCTTTTCTGAATATTCCTCTATTTGTTTACCTTTGTCCATATCTCTATTTTCTTTTGGCTTGTCTTCTATAGGATCACTTACTTCTTCTTCTAAAGCCATTAGAAGATTTTCATCTGGTCCTTCAAGTGCATTCTCATATTCATCATCACTGAAACTATAACCATCCCTTGTACAATCATCTTCAAGATGTCCAAAGTTACCACATCTAAAACACTTGAGAATAACTGGAGTCTTTTTCTTAATTGGTTCTTTTTCTTCAATCATAAATAGGACTTCATCTTTATCATTGTCTGAAAAACTAGCATCACTATCACTTGAATACTTACTTGCATTATCCGCATAGTAGCTTCTCTTTTGCCTTTGAAAGAACTTCTTTCCTTGTCTGCTTTGTCCATCCTTGCTTTTCTTCTGATGCTTATCCCGCCTATATCTTTCTGATTCCTTGTTCCTGTGATCCTATTTTTCTTCACCATTGTTGTTCTTGGGTTCTTGACAATCTATTGCAAAATATCCATACCTTCCACAATTGAAACATTTAACAGATATTTTATCTCTAGATCTTCTATAGTCCTTATCTCTTCTACCATAGTTAGCTTCTTCATCACTAGATGACTCATTGCTTGATTATGACTTCTTACCCTTTGTCTTATTGGTTGCTTTGAATGTTGCTTCCTTCTGGGACATAGGATCTTTTGTTCTTATCTCAAATGTTGTGAGCATACCAAGCAACTTATCTCTTGTCAAAGTATCACCATCTATTGATACTTCTATAGCAGAAACCTATTCACTGAATCTATTTGGAAGAGATCTTAAGACTTTATCACAAACATCAGATTCATCAATCTTCATACCAAGTCCTCGCATATTATTAACAACCTCATCAATTCGAATTAGGTAAGCACTAATATTTTCCTCTTCATTCATTCTTAATTCTTCAAGTTGTCTTTTGAGGTTTCGACTCTTTGCTTTCTTGACACTTTTATCTCCTTCATATATATTTTGCAATTTATCCCACATCTCTTTTGTAGTTTGACAATGCATAACTTTCATAGACTCTGTTCTACGCAAACCTCTCACAAGTGCATTCATTGCTTTTGAATTATAGTGTTGTAGAAGCTTACCTTCCTTATCTGTAGGAGGATTGATTAAGGGATCATATCCAAATTCCATTGAATCCCAAATTTCATTGCCAAGTGCCATCAGGTAGATCTTCATCATCATACTCCAATACATATAGTCACTTCCATAAAAAACTAGTGCTGAATTATTTGAGGACACTTCCTTAGGATCCATTGTGTTCTTGTTAGCCTTTCCTTCAAGCTATTAAACTCTTCTGAAGGAACCCACTCTGATACCAATTGAAGAACACAAGCTTATACTGAGAGGGGGTGAACAGTATAAGACCACTTTTTACTTTTCTTTCCAAATCAATATTAAGCAATGTGTAGATAGCAATATCAATAGCAGTAATCAAAGCAATGCACAAATCACCACACACAATAGAGACACCACAATTTACATGGTTCACCCAATGTGGGCTACTCCACGAAGAAAATATTTCACTAAAATTTTCTCAATCAATCTCTTGGGAATCCTTCCCAATTACAATGTTTATGGACCTCTATCCAAAGGAGACACCAATCCCCTAAATCAAGTTCATGGATCTCTATCCATAGGAGAACTCCTTCTCCTCTACTCTAGTTGGTGATCCTCTAGAAGACTACTACCTCCACTACACTGGCTTGTGGATCTCTCTCCACTGAAGACTCTTATCCCCACTCAGAAGACCTATCCTCACTACCCTGGCTGATGGATCTCTATCCACTAGAGACCTCTGTCCTCTCTACTCTATCACCTCCAAAGCTCTATCTCAAATATACACTAAACATAGTCCTTCGGTCTAGCACAAATCTGCTCAACAAGTCCACACAGAACTTTCTCAAATATGCTCAACAAGTCCACACAAAACTTGCTCAAATATGCTCAACAAGTCCACACAGAACTTGCTCAAATATCTCAACAAGTCCACATAGAACTTGCTCAAATCTCTCAACAAGTCCACACAGAACTTGCTCAAATATGCTCAACAAGTCCACATAGAACTTGCTCAAATATGCTCAACAAGTCCACACAGAACTTGCTCAAATCTGCTCAACAAGTCCACACAAAACTTGCTCAAATCTGCTCAACAAGTCCACATAGAACTTGTTCAAATCTGCTCAATAAGTCCACACAGAACTTGCTCAAATCTCTCAACAAGCTCACTCAGAACTTGTCCAATCTGCTCAATAAGTCCACACAAAACTTATTCAAATCTGCTCAACAAGCTCACTCAAAACTTGTCCAATCTCATAGAAACATAAAGAGAATTGTTAGAGACTCAATATGTTCTACACTCAATGCTCAATCACTTTCTTAACTCAATTCAGAATATAGAATAGTTTGTTTTATGGAACTTGAACAATCACTTCACACACCCACTTGACTAGGCTCAATCAACTCTACTCAACCAATTACTCAAGAAACAACCCTTGCTCACAAACCCTAGTCCAAGCATGTAAACACCAACTCAAAATATTTCCAACAATGCTCAACCACAAATCTCACATAACAATGATACTCATGTTCTTTTCAAACCCTAGTTCAAGTTCTTTGCACAACCAATGTCTTCAACAACAATGCTTATACATCAATCTTCACATAACAATGATACTCATGTTCTTTTGCACAATACTAACTCAAGTTATTCACACAACCAATGGCTTCAACAACAATGCTTATACATAAATATTCACATAACAATGATACTCATGTTATTTTGCACAATACTAACTCAAGTTCTTCACACAACCAATGGCTTCAACAACAATGCTTATAAAACAAGGTTTTAACAACAACTCTTTATTCCAGAAAACCTTGAAGCATGAACTCAACACTCTTGAAAAGGAAACCCTAATCAAGTCCTTTTCACTCCAAACTTATTTTCAGAAAACCAATCAATCAACTCAACTAAGGAAGAATTTGCCCATACCTTTTTGCTTGACAAGGTGTAGATCTCACAAATTTGTCACACTCACAATTACTTCTTTGCCAATCTCAATAAGGGTTAGAAGATAATAATTTCCTCAACACAACACAATACAAAATGATATCAAACAAAATACACCTTATCACTCCAACTTTAAAATAATATCCAATACCCTCATAATAATCTCTTTGGCAAAAATCCCTTTACAAATAAAATCAACACTCACTAAAATTCAAAACCTCTTATTACCTTATTACTCCAACTTAAAAAGAATATATCCTCTTTTATAAATCACAATTCAACACATAACAATTTGCTATTCACTCCTTATTTCTCCTAACCACTAATTTTATTGCCTAACTAAAAACCTTTTAAAAACCCCTTATAACTCCTAATAAAGGCTTTAATTAAAACTTTAGGCAATAAAAATTATTTTAAAAAATTACCTTTGCCTCTCAACGGGTTTCGAACCCTTGACCTTTGCCTCCATGAACGCCCTAGCCACAGGCTCCTCAACCACGTGCACTCAACACACGTTGAGAGCTAAAAAGCTCTTTGCGCACTATATTCCTCCTGGCGCCTTAAACGACAAACGCGAAAACTCAAACCTTTCCCTTTGCGCACGCACTCCTCGGGATTCGAACGTAGGTTCGTCTCCCCACAAACGCCTTAGCAAAAACATGTGTTGCCAATGGACCACCGTGTCCAACTTGTCTTGGGCACCAACCTTACTCCGCTATAACCCTTGCGCATAAGACGAAAAGTCGTTCGTCTTCTTCCTCACCCGAAACTTCGAATCGCACATGCAATTTACTTTGTCGCATTAATTAAATTCGATGAGGGATAATTTGCAAGGTCTTTTGGCCTCCCTTTTATACACGAAGCTGCCATTGTCTTCAAACGTCGGTGCTCCAAATTTTTTGATGACGTCGGTGCATTTAACCTTTGTAATTTATAAATGATTTAAATTCCAAGGAATTTAAATTTTATAAATTATAATTATAACCTTTGGCTTTTAAGGCCTTCTCTTATTGCACAACTTTGTATTGATGATATTTATTTATAAAATTTAAATTCCTTTTGAATTTAAATATTTTATAAAATAAATATTAGACCTCCTTTGAACTTTGCAATAGGCCTCCTTGGGTATTTATGAAAACCCTTTTTAACTTATGCTCTCATATAATATTAAAATATTATGGAGCCCTTTTGCCTTTAACTTCTGCATTACTGAAGCTTCTTCCTGGATATTAGTGACACCTTTGACGACTTTATTTCTTGTCGAATTCCTTGACATTAATGATGACTTCATTTGGTGACATCAATGACAACTTTTGACTTAGGGACTCAAAATGTCCAACATAAATAAATTCTCAAGGTTAACATGCAAGTCTTATATTCATCCATGATATTCATAACATAAATTACCACATAACCAAAATCAAAGCTTCATAAAGAATTATCACCATAAATAAAGAACCATTTCCATAATTATTAAAATTAAAGCATAGATTCATCTCAATGGAAAATCCCCACAAAAGAGCCACACAACAACATTATTTTATCCTAGGAAACCTGAAGGTAAAAACCCAACCATGAATTTGTTCTATCTTTATTCTTAATATTGGATAATTACAATCAACCGAGGCTTCTAAATAAGCCTTCAATATCTACTTAAGAGTTCCATGACTCTTATCAATTTACAATCTAAACTTGTCCATCAGTTCGTAATCTTAAACAGGTACAAAGCTTTGGATTTAAAGTAATACATATTCCATAAAACAACTTTATTTCCAACTCTTTAAAATATCATCTGGCTTTCACCATTGGCCTGAAGATATCCGTATTGTTTTTGTTTTACCATATGAAACCTATTAATGCCTTAACATCAAACGTAAATTTAGTCTTGATGTTTTTAAACCATAACCTTTGCTACTTATTTTGGTTTCCATCTATCACAAAGTTAACTTAGCTCTTCAACAAGTGACGTCTCAACATCTATATCCACCAAAAATCATTAGATGTTTTTTTATTTTTCTTTTAGAGAACAATATACAAGATTTACTTTATCTTAATCTCTAATCAAGGATTTCGCTCGATTGGATTTAAAAACCATAGCCCATGTCTATTTAAAATTAGCATAGAACACATAAGCTTAAACTTCCAACAAGAAACATAATACACCTACCTACTCATCTCATAGGAAAATCCTTACCTGGCTTGTTCTATGAGGAAGTCTACATCCGAAAACTAAAGACTCATTGACGTATTGGATAATTTGCTAGGAAAACTAAAACACATCACCAAGTTTTCCAAAGATCCTCATTACTATTGGTACGATAAAACACAGTTTGTGAGCGGTGTTCCTTCACCCTCTATTCTAGATCGAATAGACCCATTTTTCATATCTCTTTCCTCGCCTATACAAACTTACATCTATAGAATCCTGACAGACCGTCATACTCAGAAAGGAAGCTTTATTTAGGAGCATCATCTGAGCATAATCCAAATAATGATAATTCAATGTGATCATAAGGATACACCAAAGCGTCGGCTCAATTCGATGGTAGACTCAGCTACACATTTCCCCATCCTTCATACAATGCTCTCAAAAATCATTTCAAACCTATAAAACCATTCTTTTAAGACTCCCATGTTTTCAAAAGCACAACATTTCAACAACAATCACCAATACACGCTCAATTCCTTGAACCAAATTCACTCCTTGCTAACAAGATAACAATAAAATAAAAATTTCTCATTCAGTGACATAATAGCACTGGACAAACCCGTGAATCCAATCCAGATTAGCATAAGATATCACTCACACATAACCTTACCCTCTCTACAGGAACTTCACTTTCATTCACGTCGTTGAGAAGGTTTCCTTGAACTCTAAACATACTAATAGTGGTATTAACAGATATCTCTACCATTCACATAGCTTACGTCACAAAGAACATTTTCAAACTATCTTCAATTCACAAAATATATACTAACATATATCTCTACCTTTCACTTATGTTACAATGTCACAGAGAATATTTTCAAACTATCTTCAATTCACAAAAGTGACACTAACATATATCTCTACCATTCACTTATCTTACAACATCACAGAGAATGTTTTCAAACTATCTTCAATTCACCATAGAATGTATATGAACAATTTTCCACAAAATGCATCTCTTATAGCATAGCTCGAGTTACCGAATTATCTCCAATCACAAACATTTGTTTTCTCAAGCTAATTCAAGTAATACTTACCGTTTCCTTTTTGTTTGAGTGAGAATTAACAATACATAGGCATTAATTTAGTGTTGCAAATCCCCCCAACGAGCTTCGATGTCAATCCTTTTTGTCCTGCTCTTGATTTCACCCCCTCTCCTTTTCAAAATTTAACCTCTAAAATGAAGAACAACCACTCCCTTTCTCTCTGACGGTAAAATCAACGTACCACTCCATCCACCAAACACATCTTTACTTCTCTTCTCACTCACTCTACTTCCACTATCCACTATGGCATATTCGTTCCACCGTAGTAACCATAACTCATTCAATTATATTACCATCTAGAAGATGCATCTAATAGCCAACTTGGGTTAATTACGTGTTTTAAAGAAAAAATACTTCCACCATGCAATAAACTCAAGATTATTTTTTTTAATAATTGCCCATCAATAACATGCAAAAATAGACAATTGATAGATCCATCTTCAAAGTCTTCTCATCTTGAGAAAATCATAAAGTAAGATATTAGTCCAATAATTCTAAATTAATATATGCAAGAAAAGTTAACAAAAATCCATAACACAGGTACCAAATTTGTTTCCAAGTACCCTGCAAACCATATGAGATCAAAATATCATTACCATAAACCATAGGTCTTACATACTTAACACATGGAAAATCAATCATTCCATCAATAAGATATATAGGTCATTTCCATAAAATGTTTGTTTTGCATATCTAGTCATGAAGTTGTCAAATGTTACCACAAAAACAACACAACAAAATCTAAGTTCATCCACATAATAAGTCTGCCAAGGGAGGGTCATGACAGCAACATCCAAACCAATGGCACCAAGTGGTAGTTGTTGATTTGGCAATTTTTTCTAAGGTTTGGCATTTGATTTTTTTATTTGAGTGCTAATATACCAAATCTTTTGGAGGCCATAACTTTTGCATATGAAAGCATTTGGAGATCTTTTTTAGATTACATGATATTTTTAGCTCTAGATAGTGGTAACATCAGTTTATAGACATGTTATAGATGTGTTTAGGGTTTCTTTACAAAATAGATTTGTTAGGATATGTTACTCATCTCAATGATGAAATTATAACACTTGGTAAGTTCAAATGGTAGGAATATTTAGAATCTAAAATATCTTATTCAAATTCAATAATGAATCAAAAGAATGTCTTAGTGATTAGAACTTGGTAAGAGAAAGGAGGAAGCTCTTGGACTCTTCTTCATGTTGGTGGAATCAGATGTACTTTTTCATATCAGAGAGAAAACTAATAATATTGATGTATGGTCTACTTTGAAATATCTCTATATAAAATTAAGTTCTAGTGAATTTAACAGGATAGAGATAAAGCTCTCCAATCTCAAAATTTTAGATTTTAGTAATGTTGAAGAATATATATCTTTTACTTCAAAACTCTAAAAGTTGACCTAGCTATGACAAGAGGCAAGGTAAAAAGTGATGAAGAGCATGTCAAATCTATTAATTTCAAATTTTCTCCTCCATTTCATATAGTTGGATTGGTTCTTTATATGAATGCTATGACTATGAAAGAACCATAACCCACTCTCTTGAAGGACTTCTAAAGCTTCTATTCCATTATGAGGTGGCAAAGAAGAATTGTGGAGCTCTTTCTAATACACAAATTCATCCAAAACACTTAAATTCAATGGAATATAAGGCTCAAGTACCTCAAGGTAAGTCAAAATTTTAAAGAAGTCAAATACTTACAAGTATTATAAAAGGGAAGGATATTCCATCAAGAATTGCATTAGAAGGATGAACAAGATTGAGATAGAATTCTTAAGGATTGGACATAAGCATTGTAACAATGAAGATAAGGATGAAGAAGGAACATTAGAGGCCCACTAGAGCATCCATTATGGGGGGAGGTATTACTTCTAATGTCTTCTCTCCTTGGCCCTCTCAGGTTATATTATAAGGGGTGTTGAGATTTGTGTAATCTAATATTTTTTAGACCAAGAGCAAAAGTGCGAAGAAGTGCTTATGAACACCATAAATTTAATCTACAATCATACGATTATGTAAGCCAAGGGAATGTTCATGTAATCTTATGAGACCCTGTTATATTTTACCCTTAGTATCATTGATTAATCTACCTTTGTGGATAGCCTTGTTTTAAAAGGTAATTTATTATTATTTTATTGAAAGGTTAATCTGAAGGTTAAGTTTATGTCGGCCTGAAGTTAACCTCTCATTGGAGACTTGGAATCACTATAAATACCCCTCAATGAGAATCTTTTTGTATCATAAGTGTAAATAAAATATGATATATTAGAGTGCCCATGGGTTCCCACCATATACCTATTCTTGTTGTTTCCCTTTGTTTCTTTACTTCATATACTATTGCTATGCTTTAATCACCTTTTCTTCTTTTGAGTAAATTATTATGGTGAATGCATGTTTTTGGAATGTTTCTATAAAATATTTCAAATTCAAACAAAAGTTAGCGATTAAACTAGATTTTTCTCCTTAGTTGTCAAGTTGATGTAGTTTCCCAACAAAGTCCTTAATTAGAAAGAACTCTCAATGTGATGTCCTAGAATAGAAAGATTAGTAAGTTTGTTAGAATCTAAGTTGGATGAGGAACTCGTGACCTCTTATCCCTTGAAACAACCACGTGAGATGGTAAGTAACCACATCATTTTATGATTGATTTGAATTCCTCCCTTTCAAGTTTTTAATAGTACAAGATTTTCTCGGTATTGCTATTTAGGTAGCATAACTTGGATTCCCAACACTAGGAAGTCAACAAAACTCAAAGGTCTAGCAATACCTAGCCATTTATATATTTTTAGTACTATAATAGATATGCTTGTGGTATTATCAATAGGATCTAACCACTTCACCATCAAGATAGTAACTAGGATTGACAAATCTCAATATCAAACTATATTTATTAGATCACTATATAATAAATGAATTAGCATTCAAGGTGAACAATGTTTGATAAACCAAATAATCATAAATCGCATATATAATGTCAATTGTGGTAAGTAAAAGATTGATAACAATTAATTTGCATCAGTTAATGTATACAATCAATTTCTCTATTGGTCAGCACACAAATGGATCAACATGACATAAATTTATGTATCTTTACATGCTAAGTAAACACATGGTCTATGTTATTTTGTTTGTGTTGAGAGTGCATATAATGTATTCATTAAGATGGAAAATTGATGGATTATATTGATCAACATATTAGAAAAAAAGCTTAAGCTTTAATTGAAAATAAAAGGATGTATTCATATATAACTTACCTTACGATACATATAGTATAGTAGCAATATTGAAATTTCCTTGTTGCAAAGCCTAAAATCTAAACAATAGTCATACAATTAGTGTGCATTGTTATATAGGTTTCACTATTTAGGTATGTGAAAATAGCATCTAACAAATTATATTATACAAATGATGTTTAATTGTGCCCCTCATTAGACATGAAAACTTCTTAAAAAATTTATCTTTCAAGTGACAATATAACTATCACATTTTTATATATAGCAATTTAATAAAAAATGAAATATTATATATATGAAAGTGAGGTGAATTGGTCCCAAACATGTATCCCGCATATAGATAATGATTTATGGTTGGATTACCCCGAGGGCTAGGTGGATTGGTAAGTGCTTGTCTGGCCAAGCACTTACCAAGAAGACACCTAGGTTCAAACCTTGGGGGCAACCTGTTTGCAAAGGTAGTAGTCTAATTTGAATCCTCTGAGTGTACGCTAAACCGATGACGATGTTACGAATCTCGAGCAATCGGTGGTCCCCTTCATGTCGGGTCAACAATAACGAAGCAAAATAGGTTTGGTGGAAGCAGTCCCTGTGGTTTGAACCCTGCACTTTTCAGTTACTAAAAATAGTGTGGTTGTGACCAACTCTCCTATGTAACCAAAAAAAAATGATTTATAGTTGGATTAGATTATTGAAATAAAATATAACCCATTATAATATAATTGTATTATAACTATATAAATAAAGGTACACAATGGGTATAACTTATTGATACATGTGGATGCCCTATGCACACAACATTTATCTTGTATGACCCATATATGTGTACTACAGTCAAACAATACACAAAATCACCCACATAGATCCATACATATAGTTATCACGAGACCAATAGGTGTTGCCATTTGCCCAACTACCACTAAACTACTCATATACACTAAATTATTAAATAACACAAATATTACATTACATTATTACAACTCTTATATTGCTATGTTCACACACAATAACACAATGTGACAACATTTATCTAGATGTATCACCAACACATATCCATGCACATTAATCTATGTATTTATATATTCATACATGTGTACATTCATGTAAACATGCACTCATGTAAACATGTCAACTCATTAGTCTAAATCTATCCCCTCCTCTAGACTTATCGATGTTCCCTTCAACAAACCAACATTAGGGTAGAAGCATTGAACATGGTACATAATATTTTGTTCCTCCGATAACTTTATATTTAATGTCTTTTACAACTAGTTGTATTGCAAATCATTACCAAAAAAATCGTTATCACATTGCATTGATGGCTTCATTTAATGCATTGATATGAACAACTCTAGATAGTGTGCATAGTTAGTAGATAATGTGCACGATGCATGATGCATGGATGACAAATGATTGCTTGTTTTTGTTCCTCCGATAACTTTATATTTAATGTCTTTTACAACTAGTTGTATTGCAAATCATTACCAAAAAAATCGTTATCACATTGCATTGATGGTTTCATTTAATGCATTGATATGAACAACTCTAGATAGTGTGCATAGTTAGTAGATAATGTGCATGATGCATGATGCATGGATGACAAATGATTGCTTGTTTTATATCATGCAATTAGCCTGCTTTGGATGATGGAGGGTGTGCATCTGCTATAGTGCACCAATGATAAACTAGTTGCATCAATGATGGACAACATGCATGGATTACTTGATGGTGAATGATGTGCACAAGTTGCTTGCACTAATGAGAGATGATGTGCATGGACGGTGATGTGTTAATGGAAGATAATGATGCATTGATGGCAATGGATGGCATGCATCAATAACAAATGATATGCGTGAATAGTAAACTACAAGAATAAAGTTCACATGCATGGACAAGGGATGGCATACCTAGATTTGATGGTATGCATAGATGGAGGACAACATGCTTGGTCTATATGCAATAATAGAACCGATTAGGAAGTACCAACAACAAATGTTGTGCATACATCCATAGTGCATCAACAAAGAGAAACAAATTGTGTGCATGCATCCATAATGCATCAACAATGAACAACATGCATGTATTGATGGAGGACAACCAACATGACATGGTAAAACACTTGTGTTGTTTAAATTTGCTCTTTCTATGCTTCAATGACTTTCTTCTCTATTTTGATGACACATTTTAGTGTCAAATGATTTTTTTCTTGGGGGAATTTGGTCTTAAAAGGGAATAAAATGTAGGATGTATCACCAGGGATGGATTGTGTAAAGAAAAACCCTTTGGGTCCCAATAGCCAAGACACTCCCAATCCAAAGCCAAGGTCTTGTCAATAATGTAAGCTATTTATAAGCAAACAACTCCAAAAGCAAGCCAATGTCTCTTCAATAATGGGAGCTAGTTATTGGCAAGCAACTCCAAAAACAATATGGCCCTTTCTTGAGAGGGTATGTTTTGGAGGATGGAAGCTATGATAATGGAGATTGTCAGCTCAAGAGCAATGACCATTGTCGTATCATTAAAGATGTGAAAGCAAGCATGGCTTACCTAAAAACATACCTGTTGGCATTTTTGCCACATTGATTCTCATTTGTTGAAGTTTAATGCTTAAGTTGTTGCTTACCTAACTTTTCTACTGACTTTGATGCGGTTTTGATCAAAAAGGAGCAAAAAGACTAAGTCCAAAAACCGTCGCGATTTCGCGACGTGTCGCGAAATCGCGGTCAACGCGGTCAACGCATGCAGGTTGGGAAGAACCGTCGCGATATCGCGACGTGTTCTATTTTCGCGGCTTCAAAAGGTCTAAGGTAAAAGTTGCAGCGATGCGCTGCATGTCTCAAAATCGCGGGAAGCGGTTGTAAAAGGGAGTCCAACGCAAAAAGTGCAGCGATTCGCTACACTTTTAGAAAAGAGTTCCGGCAAGGTAAAAGATGTCGCATTTTCGCGACGAAAAGTGGCCAATGGTACGGAAAGGGAAAAATGTAGCGATATCGCTACACGTTCTAAAATCGCGGTCGTTTTGGTTCAAAGGACAAAAGACATGAAAGTGGTAGCGAATCGCTACACTTTTGACGATAAGGCTGAGCGAGATGGAGACGTCGCGAAAGCGCGACAGGGAATAAAAACCGTACAAAAAAAAAATAGTGAGATGGTAGTGATTTCATGCCACGTTGTTAAAGATGACTAAGTGTTCTTATGTGTAGCGAAATCGCGACAGGGGTAAGGTCGAAGACATTTCAAAGAGTAAAAGTGTCGCATTTTCGCGGCCTATGAACAAGACCGTACAGAGTGTAGGAAACATGTAGCGATATCGCTACATGTTCCATTTTCGTGGGTTCCAGCAGCAAAGGTGTACGACACAAAAAGATGTCGCGTTTTCGCGACCTGCGACAGTTTCCCGCCCAAGCGCAGTATGAACGGCCGAGAAGGTTTTTTCGATTTCCGAGGATTAAATGCCTGCCCGAATTTAATGTTTTGCGGATTTCCAAGGTAGTCAAGGTCGAAGAAGCGCTCAGGCCACCAAAATTGAAGATTTTATTTGTTCGAAGCTGCTATTCGTGGATTGTTCTAACGGTTTCATGCACATGTTCAAAAACGAATTTAATGAAGGTGACCGCTGATGTCAAATTGCATTCAATTTTGTGCTTCTTCAAGGCTGCGATTAAGGGGATCATGCTCCTAGTTTCCGTTGCATAATTGTAGATCTCAAGAAGGTCGGTGGCAAATATTAAATGCTGCAAAGAGGACGACCCTCTATAAAAACCAATGTAAACCTCATTTGAAGAGGTTGGGAGTTTTTCTGCTAGAAACTGGAAGTACATTTGCAGGAATAAAAGAGTTGGCTTCTAATTTTCAAGCGTTGTATGGGTGATTTTCCTTTCTGTCCTTTCGCATTTCTAATAGCATTTATACTTCTTAATGGTGATTCCATTTAAATTCTGCATAATTGGATTTAAATACTGTTGTTAAGGTATGATTCCTGGAGTGTAGTTTTGGAGGGATTTTCTGCATATATCGTGCGAGAGAGTTAAGTTAATGCTTTCTGTTACTTGTTGTTGTTGTCCTTCAAGTTTTCTGTTGTTGTTCTCCTGATCTTATAACTTCGGCTACGGCCATATTTCCCATTTCTTTCCGCAATTTCTTAATTTCTTTCCAGCAACCCTTATCTTCAAACAAATTTAGAGTAGTAAAGGGAACCAGCCCACTCTGGAGATTGGTCTGGGAGCCATCTCTTGCTTCCAGCCTTTCAATGTTGGCCGGGTCTAGGGCGCACTTGTAAAATCCTTTCCTGTGGCAGATTCGTGACCAACAGTTTTTGGCACGCCCGGTGGGACAGATTTCTTCTGTTCTAAAAGATCCCATGGTGTTGAAGGTTTAATGTTCGCCTTCATACTGTAAAATTAGAACATTTGGTGACTCTGCTGTACTCAGGAATCTCTGAACGTGGATGCAGTGAAAGTTGTACTTCATGATCACGAGATCACAGTCTAAGAAATTTGGAGATCTTGTCGAGTTTTTTGAACTTGACAGTTCAAGAAGTGGTGAGCATTCTAGGTTAGTTTCTCCATCCCTTCCATCTTCTGCTACACAAATCTCTGGTATTGTTACTAGTGTTTCATCTTCCCAACCATATCCACTAGTTCCAATGGCACAATATCCTCCACCCCCACCCAGGAAATTCTTGGCATGGAACAGCTCTGGAGCCTTGAACTTGCAGGCTCAGAATCCAGTCCCTCAGGCTGCTCTGAAGGCTTTGCCAACTTATGACGGTACGGGTAAAACTGCATATGAACACATAAATGATGTAGCTTCTCTAGCGGCCATCCATGATATTACTGATGAAGATGTAATGGTGAAGTTGTTGGTATGCTCTTTGAGAGGTAAATTGTTGTTTTGGTACCGAACCCTGCCACCAGGCACTGTAACATCGTGGGATCAGCTAGGAGATCTGCTAGTTAAAAATTTCCATGAACAGGCTGACCCCTTTTCACTGTTGAATCAGTTTACTATAATCCAGAGACACCCGCAGGAAGAGATAGCTGATTTCAACGTCCGATTTACCAGAACCTGGCACAAAATTCCTGATGGTCTTCGGCCTGCTGATGAATTGGCTGCACTTTACTACCTCAGAGCGTTCAACACAGATATTGGCTGGGCTGTTCGGCAGTCCAATGTGACAACATTTCCAGAATTGTTTGAACAAGCAATAAAAGCGAAAGCTGATCTGATTGCTATAGGGAGACTTCCACCAAAGGTAACTATGCCTATTATACCAGATTTGCCTCAGTATTTATATTCTGGCTCAGTTCCACAGCCCATGCCATCTATGTATCCCACCCCATCATGGAGCTCTAAAGCACCTCAAATTGCATCTGTTCCAGCTCCTCAGTTGCCTACTTTAGCTCCTCTGCCGCTTCCTGCACCCAGCACTCAGCCATCTCCCATTTCCACTTCATTTCCGGTTTTGCCTGCACCACCAGCTCCTTTACCATTGCCAGCACCTCCTGCACCTGTGAACCCTGATCCATATACAACATTATTGCAAGAGGTAAAGTCTGCCAATTCGGCAATTAGGGCCATGGGTAACAAGATCACACTCATTGAGAGGAAGCAAGCTGAGAGAGATTTCCAGCCAAGGAGATTTCAACCTCCTGCAATTACTAGAGACCAAGCTGCCTCAACTAGTAAAGCACCTGAAAAAAGCTTAACTGCTTTGGTAAATGAAGATCCAGCCCTTGCAGACAGAATGTATTGGTGCTCGACCTGTAATGACCCTCATGGAGAGGATACTTGTATGGTCCATCTGAATTATGTGCAGACATTGGCTGCTAGTTCTTCGGGTGGACAAGTTAATATGATTTCTGAAGCTGGTCATAGTTTGATGTCTCCAGTGGAAGATCAAGTTTCAGTTCTAACAAGGACTGGAAAGAAGCCTGTGACTGTTGATCCTGCTGACTTAGAGCCGTTAAGAGTGCCGGCTGAGGTGAAGAAGCCAGTGAAAGCTCCTGTGCCAGTTCCAAAGTCTGATGTGCCTGTTTTGCCAAAGGATCCTATTTCTCACAGAGTTCAAGGAAAAGCTACAGCCGCACCAGCAAGATCAAAAGCAGAGGAGCAAGCTCGAGAAAAGTTGAAGTATCCCTCACTGACAAAGAGGCTAAGGGTGGAAGCCACACAGCAGTATCGAACCAGATTTGAACAACCTGCTGAAAAGAAGGACTCTGCTGCGGTGGCATACAACATAGTTGAAGAACTGAAAAAGACCCCGGCTAAGGTAAGCCTCTATGATGCTTTGCAGTTGCCAGGCCAGGTAGATTTATTGCAGGAATCATTAAAATCCGTAAAGGATAATGAAAAAGGTTCTACCCAGACAGTGTATGCTCAAACCTTAACCACCTCGCTACTGGGAAAAATAGACCACCTCCATTTTATTTATCATTGCAAATAGAAGGTTGGATTGTGCATAACTGCATGATTGACTCCGGAGCTGCTACAACGGTCATGCCCAAGGGAGTTTGTGAAGCAATGGGAATGGAATATACACGGAGTAGTCCTGGAGTTCTGCAATTGGATGGTACTCCTGTAAAAATAGTAGGTGTGATCAAGGATGTTCCAATTGTTCTGCATACTATGCCCCAAATTACTGTTATCCAAGAAATTGTTGTGGTAGATCTAGAACCCTACTTTAGTATGTGTTTATCCAGGGAGTTTACCGCAAAGTTGGGGGGTTATCTGGCATTGGATTATTCCCACTTAGAAATTCCTTTCAAGGGTAGGCGTCTCAAGATTCAGAATGAAAAACCTTCCCCTTTTCATATCGAGAAGTTGGAAGAAGCAGAAAAAGACATGCAGTCTGTTCACATGCTTACTGAAGAATCCGAGGATTCTGTTTTGATGAGAGAAGTTTTAGATAATCTTCAGTTGGATGATCAGTTTTCTATGCTTAATTTTAATGCCATGTTGGAGACTGAAATCGGCTGTTATGCCATCCAAAAGCCTGAGAGTGATACAAAGCAAGAATTTTCTAACCAAGCTGATCAGAATGTTGTTACAGATCAACTATGGCAGCTATATTTCGATGGGGCTAGATGCAAGAACGGTGCCGGAGCAGGTATTGTTTTGATTTCTCCTTCTGGTATCCAAAGAACATATTCATACCGTCTTACATGGAGTTGTACTAACAATGCTGCTGAATATGAAGCATTATGTTTGGGTTTAAAGAAAGCAAGAAAGTTAGGAATCGAACAGCTCAAGATTTTTGGTGATTCTGAGCTTGTTGTAAACCAGATCACAAATAGGTGCATTGCTAAGCAACATTACCTTAAAGCATATCGCAATCAAGTGTGGGACCTCTTTGAGTTTTTTACAGCTCTAAATATTCAAGCTGTTTCCCGAGAGATGAATAAACATGCAGACCTTTTAGCATCTCTTGGAGCCAATTTTTCCCCTGTTGAACAAGTAATGAAGAAACCCAAGACAGTAAGGATGGTATACAGGCCCAGTGTGCCAGACAAAGAAACTTTCTGGCAAGTCTTCGAAGATGATGAGCAGATTGTCAACTTCCTGATCCATGAAGCTGCTACTGTTGAAGGGAGAACTTTGGAGCATGAAGAAGCTGAAGGTCTCATTCAGTTACGGAACAATCACATTCCGAAGGGTCTTATAACTCTGGAAAGTTTATTTGATCAACACGATAGATCCAAAAAACATCGGATAGAGATTGATAAAAATGAGTACATGGAGTTAGAGTTAGAGCCTAATAAAGCTATTAAGGTTGGAACTGACTCTACCCCAGATGAACTGCAGGAGATCAAGCACCTGTGTGAGGAGTTTTCAGATATTGTAGCTTGGAGCTATGAAGACTTGAAGGGATACAATAAACAGATTGTGCAGCATACAATTGAATTGGAGGAAGGAGTTAGACCTTTTCGACAAAAACAATGACTTGTAAATCCAAAGATTGAGATGTTGATGAGGGTTGAGCTTGTGAAAATGCTGCAAGCTAAAATCATATATTCGGGTAAGCATTCCACTTGGGTTGCCAATCCGGTCCCGGTTCGAAAGAAGAATGGAGACATACGATTGTGTGTAGACTTCGAAACTTGAACCGTGCATCATTGAAGGATCATTATCCTTTGCCACGTATAGATCAAATACCGCATGTTGTGGCTGGAGCTCAGCATTTTTCTCTGTTGGATGGATTCTCTGGATATAACCAGATTTGGGTGAAAGATGAGGATCAGTACAAGACAACATTTACAACAAAGTGGGGCACTTTTGCTTATCAGCGAATGCCTTTCGGACTATCAAATGTTGGAGCTACCTTTCAAAGAGCCATGGACATTGCATTCAAGGAATTGTTGAACAAGATCATTGTGATATATCTTGATGACATGACAGTATTTTCACATAGACGGGAGGATCACTGTTCTCACCTGAGACAGATTTTTGAAAAGTGCAGGGAATTTGGGATTTCCATTAATCCAAAGAAGTCAGTGTTTGCAGTAAAAGAAGGTAAGCTTCTGGGGCATGTGATTTCAGAGGATGGGTTAGCAATAGATCCAGCCCGAGTTGAAGCATTAAAGAAGTTGTCACTCCCTGCAAACAAAAAAGAACTGCAGTCTTTCTTTGGACAGATCAATTTCATTAGGAAATTCATTTCTGATTTTGCCCAGGTTGTAAAACCTATGACTGAATTGTTGAAAAAGGATGCAAATTTCCAGTGGACTGCTCGAAGAAAAGAAGCATTCCAAGAGATTAAGGAAAGAATAACACAGGCCCCTGTTCTGATTAACCCTGATTACTCCAAGGATTTTATTTTGTATGCAGTTGGGGAAGAAGAAAGTTATGCCGCGGTTCTTACACAGAAAGGAGACGATGGGAATGAAAGGCCCATTGCTTTCCTGAGTCAGGTCATTCTACCTCATGAGGCAAAGTATAACTTTATTGAAAAACAGGTGTATGCAGTTATGAAATCCCTTAAGAAATTCAAGCATTTTATATCTCAGAGCAGAACAATTGTTTACGTGATTCATCCTGATGTAAGAAATTTTATTCTTCAAGGAGAGTTGGGTGATAAACGTGCTGGTTGGGTCACCAAGATCCAAGAATTTGATGTTGAAATTCATCCTACTAAGCTGGTGCGTGGTAAGGCTTTATGCCAACATTTGGCAAAGATGGTAGCCTCTGGTATAGATGAACATCAAACAGAAAATCTTGCCAGTGATGACAATTTGATGAATTTCTTAATTCAGGAAAAGGATTGGACAGAAGACCTCATTGATTATTTCACAACTGGTAGATGTCCTTCACAGTTGAATGCTTCACAGAGGAGGAGATTTCGGTTGCAAGCTCTTCGGTATGTCCTGTTACCAGAAGGTTTGTTTTTTAAGAATATTGATGGTGTTCTTCTAAGATGTGTAAAAGAAGCAGATAAGGCTAGGCTCCTGGAAGAATTTCATTCTGGTCTATCAGGAGGACACTTTGCAGGAAGACCGATGGCTTTGAAGATAATTCGAGCTGGTTATTATTGGCCGACCCTGTTTTCAGACGCTTTCAAGATTGCACAAGCCTGTGACAAATGTCAGAGATACACAGGAAGAGTTAGGAATGCGACACTTGCCTTTGCATCCAATTCGAGGTTGAAGCACCCTTTCGGCAGTGGGGGTTGGATTTTATTGGAATTATTGATCCTAATTCCTCGACTGGTCATAGGTACATTTTAACAGCTACAGACTATTTCACGAGGTGGTCTGAAGCTATCCCAACAAAGGTGGCAAACCAAACTGTGGTGATTTCTTTTGTTGAAGGCTTGATTACTCGCTTTGGCATTCCTGATGCCATTATTACAGATAATGGGACCCCATTTATTGGAGCTGAACTAGCTGAGTTTGCGAATAGGTATGGCATTTTCCTAAAAACATCTTCTAATTATTATCCACAGGGAAATGGCTTGGCGGAGTCAACAAATAAAAATTTGCTCCGGATTTTGAAGAGGTCTTTGGGAGAGAACAAGAGATCATGGCACCTTTTACTGAATCAAGCTTTATGGGCAGATAGGATTTCAGTTAAGAAGTCCATCAAGACCTCACCCTATGCCCTAGTTTATGGGAAAGAAGCAAGGTTGCCTGTTCATCTTGAGTTGCCAGTATTGCAGCAATTGCAGGCTTTTCAGGACAATGAGACAGACACAAGTTCCTTGGATATGCGGATAGCTCAATTGTTGCAGTTAGAAGAACAGCGTTCAGAGGCATATGAAGAGTTTGTCAAACACACACAGGGTATGTCAAAGTGGTTTCATAAACATTCTACAGATCGTCCACTCAAAACAGGAGATTTGGTGTTGAGATGGAATGAAAACAAAGCTAAACCTGGGAATCACAAGAAATTTGATGCTTTATGGGAGGGTCCCTTCCGCATTACCAGCACAGGTGCAACAAATTCGTTCTACCTCGAAGACTTGGAGGGCAACCCACTTCCAATTTCAGTAAATGGCTTTCATTTGAAGGCCTATACTTCATGAATTGATGAGTCCAGTATGAGTTTGTATATAGTAGTAATATAAAAAAAAAAAAGAAAAAAACAAAATATATATATACATGTTTTGCTTTTATTTTGTCACCTTAGTTCTTGTTGCTTGCGAACTGTAGGTGCCTTTTGTTTTTCTGTGATTTTCTCCTTTCCCAGCAGTTGGTGGCTTTCTAGCAAATTCTTCCTTTCCCTTCCCTTTTTCTTTCCTTCCTTTCTTCATCTTCCTCCTTCTTCTTCTTTTTCTTCTGCAGTTAACAAAAAACAAAGCCACGGCTGTTGTTTCTTTTCCCCATTCTCATTGTTCCCGTTCCTTCTTCTCCCTTTCTTCTAAGTTTCATCATTTTATGCATTCATTTACAGTCTTCATTTCCATTCCATAGTCTACATATTTCCATTCCCATTCCATAAGTTCATTCACTTGCATTCACCGCTTGCGCAATCGCAGGAGCTCACTCCATTATCTCATTCCATTTGTTCCATTTCATTCTCCGTTATATGCAGGTTCTTCCGGTTTCAGCTTTTCGGCAGAAGTTATTGCAGCAAGTCCCTTGAGATGTATCACAGCAGCCAGCTTTCTGTTCTAAGTTTTATGACTCTGTGCCCAATGGATTCAGGCCTGGATTCTTGCATACAGCGAGCTGTATACCCCGCGAGCCGCCAAGAATGTTGGCATTTTTGCCACATTGATTCTCATTTGTTGAAGTTTAATGCTTAAGTTGTTGCTTACCTAACTTTTCTACTGACTTTGATGCGGTTTTGATCAAAAAGGAGCAAAAAGACTAAGTCCAGAAACCGTCGCGATTTCGCGACGTGTCGCGAAATCGCGGTCAACGCGGTCAACGCATGCAGGTTGGGAAGAACCGTCGCGATATCGCGACGTGTTCTATTTTCGCGGCTTCAAAAGGTCTAAGGTAAAAGTTGCAGCGATGCGCTGCATGTCTCAAAATCGCGGGCAGTGGTTGTAAAAGGGAGTCCAACGCAAAAAGTGCAGCGATTCGCTACACTTTTAGAAAAGAGTTCCGGCAAGGTAAAAGATGTCGCATTTTCGCGACGAAAAGTGGCCAATGGTACGGAAAGGGAAAAATGTAGCGATATCGCTACACGTTCTAAAATCGCGGTCGTTTTGGTTCAAAGGACAAAAGACATGAAAGTGGTAGCGAATCGCTACACTTTTGACGATAAGGCTGAGCGAGATGAAGACGTCGCGAAAGCGCGACAGGGAATAAAAACCGTACAAAAAACAACAGTGAGATGGTAGTGATTTCATGCCACGTTGTTAAAGATGACTAAGTGTTCTTATGTGTAGCGAAATCGCGACAGGGGTAAGGTCGAAGACATTTCAAAGAGTAAAAGTGTCGCATTTTCGCGGCCTATGAACAAGACCGTACAGAGTGTAGGAAACATGTAGCGATATCGCTACATGTTCCATTTTCGTGGGTTCCAGCAGCAAAGGTGTACGGCACAAAAAGATGTCGCGTTTTCGCGACCTGCGACAGTTTCCCGCCCAAGCGCAGTATGAACGGCCGAGAAGGTTTTTTCGATTTTCGAGGATTAAATGCCTGCCCGAATTTAATGTTTTGTGGATTTCCAAGGTAGTCAAGGTCGAAGAAGCGCTCAGGCCACCAAAATTGAAGATTTTATTTGTTCGAAGCTGCTATTCGTGGATTGTTCTAACGGTTTCATGCACATGTTCAAAAACGAATTTAATGAAGGTGACCGTTGATGTCAAATTGCATTCAATTTTGTGCTTCTTCAAGGCTGCGATTAAGGGGATCATGCTCCTAGTTTCCGTGGCATATTTGTAGATCTCAAGAAGGTCGGTGGCAAATATTAAATGCTGCAAAGAGGACGACCCTCTATAAAAACCAATGTAAACCTCATTTGAAGAGGTTGGGAGTTTTCTGCTAGAAACTGGAAGTACATTTGCGGGAATAAAAGAGTTGGCTTCTAATTTTCAAGCGTTGTATGGGTGATTTTCCTTTCTGTCCTTTCGCATTTCTAATAGCATTTATACTTCTTAATGGTGATTCCATTTAAATTCTGCATAATTGGATTTAAATACTGCTGTTAAGGTATGATTCCTGGAGTGTAGTTTTGGAGGGATTTTCTGCATATATCGTGCGAGAGAGTTAAGTTAATGCTTTCTGTTACTTGTTGTTGTTGTCCTTCAAGTTTTCTGCTGTTGTTCTCCTGATCTTATCACTTCGGCTACGGCCATATTTCCCATTTCTTTCCGCAATTTCTTAATTTCTTTCCAGCAACCCTTATCTTCAAACAAATTTAGAGTAGTAAAGGGAACCAACCCACTCTGGAGATTGGTCTGGGAGCCATCTCTTGCTTCCAGCCTTTCAATGTTGGCCGGGTCTAGGGCGCACTTGTAAAATCCTTTCCTGTGGCAGATTCGTGACCAACGTTTTTGGGGCTAGATGCAAGAACGGTGTCGGTGCTATGATAATGGAGATTGTCAGCTCAAGAGCAATGACCATTGTGGTATCATTAAAGATGTGAAAGCAAGCATGGCTTACCTAAAAACATACCATGGAGGACCGTGAACAACGTGTGGAGGAAATGCAACTTTACATAGACAAGTTATTAAAGGACTTCATGATTCTCTATGTGTGACTTGGTGATAGAAGGGTTGTGTGGCACATTACGAATTATCGTAATGCATGAGCTATAAGGCAATATGCACATGGTGATGTTTGAGGCAATGAATTGATGATTTTGGGTGTTACTTTTTGAGCAACCAAAGACAAAAGACATCTTAGGTGTTGCTTTTTGAACAAGCAAACACAAAGGATAATTTATTTCATGTATATGTTAGATGGTCAATTGCATGCTTGAGGGAATTCATGGGCAAGTTCAACAACATGAATGTGTCTTTCTATGCCCTTTTTAGTTGGTTTATAAACCTTAATTTTTTGATGACAAGTATTACTAGGTTGAACAATAATAATGAGCAAAATAATAAAAGACAAAAGACAACTTAGGTGTTGCTTTTCGAACAAGCAAACACAAAGGATAATTTATTTCATGTATATGTTAGATGGTCAAATGCATGCTTGAGGGAATTCATGGGCAAGTTCAAAAACATGAGTGTGTCTTTCTATGCCCTTTTTAGTTGGTTTATAATCCTTAATTTTTTGATGACAAGTATTTCTAGGTTGATCAATAATAATGAGCAAAATAATAGTTTCATCTTCTTTGTTGGTTTCATAATGTTAGTTTGGTTTAGTGTCAATCTCTTCATATTTCATTAGTAGGTAAATAAATCAATGATTTCTTAGATGTGATGTGTTTGTTTTTATGTAAAAAGACTCTTAATCCATTGTAAGTAGAGTGTTTTAAGCTTCTTAATCTAAAAATACCATATTTATTGATAAAAACAATTAATTATTTTTATATAACAAGTCTTAAGTAGAGTATTTTAGACTTCTTAATCTAAAAATAAAACATTTATCAACAAAACATAAACACATGTTAAAAAAATTCTAAAATTATTATAAAAAAATATTTTAAAACTTAAATTTATGTAGAAGAGGCTCCTATGAAGAGGTCTAGGGTTTGAATATCCTTATGCACACAACAATGCCCCTTATTATCTAAGATCTAGATTGTGCATAATATCTTTTAAAAAGACTTAAATCTTTTTAACAAAATAAAGTGTGAATATTTTTTTCTAATATTTTTAATTTTAATTAATAATATTTAAGAATTAAAATAATAATAATTAAATTAAAAAATGTATCTGGGGTACAGTGTAATGTTTTGGGTTTTGGTTCAAGAGGTTTTGGTTCTTCTTGATCCAAGGTTCAAACTGCGGCATGGGCGAGTGTGAGAAGATGGGTATATGGTAGCTTTGTGTTAAATTCCGTATTAATAAGTATAGCTCTCAACTTTAAGAAGGATCATGGTGAGGAGGAGACTGTTCAACCTGAGATTTCTCACAATAACCAAATCAAAAAAAAAAAACTAAATTAAACCAAAAAAATTACTAATCTAAGTATGCATTTGACTTTTATAACATCTACTCAACAATTACACACTGAAAGAAAATGTTGTTCAACAAAGAAGAAGTGTTGATTTCCTTCTTTTCAGGACCCTGAAAGGCCACCTACAGAAACAAACCATCTATTTCCTTACTGAAATATAAGTTAATAAAAAAGGAAAAGATAAAATGTCTTCAATAATTTTAATCTAAACAGTAATCTGCAGAGAAATCCCATAACCCTAGAGATTTTTTCTAGGAATTGTCCAGATCTAAGATTTAGATGGTGAGAGAAGAGTTGTGGGGGCGGGCAAGAGTAAGAATACTGCAGAGATCAAAGCCATACCAAACCCCATCAGGAATAAACATATCATAATAGAAGGTCGCGGATTGACCGCGGCCATAGTAGACCTTAACCCACTCAGGTTTCCAGGCGTCAGATCCGCTCCGCATGAGGTAAAGATAGCACACCTTGTACACGCAGGGCCCCAAAATAGTGAAGGTATCGGTGGAACATCTCTCAAAGGTATCGACCGTGGGGTCGTCCAGCCTGGCCACGTAGACCTGGTTGCCAAAGGCATCCCCAAAGGCTATGCTTATTCTATCGTCTGTCCCTGCGAATGCCGAGCAGCTCGTCTTGATCTTCACTACATATTGATCTGAGCACATCCCTTCCTCCTCCAACTGAACGGACAACTATCAGACATTTTAACAAACACTTATAGATTTTAGAAAAATATTGTGCTTAGGGTTGTTAAAAATCTTAAACAATATTGAAAAATCCCTTACCCTGAGAGGCGATTCTTGTGGTCGCACAAAACTGCTTTGAGATCCGACGATTAGAAGAAAGGCCTGCAGAAAACATGCCCAGAATAAAAACTGCCTCTGTTTCTGTGTGTCCGCCATAGCTCCTTCCTTGCAAGGTATGCTCAGCCCAATGCCCTATGAAATCAATATATATAACTGAGTCTGCTTATACGCTTGCTTTCACTCATGTAGTTTGTTAGGAATCTAACACGTTTACTCGATACAAGATAAAACTACGGATTGAACTTAGACATGATAGAAATAATGGGAAAGTTGCTAATAAGAATACTTTCGAATAATGGGAATATGCCCTGCACGGAGATCCCCACGACCGAAAACCCATGGTGAGTGGGAGAACTTTTCTAGGAAGTAAAAAAAAGTAAGGGAAAAAAAAAATCATTTCTTTTGTCGATATTATTTTTTTATTTTAATTGAAATCAACGAAAACTAGGGCTGATCATTTCTTTCGTCGATATTATATTTATTTTGATTGAAATCAAAGTAGCCTTTATTGGCATGCATAATGGCTGGATAATTCCAAATCGATCGGATATAGCTTTGCGAAGAAAAACTGTTATGATAGGGTTTGAGCGTAAATGGTTAGCTTAGTTGTTATTGAGTCGACCTCGAGAGAGCAATGGCGCTAGGGAAGCATTCAAGAAAGTTTGTTCTGAAAGTGTTTCACAAGGTAAGAGTACTATCCATGTTGTTTCCATTCCCTTGCATGAGTTTCATAATGCTTGCCACTAGTTTGAGTCACATACCCTTGTCGGGTATTTCCTAGGTAGAATTTCCAATGATACCCTCATTAGGTCCTGGGTGCAACAAGTTTGGGGTCCACATGGTGTGATAGTTGAGAATGTTCAGAATCTCACCAAGGGTTATTTCATTTTTCGCTTCCTTGATCTTGCTCAAGCTCAAAAAGTGTTAGCCAAAGGTCCTTGGACGGTGAGAAATTCCCTGTTAATTTTGCAATCTTACACTTGTGACTTCACAACTAGTGACCAAGTTGAGCTGGAAGTTCTTGTGTGGATTGAGTTCTCGGGTTTACCTGTCCCCTTTTGGGGTTTTTTGCAAATGCTCGCCTCTTCCCTTGGCAAGTTTGTATGTCTTGAGCCTGAACGATTTTTCTTAGCTCGCCCTACCAAGTGGGCTTGTGTCAAATTCGACCTCACCAAAGACCTGTCGGATTTCATAGATATCCAAATTGGTGATACCTCCATTAGGCAACCTGTCGCCTATATCAATTTATCGAATACTTGTTATTGTTGCCAATCTGTTACTCACAAGATTTGAGATTGCCCATTGATGGAGTGGAAGTTCAAACAGACCCAACCCCCTTCGACTGCCCCGGTAGCTCAGTCTAACGAGGCTCGGGAATGCCAAGGCGACTGGCAAACGGTTACTACCCAAAAAAATCGTGCTTCTAAGCACTCTGAGCAGGCCAATCCCTCTGTGCAACCTACTCAGACCAGGCCCATTGATACCCAGGTTATGCAAGCCCCCACTAGCTTTGTGCAGTCTTCTGAAGCCATCACACTGGTTGTCATTAACATGCAGCCCACCATGCAAGCTGTAGGGGTCCCGAATGCTACTCTGGTCACCCCTGTAGTTACTCAATCGCCACCTTTTTTAGCTTCTCTTTGGGCCTCGATTGTTGCGGAGGCTCGTCCCACTACCATGCCAGCTTTTTCATCGACGATGCCCACATACTCCACGACTGCGGAGGAACAAGATTTTAAAGTTCATCGTTCTCGAAGCCCCTCGAGGGACAACTTGGGCCTGAGCTTTGACAAGCATCGCCAAATGTCCTCGGGCGAGGGTAATTTTAGTGGAGGCACTAATTCCTTTAGTTCGCTTCGGGGCCTAGGTGATTCCGAGGATGTCATGGATATTATGAATCCTGACAAGTCCTCATGTGAATTGTGCTGATGAAAAACTGACCAAAGCCCAATGCTTGAAGCATAGAGTTTGTTCAGGTCTGACTATCAGAGGCAGCAGAGGCCGCAACTTACACGTAACATGTATTCTACCAAGCATTTTCCTGGGAAAGGAGGAGTTATCCTAGAGGCAGAAGAGGTCGCAACTTACGAGCAACATGTATTCTACCAAGCATTCCAAGCTGAGTCAACCAAGGTCCTCCTCAATAGACTTTGGTTGGCAGTAATGCAGATGAAGGATGGACTGCCCCAGTCTCTTCGGATGGCGGTTGACAGTGTGTCAGCGAGGAAGATAACTTCCATCCCGCTCCTTGATCTTTGTTTACTGATTATGTCTTGGGATGTCTATGTAATGATTGCTCGCGATAGCGTGTAGTAATGTTTTTTGGACTCTATTTTTATTGGGGAGGTGTGATTTCCTCCACCTAGAAACTTTTATGGTTTGTGGGGTGTGCTAATTCCACCCGCATTTTTTGTATGATTAATCTTAATTAATATAAGGTTTTTTCATTAAAAGAAAGCAATCTTTATTTCAAAGCATTAACATTTGAAAGGTAATCGATGGATGGATTTTTAGCTAAGTATTTACCAACTTAAAATTTGAGTCCCTTTAAATTCCCTTCACTAAAGTAAATACTTACCAAAATAAACCAAATAAAAAAAATGTATATATAAAATAATCACTTTTTATTTTGAGTGTGTGGAGGAAAACTATTTCCTTCGATGATTTTTATCTTTAACCAAATTCACGGGTTCTTTGTTGTTTGGTTTATTCCAAAAATTACATGCATTAAGGTTGACTTACATTTTTTTAGTGATGTGGCACACTAAATAAGATTGTTTTAATTGTTGAGTAAAGGTAAAATAGTTTTTAAAGTGAGGTAGGTTATAGGGGATCATTTTTATAAAGGATGTTGTTTATTTAATATATAGTTGTAACATGAACAATATTTTTTTTATTACTTAGGAGAGTTGGTTATAGCCACTATTTTTAATAACTCGCTAGCATAGGGTTCAAACCACAGGGACTGCTCCCAACAAACATATTTATATCGTTTTTGTTGACTTGGTGTGAGATGGGAACCATCAATTGCTCGGGGTTTGTACCGTCATCATTGATCTGGTGCGCACTAAGAGGATTCGAAGCAAACTACTACCTTTGCAAAGGGTTGGCTTCTCCCCAAGGTTTGAACCTAGGTCTCTTCTTGGTAAGTGCCGACCACACCTGCACTTACCAATCCACCTAACCCTTAGGGTGTAGTATGAACAATCTTATTTGCATATTCTATTTAGAGTGTTATGACTTGATATGTCATAGATAGTTTTTAAATTAAATGTCATGTAATATTTATTATTTGTTCTATCATAATTATAACAATAATTGTATTTGTAAAGAATAGTTTAAAATTAAAAAAAATAATAATGAAGAAATAAATTGTAAAAATAAAGTTTTACTTTAGATGTAATAGCATTCCTAATAATTAAATAGCATTAGGTCGACATTTCATATTCCTCAACTTACAAGGAGGAGACCCAACATTGAATCTTGTTAAGCTACCATAATTTAAGTGTGGTCATGATGAAATAAGGATGGACCCATTTTAATCCAAGATGAGACCATTTCAATCCCATATAACCCATTAAAAAACATAATATTCCTTATAAAAATATTTTTCAGTAAGTTAATTAAATTTAAAACATGTTCGAAAAAGTTTTTTGAAAAACCAGCAAGAGGAGAGATGGCGAGCGAAATTCTAAATTTTGATTATGCGATGGGAGGGAAGCAGAAAGGCGGGAGTAAGCTCCAAGGAGGTGGATCACGAGCACGCGCCAATTGCACCAGCAACGAAAGCACCGACCAAGGGACAAAAACCGAAACAACAGGCAGAAGTGCTCTGGGAGTGTGAGACGACGGGAATGGAGCTCATGGGGGGAAAGACCCTCCAGACAAAACAGAGGCGGGTGATAGTAAAACCAGGTCGAGAACATTTGCAGAAGCACTCACGGGGAAGCCTAAACCCATGCCTATGGCACCACACACCTTCATCACTCAGGGCTGCGATGTTTTCTATTCGACAGAAGTAATGGAAGACTATGCTACCCTAGACTCCTTTTCCCTCATAGGGAAATTTGTGGGAGGAAGACCCGACATGGATTCACTCCGTCGTTGGGCGACGATAAAGTGGAAAACCAGGGGATGCCTGGAACTGCTAGCTATGTCCAGAGGGTTCTTCATGATACGCCTCAACACGCAGGAAGACGTAGATCGTATATTATCAAGGGGTCCATGGTTCTTCGAAAGGAGAAGTCTCTTCCTTCGCAAATGGGGAGCAGACTTCGACTCGGAGTCCCAGAACATCAACTGCGCTCCCATATGGGTTCGGCTCCCAAATCTACCCTCACACTTCTTCCATGAGGGTGTGCTGCAAGGGATATCCCGAGCGATTGGGGAACTCATGACTATCAATCCAGCAACCTGCACTCAATCAAGATTTACATACGCTTGCATATGCGTTAATGTCAATTTGGAGATCTGGCTCCCAAATAATGTCAACCTGATTTATGGATCTTTTCATCGAAGCCAACTGCTGGAGTAAGAAAACAAACCTGCATTCTGCATTGAATGCCACTCACAAGGGCATCTTCCCATCCAGTGCCTGACTCTAAAAAGTGTGCAGATCAAAGCCCAAATGTCACTCTGACCGGCCCTAGAAATACCCAGAAGATGAAAACCAAAGTAGTTCAAAGCCAAAATTTCAAAGGTAAGCAGCAATCCCTCGCTCCTCCAGTCGACGACATGAATATGGCAAGTAGTATGTTTACCTTATCCAATAAGTTTAGTTTACTCAATAATTTTGGTCGTAATGCTAAAAACTATGATGAGGAGCTCCTTTGCGAGGAAACCCCTGCCCTAGACCAAATGAACCAACCCCTTCCAAAGGTAAATATCCCCTAGAAAACCTATCCCCCATCCCCACCCCCATGCCCTAATTCCTCGATGTATATCGGCCCTGAGTCCTAGAGCCCCCCCAATCCCCCTAGTCTCCAAAACCCTAGCCCAGGTCTTCTCCTCCCAATGGGACTGGGTCACCCCACTCCCCATCCGATTTTCATGATGTCAAAGCTGATAGTGGTGAATCCTCCCATGAGTCCCCAGAAGCATGGAGCCCTAAACAGACCCGAAGCTTCAAAAGATCCCAAATAGATGTGGGAGGTGATAGAAAAAAGGGTAGGCCCTCTAGGGCTGACCTGAGGAGCAGAGATACAACAGAGGACATTGCCAATGGCACCCAACGAACCCTATTCTAGGAACTGGGAATGCCCAATAGGGAAGAAACTAAGAGATCCAAACCCCCTGCGCAGCAAGGCAAAGGGGGAAAAAAACCCTCCAAAAGTTCCAAATGAGAATCCTCTCCTAGAATGCGAGAGGGTTAAATGGGGCAGCCAAACAAATATTGGCTGTTGCTATGCGGAAGGAATCAAATCCCACTATTTTTCTTATTCAAGAAACCAAATTAGGTGAGCATTGGTCACCTAAAGTTGCCAAGGCTATCTGGAGAAAATGTGAGTTCGCCTTTACCCCTACTTTTGGTACCTCAGGCGGACTCCTCTATCTCTGGAACCCTACCAAGGTGGAAGGGAGAGTCATTTCAGGTGAAGGACGTCTATCCAACATCTACTTCCATGATGCTAACACCCAGCATTCTTGGGTTATGACGAATGTGTATGCACCTAATAGCCCGCAGGACAGATCGGCCCTATGGAACAACCTCACCCAGATGAGAGAAGCTTTCAACAACATCCCCTGGATTCTAGCTGGGGACTTCAACACCCCATTACATCCCTCAGAGAAGAGAGGTGGGAATGTGATAACCTCCAAATCCACAGGCAACTTTGCTCAGTTTGTAGACACAAATGAACTCATGGATGTCCAGTTGAGAGGGTCCCAGTTCACCTGGACCAACAGAAGAATGGGTGGAGATCTCATCCAAGAGAGACTTGACCATTTTCTCCTATCTCAGGAAGCACTCCCCCTGTTTGGAGATGCCAGCTTGTAGGCACTTCCAAAGATTGGGTCTGATCACAGTCCCTTGATTTTTGAAGTTGCCAATCGATCACAGTTCAAAACCCCTTTCCATTTTGAGTCAATGTGGACCCAGCATCCGGACCTCAAAGATCGAATTGTTGAATGGTGGGGGGAAAGTTTCCCTAGGACTATTACAAGCCAGCTAACTCAAAAATTATGGGCGGTCAAAGCAAAGTTGAAGGTCTGGAATAGAGAAACCTTCGAAAACATCTTTGAAAATAAATAGAACATCAGGAACAGGCTCCTCCAGATTGAGAACAGGTTTCAGTAGGGTCAAGGGGATGACAACCTGAGAACTGAGGAGCGGTCCTTGTTGTCGGATTACCACAATACCCTGAGGAAAGAAGAGATTTTTTGGTACCAAAAATCTAGACAATTATGGCTTAAGGAAGGAGACTCCAACTCCAAGTTTTTTCACATCTCCACTCTCAGGCACAGAGGAGCTAACAGGATTACAGGTCTCTTGAAGCAAGATGGTTCGTTCACTTCAGACATCCACCAGATCCGGGAAGAAGCAGTCTATCATTTCGAATCCCTCCTTGGTTCCCACTCCTCTTCTTTCGACCAAGCTTCGAACTCCCTCCTTGAGAACATCCCCAAAACCATCTTCGATGCCATGAACGATTTGCTCCTTAGCCCTCTAAACCCTAAGGAAATCCACCAGGCCCTCTTCTCCATGCAGCCAGACAAAGCCCCTGGCCCAGATGGTTTTCCCCAAGATTTTTCCAAACCTACTGGGACATCGTTGGCCCCGATCTATGCCAAGCCATTTCTAAAATGCAGCGCTCTAGATCCATCCCTAGGGACGTTAATTCCACCTTCCTCGCTCTTATTCCCAAAGGGCCCAGTTCCAAGTCCCTGTCTGATTACCGGCCCATTAGCCTATGCAATGTCATCTATAAAATCTTATCCAAAGCCATGGCCAACAGACTCAAAGGCATCCTCCCTTCCATCATTGATCCCTACCAAGGAAGTACTATCAAGGGTAAAAATATTGTTGACGGAGTCATCACCATTCATGAGCTCATCCACTCGACCCACAACTCCAACAAATCTACCTTTTTCCTAAAGTTGGACATGAATAAAGCCTTCGACAGAGTGGACCGGGCCTTTCTAGCCAAAGTCCTCCTAAAGTTTGGTTTCCATGAAACCTAGGTTGAGCTAATCTCGCAATGCATCTCCTCATCATGGTTTTTAGTTCTTGTCAATGGCTCGATGGCAGGTTATTTCCCCAGCACTAGAGGTCTGAGACAAGGGGACCCCCTCTCTCCCATCCTTTTCATTATCTTGGTCGAGAGCCTGGGAAGGGCTATCAATGCTGCCTGCTCAAGAGGTCTGATCACTGGCATTAAGGTTGCGTCCAATCTCCAGCCATCGACCCATCAGTAGTTTGTGGATGACACCTTGTTGGCTACTACAACCTCTATTTTTGAAGCCAAGATCATCAAATACATCCTCAATCTCTACGAGGAAGCCGTAGGGCAACGAATCAACTTCACCAAGAGCAAAATTTACTTCATCAACACCCCATTGAAATGGTAAGCCAAGATTACGAACATCCTGGGCTGCACCATTGCTACTCTCCCGACCACCTATCTTGGCCTACCAATGTTTCAAGGGAGACCAGCCAAGTCTATGTGGAACAATATCACCGAGAGATTTCATAAGAAACTGGCAGGATGGAAAGGGGCTCTCCTCTCTCAAGCAGGCAAAGCCACCCTGGTGAAGTCTGTCCTTCAAAGCATCTCGATATATTTCCTTTTTATTTTCAAAATCCTAGTGGTTGTAGGTGAAGCTCTAGAAAAAATCCAAAAGCGCTTCCTTTGGGCAGGGCCAGACAACCAGAAGAAGTTCCATCTTATGGCGTGGGACAAATTTTGCACTCCAAAAGACAAAGGTGGGCTTGGACTTCGTAGGATCAGCCTGATGAACCAGGCCCTCCTAGCCAAACAGGCTTGGAAGGTGGTCACCAACGCAAACTTGGAATGGGTTTCTATCATTAAGAGGAAGTACCTACAACAACACTCCTTCAGGGATGAAGGGACTCCTAGCACTGGGTCCCATTTTTGGTGGTCCATAACCCAAACCAAACACCTTCTTCAGCAAGGGATCAGGTGGCAGCTTGGAGATGGTAAGGACATTGACTTTTGGTATGATCCTTGGGCTAGGGATGAGGCTCTCATCACTGACCCTGACATTTCAGCAATTAAGCATCTCATCGATAGCAGATTTGGGCCTAAAGTGGTAGACTTCATTACTAACAATCATGACAGTCGTAGGTGGAAGCAGCTCCATTTCAGAGTCAAAAATGTGGTCTTAGATAGAGCCAAGTCTGCCCTTCAGGCTATTTTCAGGGTAAAATTTATCCCTGAAACTCAGATGGCAGATAAGCTCTTCTAGAAAGGTACCAATGAAGGGCAATTCTCTATGAAATCCACTTTTCTTTTGTCAAAAAAATCATAAAAAAGAACCAACACCATGAACAGCCCTGCCACAGCTAGGACCATCTGGCTCAAGCATCTCATCCCGAAGGTAGCCCATTTCTACTGGCTCGTGGTCCACAACAGGATCCTCACCACTGAAAATATGATCAAAAGGGGTATCATTATCCCCAACAGGTGCTATCTCTGCTCTCAGGCGTGGGAGTCCACCCAACATATTTTGCTCGATTGCCCCTTTGCCTTCGATGTGTTTTCCTCCCTGATCAGCAAGTTTTAGGTCAATTGGGTATGGCCCAAGTCTATCCCTGACTTGTTCAATCAATGGCCCACTATCTTTCGGAACCCTAGGCTCAAGTTCCTTTGGAAAGCCCTGTTGCACCACACGACGTGGCAAATATGGCTCGAGCGTAACAATCGCATCTTCAATGATCGTCTTAGAGACCCAGAAGTTGTGGCCAATAGAGCTTTATGCTTTGCAATAAAAAATGCTAGCCTAATTCCCTGCCCGGACTCACCTACGTCTGGGATGGAGTTGTCCTTGCTCAAGACTCTAGGGGTTTCCACTGAGTGCTCCAAAGCCCAGATTCCCACCAGCACCAGAAGTAATACCAAGTGGAATCCTCCCCCCTAGGATGGCTCAAGGTAAACTTTGATGGATCATCCAAAGGCAATCCTGGGGACGCTAGGGTGGGAGGGGTCATCAGGGACCACGAAGGCAATATCATCAAGGCGTTCACTAAAAACTTAGGGGTCCAGACCAACAACTACACTGAAGCTCGGGCCCTGTGGAGAAGCATCGAGGTGAGCAAGGATTTGACCACCCCCATTATTTTTGAAGGAGATTCGCTAAATGTGGTTAACCACATTAAAAACAACAATAGTGGAGGTTGGAACATCCGAAGCATCATCCAATATTATCAAACTTCCCTCAGACAACGCTCCCATAACACAATCCAACATGTGTTCAGAGAGGCGAACAAGGTGGCAGACTTGTTGGCTAACAAAGCAGCCAATCAAGTTAACTTGATCATCTGGGAAGATTTCTTCCCCTAGGACGTCATCGACGCAGCCAATCATGATGCAGAGCAAATTTTCAAATAGCAACTTGTGCTATGCAAAAGGTGTAAGCTTAACGCCAAAGGTGTTTTTCAACACCAAGGAAGTTTGTGTTTTAACTCCTTTCATCATTTCCCATAGTGTCATCGGTACGATTAATCATGCGGGCTTCCATGATCATGTCAAAGCTTCCAGTCTCTCCCGTTGGCCTTCGCCCCCCTCGTGCCTCTGCCCCTTCACCCTCATTTTCCCCCATTCCTCATTGTCCGCTCGTCACCCCCCCACTTTCCTCCCCCTTTCGCTTCGTTTGCCGCTTGCCTCGTTCGTCCACTCATTCCATTCCATTCTGGCAGTCCGTCTCCCAGCCCGTGTCCCAGCACCCTCCTGTCTTCATTTGTTTTTAAGGCTAGACCTCCTCTCTTGTCGTTCCCATATCCATTTAGGAATTAGGCCACCGCTTGGCTGCCCCCTATGCCTAAGGCTTCGACTTTATAGTCTCTGGCCAGACCATCCTATGTGTTTTCATCGGTGGTTCCATAATCAGTTTGGTAGAGGCCACTATAGAAGCTCTATCATTCTAAGGGTTTTTAGCATGATGGCCATCATCAAACCCTCAAAACTCCAGCTTGATGTGACCGAAGCGTTGATCGGTCCTAAGGGGTTCATACCCTTTTTTAAGCTCTTCAACGACGTCGACGATCAAGTGACCAATGATTTCATCAGCTCTTGGGATAACGGTGCGGTGTAGGTCCATGGGCTTCACTTTGAGGTAAGCGTTCATCTTATTGCTAAAATTTTTGGTTTAGCTCCCAAAGGCAGGTCTGTCAGAAGGGACAAGCACAATTTCAAGGATGAAACCAAGCACTTCCCTGATAAAGGGAAGGACCTAGTTTGGGAGAAGGGGGGTGTGGTCCGGTCTTCCCTTCCCTACCCGTGGGACACCATGGTTGTCCCCATGATCCAGTTCCTAGCTATTGATAACCCCGATAGCCCCTTGCATGCCTACCACCTTGCTTTTGTTAACCATCTTCATGACGTTAAACCAATCAATATCCTCGATTTCCTCTTCTGATCCATCATTGTAACCATCAAGAATTTTAGGGATAGAAATTCGTACAAGCCCCCTCGCCACCAAGGTCTATTTTCTATCATCTATAAGCATGCCCTCACTCACCAACCTTTTGGCGGGCCCTCAGTCCACCCCCGAGCCCTGAACCTTCCTTCGTGTCTACCCTCAAAGCCAAGGCGAACCCCTCTATCGAGACCCCTCCGCAGTCAGACTCCCCTGGTGACGTTCCTCTAGATAATGTCACCCCTGCCCAGGTCAGTGGCAAGAGGGAGACCACCCCAACCCCCACTCCCAAGGACCCTATCTCTTTGGAGTAGCACCCCCCATGCCCTAGCCTGAGAAGTAAACGAAAAGTTGTTCATCCCTCCCAAAAGAGCAGGAAGTCCCACCGGTTGAAGTCTAAGAGCAAAAATGGTTCATGCCAATCGCTCAAAGTCATCATCGATGAAGATGAAGAGGCCGCCAACAGTGCAGAGGATATGCTATGATCCTCCACCTTCAAGCACATCAACAAAGCAGTGGACCACCTTAAATCTACTGCCAACATCATCAAGGAGGTGGGCTCAGTCCTGGCTAGTGCCACCAGTGAGATCCAGGAACTCCCAATGGTGATTAGGGTCCTCCTCACCTCAAACCAGAAAGATATCATTAAGGAGGAGGATAAGGAGGAGTCCCAATAGCGGTGGGAAGGTGGCAGCAAGCAATAGGTCTGCTTTCGGTTGTGTTGGTCCTAGTTCTATTTTGTTTTCACCGTTTGTAGGGGTTCAACCCTGAATGCTGTTATTTTTTGGTTTGGTTTGTTTAGTATGTATGTCTGTTGATGGGTCCCAGACTGTCAAATCTCACAGGATGTGCCAATTTTGTTTTGATGGTAGTGTTCATGCCCAATGTAATAGGGACGGGTCCCTTCAACCCGAAAAGTAAATAAATTTTTTACCTACCAAAAAAATTAAATATGTTCAAGGAGAATTATTTGTATAGAACTAGTTTGTTTCATTTAAATCTATTTATTAGAATTGAATGTTTAATTATTTAAAGAGAAGTATCTATTTACAACTAGTTTGTTCCATTTAAACCTATTTAATAAAATTGAATGTTTAATTGTTTGCTTAAGTGATTAGAGCAAGGAAACTACATAGATACTTGTAGTTACCATGATTAACTAAGGGATAATATTTCGAATGCTCTTTGATAAGTTTAAAATATATAAGAAGTACATATTTAGAGCTAGTTTGTTTCATTTGAATTTTTTTTATATATAGTTTTTTTTATATATAGTTTTTTTTCCACCTGGACTATCTTAATAAGTATTTAAATCTATTTAATAAAATACATTAGATAAGTATTGATTAACTAAGGGATGATGTTTCTAATGCTCTATGAGTAAGGTCCATTTCTTTATAACTAAACAGACTACTACACTTCATTTCTTCATAGAATGAAATTATTCAATATGTATACGATCTCCAATATATGCATCAAGAAAAGTTGTTGATGCAAGAGATATAAAGTGGATGCACTTTATCAAGAAAAATTGCATCATTAAGTGAAAACTATAATCACCAATAGCCCAATAAAATTTGTATGTTGTACTACATGTTCCATGGGCACCTCCTAAAAGAAGGTACAACACTCACAATGTACAAGTATCTTGTGGAAGTGGTGTGAGTTTCATTATCTATGGCATTGTGGGGTGATAAAAACTCTCTAACATTATTTTTATTTAGTTGTTCAATTTCAACTTCATGTGCTTTTATGTATGCCATGTATAAATAATCTCAATAAATAAGGAAAATTAAATAATTGAAAAAGCAAAGAAATAAAACTACTTAGGATTCCTGTCCCAATGGGGATAGCTCAACAGTTTAGGTTTTGGTTTTTCTTCAATAGGTTTAAGGTTCAAACTACAACGTTGGCGAGTGTGCGAGGGGTGGTTGTGTGGTGGATGTGTGTTAAATTTTCTATTGATAAGCATAGCTCTCGATTTTACGAGGGTGCTTTACGAGGGGTCATGGTTGGGAGGAGATTGCTCAACCTTGTGCATTGATCATAGGGGTTTCTCACACTAACCAAATAAAAAAAAATATACCTAGGATTCCATAATTCCTGGATACTTTTAAGCTTATCCATATAATAATGATTTTGATAAAGATTTAAAGTAATTTTTTTTTATTAATTTTAGTGGCAAATAATATAGTTTATAGAATAAATTTCTTCTTAATATGGTTGTTAAATAGTGAGATATAAGATATGTAGTTGACCTTTTACAATTTCATGAATAAAATGACTCTCCTTTCGCATAAATTTTCCTCCAAGGATGGTATTAACTTCATGTAATTTTCATTAAAACAATTAGATTTGAGTCATATCCTTGTAACATCACTGATCTTATGCTTAAGAGAACTTCATCTATCATTATCTTTCCCTATAAATTTTTTAAAACATGCATATTGAACAAAAGCAATTGAAATAAAACAATCTATTTGACATAAAATAAATTAAGAGATGAGGATTGTAATCCTTTCTTTGATTTTTTTTTTATAAAAATCATACAAGTATGTTATAAAAGTTCAAATTAGAAACCAAGGGAAATTTAATCATGATGAACCTAATTTCATTCATAATAAACCTATACATATGTCGTATGGTTAAAAAGATCAATATTAAAATTATTTACATACAAAAAGTGTATTATTAGTATTCTTTAAAGAAGATAAATTTGTGTGACAACATAACATTTATCCATAAAGTACCATTTGCATAAGCTATCTTAGGAACTATCAAGATAAAAGATAGAATTATAATTTCATGATGCCTATAAAAAATACGAGTTATCTATATAACTTTATGAGTTTGGAATATGAATGTGCCAATCTTGGCATCTATATAACTAAAAATGAAAGCATAAGAGTCACTTGTAAGAGGTGAGAATTAAACCTCACATATAACCCTTTTTTAACAAACATAATAGGTGATTTTTAATGTAATGCATATTGAGTTTATGAAAGGTTCTAGATAATATTTGGAATTGATATTTAATTCTTGTGGTTTTGAAATGCTTGTTATTTACTAGCATAATTTAATTTTTTTTTTTCATGGTCGTAAAAGCAAAATGTTTAAAATGTTAAAAGTTTTTAAATAATAACTAGCTCAATGGATTTATTTTCTTCATAGTAAGTTCAGTTGCTTAGCTACCCATATAGAACATGTCACTTTCTATATTTGGAAATCTTGCACATAATTAGTAAATAACCCTATTTTTCAAATGATGAGATAAAGTGTCCGTTTTAGTATAGGAATAACTTCAAGAAATATAGTAGGGACAATACCAATTCAATAATATGCAATGAACAACATCCATTGATAACATTAAATTCATATTCAATGGTAGAAAATCATAAGTGTAAGCAATTAGGTTCCATATTTATAATGAAACAACTTCAATAAATACAATAATTGGTATTGGCAATCCAATAATGCACAATAAACAACATCCATTGATAATAAATAATTCAGATCCAAATGCTAGAAAATCAAATATGCAAATAATCAAATTCCATATTTAAATCAATACATATTCTTAGCTAATTAGAGAGAGCAGAGTCTCATAGTCATTTAGAGAGAGTAAAGTCTCATATGTGCAATAGAGGTGACTAAGATTTGAATATGAAATATGATTCCAATTACATCATAACTATTCTTATTTATAGACTAAGTCAACATGAACCATAACCCTAAAGCTCAAGAGCTAACTATATATACCTAGGGTTTTCTAACCTAGATATATTTGTGTTGTTACATGGCTCCCCCTTAGAAAGTTTTATCCTCAAAGCTAGTAAAGTTTAAAAAATGCTCCCAAGACCCCATGTAGCATATTCTTTTGGAAGGTCCTATAACTTGATGAGAAACTCCTAAATCTAGTGAGACTTCAAAAGATGAACTCTAGACTACAACACTACTTCTAGTTGGAGAGTGATTCAATCTTCTTCATCTAGTAGTGGAAGCTCCATATGGGACTACAACTTCTACCCAATAACCTATTTGAGACAAGATACATGAAAGACAATATGAATGTGAGAACATGGTGGAATATCCAACTAATATGCTACTTCAACAATATGATAAATCACCTTGTATGGCCCATAAAATTGAGAAGCCAACTTTTGACTAGACTTGGTCTTCAAGAACAATTGCTTATAAGGCTATGAGTGCAAAAATACCATACCCCCACGTCAAATTATCATTCAAAATAGTGTAAATATTGTTGTTTCTTCAAGTGGTTTTAGACCTAAGTCAAGTTATCTTTAAGAAGTAGAAAATACAAGTTGTCATTACTATAACAAATCATCTACCTAGGCCATATTAAAGGATCCTAGAACATTATTTACCACTGATGGAGGTTTTTGACCATACAATACCTCAAATGGGGACATCTTGAAGGAAGAATGGTAAGAAGTACTATACCACCACTCAACTAACAAAAGCCAATGAACCCAATGATATTGCTTGTTTTGAGCAAAACAATGAAGGTAAGTACCCAAATATTTATTAAAAATGTTTATATATCCATCAGACTAAGGGTGATAAGAATAAGACATACTCAACTTAGTACCACTAAAATGAAATAGTTCCTACCAAAAATTATTGGTGAAGATGAGGACATGATCATTGACAATGGACTTGGGCATACTATGCAAGTTAAAAGTAGAATTGAGGAATATATTGGCCACATTTCTTGTTAAATAGGTATTCTACAATATATAGAAATTATTGTACTTGGAAAGACAATCCACTACCACAAATATCATAGTTTTTCCCTTAGATTTGGGAAGGCTCTCAATGAAATCCATGGATATGTGCTCCCATTAGTAGTCAAGGATAGGCAAGGGTTATAATAATCCAAGAGATTTAACTATTTCCACCTTGTTACACTAACATACCTCACATTCATCCATAAAGGTCTTGACATTTCCTTTCCAAGAAATGGATTGCTTCACCTGATGATATGTTTTCAAGAATCCAGAATGTCTCATTAAAGAAGTTGTATGTAATTCTTGGAGGATACTTGTATTAATAGTTGAGGACTAAGGAAGATAAATGTGATCCTTTTTGTAGATAAATCCATCTACATATGATAAATAGGAAGGTTGTGATGAGCCATCCTTGACTTTCTAAATGATCTGAGTAACCTCTGGGTTAGAAAACCAAACCTCTTAAAGTTGAGAATACCATTATGGAAGGGGAATCCGGAATAGATATGGCACTAAAAACAACAACATCCTTATGTTTGTGAGATAAAGTTTTAGACACCACATTATCCTTTTCTTTATTATATTCAATGACAAATTATACCCCAAGATCTTGGTCAACCATTTATTCTATTCAACACAAGAGAGACGTTGTTCTAAAAATGCTTAAGGCTACTATGGTCAATCTTGATGATGATGTGATGCCCCAACAAATAAGACCTCCATTTCTCTAATGCATGCAAAATAAATATCATTTCCTTATCATAAGTGGATCATACCATATTATTGATAGGTATATTCTTAATTTCAAAGGACAATGGATGTCCATATTGTATCAAAATAGCTCCAATACTTGTGTTAGAAGTATCACACTCAATGATAAAAGGTTTTCCAAAGTTAGGATTGGCCAAAATAGTAGTAGTATACATAAACAACTTTAGGGCCTAAAAGGATTGGGAAGTGGCTTTAGATCAAACAAAATAATCCTTCTTAGTGATAATAGTGAGAGGAGTGTCAACTTGTCATAGTTATAGATAAATTTTCTATAGTTCCCTATGAGTCTTAAAAATCCACAAAGATGTTTAAAAGATATGGGAAAGGGCCAATATTGCATGGTTTTGATTTTTTCAAGATCTATTTGACTCCTTCTTGATATGCTATATGTCCCAAGTATTCTACCTCTTGTACCCCAAAGGAATATTTAGACCTTTTGACAAAGAGTTTTTCACCTGTAATAGGTGAATAACTTTGTCCATATGAACTTGATAATCTTCATAGAACTTGTTATAGATTAAGATATCATAAAAATATCACAACAAACTTGCAAAGAATAGGACAAAATATAGAGTATATGAGACTTTATAAAGTGAAATAAGCATTAGTGATACCAAAAGGTATGGCTAGAAACCAATAAATACCTTCATGTGTGCAAAATGTAGTCTTAGGTATATCCTCTTCTCTAACCCTAATTTGATGAAAATGAGAACATAAGTCTAACTTTGTAAAGTATCTAGCACCATGCAATTCATTCAATAAATCATTTATAATAGATATAGGAAACTAATCTTTATGTTAATTTTATTGAGAGGTCAAAATTTAGGACAAATGTGCCAAAAATTGTCCTTGCATCATATCATTACCATTGAAGAGGAGTAAGGACTGATGCTTGGACAAATGATTCATTGTCATAATATTTCCTAATCCAGTTTCTTAATTTTAGGATTTTGGGATTGGGAATAGTATAAGTATGCTTTATAGAACAATATGGATGACATGATCATGTGCACACTTAGGAGGAAGACTCATGGGATCACCAAAGACCTACTCATAGTTGTCATGACCCTCCCTGGACAAATTGTTTTTTACTTGGATGAACTTATGTTGCGACATGTTTTGGTTGGATATTTATAGCTTAGCTTTGCAAATAGATACATTTCATGGAAAATGTAATTTGAAGATTTATTATGTGGATGGATTTGAATTATGTTGTATTAATGTTTAGAGTGGAATAATGGACCTTTCATGATTAATTATGCAAAATGAATTTATTAAATGGAAATATTGATATGTTTGGGTGCTAATCTATAAAGGATATGATTTGCATTAACATTTTGTTCCTACTTGAGTTGTGCAGGATACACAAAAGAAACGAATAAGACACTCACCCTAGAACTCTTACTATTATCCTAGAATTATGACTCAAACAAAGACATGTGTATTTCCATTGTGATTACACAGGAAGAAAATGGAGATCATGGCCTTGGGAACATATCCAGCAAGATATGAATAGACCATGCTTGTAGTAGATGGGGGTGACACTCACTGAGGAATCTAAGTAATGTTTGTCGACACATCAGGTAAATATTGGATGGAAGATAAAGAGCAATCATGTAGCATCAAGACATGTGAATAGAGTGGAAGGAAAAGGGATGAGCCAACGATGAATAAAACAAAAGGAAAAACCTTCGAGTGGTGTTGGGAGAAAAAGAAACAAAAAATGAGAATCGATGGTTGGGAAGAGAAAGGAGAGACACTTAAAGGGGAGGAAAATATGATACAGATACCACATTCGTCAGTCTGCATGTGAATTGGTAGGTACCTCTTTTCTTTTCTTTGTATTGATGTGATTCAGGAATTGAACCGTTAAGGAGCATAAATTTGATGGAACTTAGGGTCGTATTTTAGCGGTTTCCTCTTATTTGTGTGGTAGATTTTGATATAAAATTGTGGCTATGGTTCATTGGTTTAGTGATGAACGTTTCCAACTTTAGAAGTATGCATTGTTTGTGGAAAACGTAGATAGAGTATAGTTAACTATGAGATAGATATAACTTTCTTTAAGCTATGGTTCCCTGGTATAGCGATGAACGTTTCCAATCTTTGTAAGATGCATTATTTTGTGGAAAACATAGATAGAGTATAGTTAGTTGTGAGATAGATATCACTTTCTTTAAACTATGATTCACTAGTATAACAGTGAACATTTTTAGTCTTTGGTAAGATGCATTGCTTTGTGGAAAACGTAGATAGAATATGGTTAGTTGTAAGATAGATTACACCTTATTTAATCTATGGTTCGTTGGTTTAGCAATGAACGTTTCTAGTTTAGAAGTATGTATTTCTTGTGCGAAAACTTATACAGTATCTAGATTAGCCAGTAAAATAGATGTCATAACACCATGGCTATGGTTCATTAGTATAGCGATGAACATTGATAATTTGGGTAAATGTTTTGCTCTATTAAAAAATGTTGAAGAGTGTATAGTTAGCTATCAAGCATATGATATGATCTTATGATGATGTTTCATGGATATAGCAATGGACATCCTGTGTTGAATAAATTATTGCCCATTAATAATGATATCAATGTTTGGTCATCTGTTGGGTTGAGAAAATGAAGAGTAAACTTGTGATTAATGGGATCCAAGGAGATTATGATATTTCATTCATTTTAGAATGGTAGCAATTTTAGTTAATTGGATATGTTGTATTCTCTTTTGGAAAATAGAGGATATTGCTTGACATCATAATATTGAGAAGAGTATGGCGAATTAGTTGTATCCCAAAGGAGCCATGTTTACCTTGTTGTGTTGAGCATTGTGGAGACTTGTTGTCAATATGGGTAGAAGATTTTATAACCTCTGGAATCACCAACTAGCTCCTCTAATTGGAAAAGGCCCCATCGAGGTGCCATTATGTTTGTATATACTATACCTTGTGGTAGGTGGGGATGTGTGCCCCAGATAGTTAGAAAGTGATGGTTGTATATGAGAGTAAGTGTTCTTATAATTAGGTATGTTGGGTAACCAATGTATATTGCAGGAGAACATGTCGAGACATCATGCAGTCTTTGAATAGGAATCTTGGCAGAGTGTCAAGCAACATCGATGAAATGAAAAGTGGACTGACAATAAGCTTGTACATGGGATGTGAACATTGAGAATACTACAGTGGTGGTAACGACTCACACCTTTATCAAAAAATAATGGAAAGTGGTATAGTGTACTTTTGGCCTTCGATCACGGAGAGTATCTCGGTCAAACAATTATAAAGGAAAAAGATCTTCTTCGTGCTATAAATATTATGGAAGATGTGGTTACCTCAGATATTACTATGTGTAATGTGCACGCAGACTGTGTTGCATGAATTTATTGAATGGATAAACGTAGAGATGTTATATCCTATGGAAAAGTGAAAAGAGAAAGCTCTTATTAATGTATGGGATTGATTTTTAAATTGAATTAAAAGAAAGTTGGATTGAGGTTGGGTTTTCCCCATTAGGGGTTTCTCCCAGGGTAATTTTTATGTTATGGTTTGCATGGATATTTCATATTTAAGTGTGGAATGATGCTTTATTTTCAAAATAGTTATAGATTGATTATTTAATTGAAGCATTATATTTTATGGTATGCTTTGATTATTGTGATGTAGTTTTGGTATCTAATAAAAAATAGAGATTAGTAGATCTTGGCAATTTAAATAATCTTTGATAAGTTGGCAGGTGTTTTTGGGATGTATTACTTTAATAAATCATCTAATATGGTAGCTATGTGGTGTAGACCAATACTTTTATGAATATAATTAAGTCATGCTTATGAATGGTTAAGTATATAGATAAATTAACACCACTCTAATGTTTCATGAAGGAACTTGATAAGAGTAGCTAAGAGGTGGTTCATATGGTTAAGTAGGAGTTGACCTTTTGCACTAAAGTATAGACTTAAAGGAGTTGGTAAGTTATAATAAACTAAATGAAATAAGTTGTTAGTAAAGAAGTTTAACTTTGCCTTAAATGAATTAGGAATGGAGGCCTAGTGGAATGTCTAGCTCAAAAGAATATGAGAAATATGGACAATACCCTAAACACATGAACCTTCTTCATAAAAGGACTTACGGAGAGTGTGTCTTGAAATGCACCTTCGAAAAAAATGAGAGTTAAATGCTAGCTCATTGGATCCTTGAGAAGGATAGGTTGACCCACTAGGAAAACACTTAGTACTCTTACATAGCTGAAATTATGTAAGATGTAGATATGGGTGTGCTTTAAAAAACAAATTAGGTTGGAAAATCTAGGGTGTTGACAATAGTGAGAGTTAAATGCACCTTCGAAAAAAATGAGAATTAAATGCTAGCTCATTGGATCCTTGAGAAGGATAGGTTGACCAACTAGGAAAACACTTAGGACTCTTACATAGCTGAAATTATGTAAGATGTAGAGATGGGTGTGCTTTAAAAAACAAATTAGGTTGGAAAATCTAGGATGTTGACAATAGTGAGCCACAATATTATACAATTCCAATGGAAGAGCTAGAAGTAGCAACCATGAAGACTAAACCTCCATGAAATTAACTTGGGCGAAGAATCCATGACCATATTTCTTCAATATATTTTCCATGCTGTGGGAACTAACCACATTGGCAGGAGGCATTTGAATTCCTTGTAGATAAATGGATCTTCCATTCTCTATCCATTTGACATATAATATTTTTAGACTAATAGTAACATCACCAAGCTAAAATAGCCTTTGTTCTCCCAAGATGACATCTACACTACCCAAATTCATGGTAAATAGATTGCCCAACCAAGTATAATCTCTTTAAGTAACTAATGTAAATAGCTTTATAATAGATAGAATAGAATAGCTTGATTTTTCACCCATATTTGAGATCTTCAAATCACTTTTGCAAGCTTTCTTTTTGTTGGTTTTGATGGAAGCTTCTCTATACTAATCCTTGTAGGCAAGGGATGATTCGATGTTGTCTTCTTTACTGGACAACTCCCTCCTTTTATTGGCTAAATTAACAATGAATCCAAGCTAATAATCATGCAACTAATATGCCCTTAATGTGGCTTAATCTTGCATTAATTTTTACTTTCACTTAGTGCACTTTTGATAAGCTTTAAGAGAAACTAATATAGTGCAACTGTAATGTCCTTATTACTCCTTAAAAGTAACTTATAATATGCACTAATTATAACTCTTAAAGAACTCTTAAATGATTCTATAATCTCTGCAACTTAATGTAGTCTTCTCTTTTATAACTAGATAATAGGAAGATGATATTTTTATTTCTTTCAAAATATATCTAACTCCTATTTTAATGTGTAGGTAATAACCCTTAACATAAACTATCTTTTGCACTTCTCTTGAAGACTTTAAAATGCAACCTTCTTCTTGCAACTTCTAGATTCTAATAAGATGCTTAATGAATCTAATTAATGAACTATATATAAGTTTTCAAGTAATGAACCATTTTCACCTAAGTTGCATACCTTTAATGATCTCTGAAGATGATGTAGATCTTGGTATTTTGATTCACAAAGTTATTGTTTGGAATGGTATTAAATTGCAGCTAAGATTTCCTTTCAAGAACCCTTTTAGTGTTTTGTTGTATATTCAACAAAACCTTATCTTTGAAATGTGCCTTCTTAGATATGAAAGTAAATCTTCAAATCTCTTGGATTTGGTAGACTTCTTTTGTTTGTGTTCTCCTTCAACCTCCTTATCAAATTCTATCTTCAATTTGAGCCTTATCCTCAAAAATCTATAAGTCTTGAGGTCTTCACTGGTCTCCTCCAAAATTTGACAAATTTCTTACCAAATATTTCTCCTTTGGGCTTGTTTTCAGATGGCGACAATTGTTCCAATTCCTTCACTATAAGGAGCTTCTCCTTAGTAGTGAATTTCTCCAATGAGTTCTTTTGAGAACTCCTTTAATGGATTCTATAACTCTATAATAAGGCTCTCCAAGCCTTCTTCTTATTTCTCCTTGAGACCTCTCCAAGGTCTTCAATATCATAGCTTCTCTAGTCTTCTCAATGAGACCTTTCCTTTAACCTTCTACTATGGAAGTGTTGGCAATGAGATCTATTAGATCTCTAGAATCTGTAATAAGACCTTGCTAGTCCTTCACTTCTACAATCTATAGGTTCCAATAGAGATCACCAACCTCTAATTTTCTAGAACTATGAGTTCTTTAATGGGACCTTTGATGGGTCTCTTTAACTTCTTCAGGTTGATTTCTTCAATCTATTGTCTACAGTATTCAATGGATATTACCAATCTTCTATCTTCTTCTAGACTCTTCTCTGGAGTCTCTTGAATCAACAATGAGGCTACTATGACCTTTTCTTCTTCTGCAATGTGAAGGTCTACAACAAGACTTCCCTTAGATTCCTAGAATATCCTCTTCTTTTGTGTGTTGCTTCTAGTGTTGGATTGATTCTGAAGATGATATTCTTTCTAACTCTTTGTAGGAAGCTTCCCAAATTTTCTTGAATCTCATTTTTCCTGCAACAAAGTATTAGGATTGTAATGGAAGAAAATATAAGTGACGAATCTTCACTAGTTGATTTGTCAATCTAGTGGAATGAAATTTGAGTCCTAGTCTTCACAAGTTTTTTTGCAACTCCATAGAAAGAATCTAGCCAAATACAATCTCAAAAATTCTAGAACTGAGATTTGCTTCTCTCATCTCAATATTTCTTATGGCTCTCCCTATTCCTATTTGATATATTGTAGCTCTGATAACACTATTAGCTTTTGATAATGCATGATATGGGGGAAAGCAATCACAAGATGCAAAATATGCAAAAAAATAAGATAATGGAATTCTACAATAAGAATAAAATATGCTATTTATGGAAAGTTACAAAAATAGTACAATGCAATGTAATGGAAGAAATGAACACTTCATAACTCTAATGGAAACTACATTGTACCTACTCACTACTCTGTAGTAATCACACTTCTGCTTCACACCTCTTCTATTCACTATGGGACCTTTATATAAGAAGATAAGTTACTTGGCTCTTAATCTTCCCAACTACCTTTCCTATGACTCTTGTACAAGTGGACTCCTTGTACACTTACATCATTACACATTGACACTTGTGCATTTATTACTTCTTTCTCAAGTAACCTAAGATAAAATCCTAATCTAACAATGTACCCAGGGTGGTACATTGACATGTACCTAAGTAATGTAATATACTCTAACATGGTTGTCGATCGTATTTTTGTAAGATGAAACTTATTCATTGTATCATTTATCATTACATTAATTATTTCTCTAATATCTATTAATACATTTGTTATCTTAGTGGCACTTATTGATACTGTAATGATAAAACTACTAGGATTACCATATTTGGGTGGAACCAATTTACCGATGAGAAGATCACTAGTTTAAGGATCTATATTCTTCTTTCATATTGTATTTTTAATACATAAATATTTGATAGTGTGTTTGAATAGAAGCATTTCCTTAATAGCTTGTAATAAAGATATCAAAACATTGATACATTTAAGTTCCTTTATGAGATCATGTTCTATCATTTGTTCTTCTTTAAATGCCAATCGTTTTGGGTATGGTGGTTGAAAAGGATTTTGGGTAGATTTTTGAGAGTTATTTTCGTCTTGGTGATCTTGTTCTCAAGGTTGTGTTTCATCGTCATTTGGTTCTATTGTGGTTGGTTTGACAAGATTGGGAAGTATTTTTCTTGATCGTAATCACACATTGTCACAATCAATACCATTACGTGTAGTTGTGTTTGTTGTTTTATTGTTATAGATAGGTGTTGATTTGTGTAGGAAGTAGAGGTTTCTTAATATTTTATGGCTAATTTATTTATGGGGGTGAGCAGGTCCAAGTAACAAAGCTTGTTGTTGATTTTAAATTCATCGTTATCCCTAGTATGTTTAGTTTTGTTGGGGGGTGACCCCATTGTTGTTGTGGTGGATGTGGTCCCCATTGTTGTGGTGAGTATGGTATCCATGGTGAATTTGACCATTTTTTCAATGGCTAGGAATATTGAGTCCAAGGTGGAGGGGATGACATTGTCCATGGCATATTCCAAGGGTTAGTCATCCAATTCATATAAGATCATAGAGCATATTAAAAAGGGTTATTGAAATTATTTCTTTACCCAATGAAGTTGAGTTTCTTAGTAGGTTGTCGACTTGTACCAATGGTATTTTTTATTTATGATAAGAGGTGAAATTGATCTATAGAATGTACCTTTTCATAGATGTTTCATATAACATTCTTATTCAATTGGTATTCATGGAGAGCATGTTTCTTCTTGCATCTAAGACAATAAATTGCTAGAGATTTTCTAGATTTATTTCTTGCTTGCATTTCATCTAGCATAGTGTTGACATGCACTAGAATGTTGGTATTGATTCTTCCATTATCTCTCCTACATCATTAACAATTTTTTGTTCTTTCTTTATAGGAGCATTTGATTGCCCTATTGTGGGAGTAGTTTCTATAGAGCTTAGTAAATTCAATGAATTCAAATTTATTTATGTCATCTCTTCCCATGAGATCCAAAGCATCTCATGACTTATCTTGTAACCCTTTTAGAAATATGGTTTTGCTTAATTCTTGGTCAAGTTCATCTCCACAATTTTTTTGAATAAAAAATAACATATCAAGATAATCTTCTAAACTTTCCTTATCTTGTTGTTTCATTCGAAATAGTTCTTCCTTAAGATATTTGACCCTGCAATATTCTTGATATTTATTTAGAAATATTTATTTTCATTTTATCCCACATGTGTATTGAGTCTGGTTTCAATCCCATAAACCACCTCATGGTTGAATCTTTTAATGTGGCTAGAAACAGTTTAAGTTTAAATTCAAATAAGAACTGATCTAGGTCCTTGGAAGCAATTCCCCTAAACATTGGTAATATTGAAGGTGAAATATTTTTCATTGGGGCTTCTTCATTTGAGTTTAACTTGATTAGATATGTAAAGGTTCTATTTGCATTGCTTTCATTAGTATTATGGATTTCCATCTGCATTGCTTTGTCTATCTGCCATATTAGGATCTCTCCAATAGATGTCATATATTTCCTTAAGTTTTTCATGGGTTGCAAATATGTCTGGACTAGGTGGGGAACTATTGGACTGTTCTATTGAATCTTTAGAAAATCTTAATAATCCTTGTGTTGCAAAGGTGGTCCATCAAAACTTCCTTCCCCCTCACTTATATGTGATGAATGGTTGGACATAATTACTATGGGTATATTATTGGCTGGTACAACTTATGTGCATGATGACCTCTCCCCTATGGCTTGTCGATAGGTCTAACTAATGAACCTACCCCTTGAATCTCTAGGTCTATGCATTTAAAAATAAATGTTATTTTAAATAATATACAATCATTCAAAAATGAAAGTGTTTTAAATAAAATGTGAACCATCATACTTAGAAATATTATAGTTTTATCTTGATTTTGTGTTATAAACTACAACCTTATTAATTGGTCCCTAGGTATTTTAGCAATGCCATGATCCCCAACAATGGTGTCAAAAAGTGGAGGTTGTATTTAATCCTTCCACTTTAGGTTATCAATATTGGGCTAGTGTCCTATAGCTAGTCCTATAGCTATATGCACTAAAATTTATAAGAGGTCCTTCTAATTTTTTTAATCAAAAGGAAATGAATGAAAATTAAAGCTTGCAGGAATAAAATAACATTCATGAAAATAACTATGCTTGTAGGAAATTAAATAACAAATTATAGTTAAGCTACAAAAATTAAAACAACACTTGATTCAAGTAGAAATACTATACAAGCTACAAGATTACTATAGTGATAAGGGCTTTGGCCTCTCTTTAGAAGGTCCAAAGTTCAAACCAGATTCAGTATGAGGGGACCAAGACCCCTCATAAAAACCCGTGTAAACTCATTGAAAAAATAGTATAAATACTTTAAACATATAAATTCTACATGTTATTTACTACAAAAATGTGCAAGAAAGTTTAGAATACTACTACTACGACATACTAAACATACTATATCAAAATAACAAAAAAAATAACTCTTTATTAGAGCGAGAGAGTGGGCCCTTACTCCTTATCTAATATAAAGGGAGAACTAGCTCAAAACTTAAACTACTATAATCATAACATAAGATTCAAAATTGTACTCTTTACTACAACTACAAAATACTTGAATTACAAAATTCCAGTAATCTTCAATCCCACAATCATAGTTGTCTAACCCCTTGACTATCATCAAAGGTGTTTATTTATAATAACAATTTCAAACTAGATACTATGACACATCACAAAATGATAAAGTTGTTATCCTAGGAACATAATTAACAGTGTTGTTTCCAAAAAAATTCCTAAATTTAGCTTGTACTTTTTGTAGTGGTTAAACAAAAAAAATATGAGCATTCATTGGTCAAATTTAGGAAAAACAACAACACATCTGGAATAATGATCCTCTAGGTGATATGTGAAAACCGCATGTATCCTTAATAACCATGACTCCATTCTTGGAAAGCGCCAAATCCAACCAACTATAAATGTATTTTTTGGGGTATCAGTCATTGTGAACAACCTATACACTAATCAATGTATTAGGACCCATGTTTACCTGCTTTGAATCTCCTTTTTCCATACTACCAAATATCCACATGTTCTATCCTTCTTAGGTTCCTTGTTCTACTTCGAAGTATTTTTCATGCAAGTTGTCTTTCTCTTAAGTGCAAGAAATGATCCAAAATATGCTATAGAACCTACAATATTGAGTACTATGTAATTCTATTATATTGATCAAAATTTTCATTAAAATCATGCCAATGATCTCTAACTAACTAGGAAATATTATTCACATTTTCATGCTCATTTAATCAAAATATCTTGATAAACCACTTAAAATTCCATAATTAGAATACACATATATGCTGAATAGGAGGCATGAACAACTTTAAAATGTTGATAAGATGAGGCAATTTTAGGCCTCATCAGTGCTTTTCCACATTGAGCATTACTTTTCCAACATTCTTCCCCTTAATGCTTAAGAATCTCATTTTTTATTTCTTGAAGAAATTTCTCAACTAGTGACTTCAAATGTTGGCCATAGACATTCAAATATATTCAAACACTGTTATGCATTCAAATTCACATATTTTCCAACATTCATTTGGTGACTTTATTTTCTTATTCAACATGGTTTGAATCAATCATAAATTCCCTTATGGTAACCTTTTCATCCTACTAGACTACATAGGTAACCAATTGTTACAACTACCAAGTGTAACAGAGTAGACTTCACTAGAAATTTCTAAAGAATGTATGTTGGCTCCCTACTCATATCTTCTTCTATAATATCTTTGCAAATAATTAGTATATGTTACACATGTCATGTCCTTGGTTTTATTATGAGAGTGCAATATCGATTTAGGATCTAATATTATATAACTTTCTTCATCCAAGTTTGGAAGCTTTGCATCAAACTCCATATTTTAATTGAGTATATTTTCTTAAGAAAAGAAACATAAAAATCAAGGTGGATTTTGGACATGGGTCACAACTCCAACTGGTATGCCATATTCCCAATTACACAAACCTCCTTATAAGGACCATAGATTTTTATTTCTATCTTTTGGATGGTCTTAGTCTTGAGAAAAAGTTATTTATAGGGCTAGGGATGGATCCTTAAGAATACCATATCATCTAACTCAAAGTGATAATCTTAGCATTGTAAATATTTTTATTGCTTCATACATTTCTATGCCTAACAAATATTACCATTAAGGATCCTAAGATAGATTACCTTCATTAGAATAAAATCTCAACTTGAACAACATGAGAAGAACCAAGATGGTAACTTATCAAGGATGTGAGTTTTTGACCATACAATACCTTAAATGGGGATACCTTAATAGAAATATGATAAGCAATGTTGTACCACCACTTTGTAAAGGGAATCCATTTGACCCATTGATACTGCTTACCTTGGCCAAAACATCTAAAACATGTACCTAAGAATTTATTCATAATTTTCACCTGCTCATCTATCTAAGGATGGTAGGAAGAGCTCATGTTAAGTTGGGTGCAATAAATGTTCATAAATAAGAAATCATGATCAAATAGGCTAGACTTTGGCATGTCATGTAATTTGAAAATAAAGTCTACAAATACCTTCACCACTTTGTTGGTTGTGAATGAGTGTTGCAAGGTAGATAAGTTTACCTAATTAGAGAGACACTCCATGACCACAAAATAATTATTTTACCTCTAATTTAGGAAATCCTTCAACAAAGTCCATAGAGATATTCTCCCACTAGAAATTATTAATAGGAAGTGGCTGCAATAACCCTAGAGTCTTGATCATTTCACCTTTATCGCATTGGCATACTCTACATTTTACAAGGAATTGTTTGATGTCAAATTTCATAACCTTCTAAGAAAAATATTACTTTACCTATTGATAAGCTTTGAGAAACCCATAATATCTATTAAATAATAGGTATATAACTCTTGAAGAATCTTATTATTGAACTAGGATAATTTTTTCATGAAAATTTGACCCTTCTTTTATAGAATACCTTTGGACTAAGAGAACAACTACTCATGAAAGGCATCTCCCTGAAGACTATAAATAAGGTGAGAAATTTTAGGATCAAAAAATGATTCATATTTATCCATTAGGGATACCATAGGGGTAAGTCCTTGTATTTTCATCTAGGAGATTAAATTTCAAACCTTGGTATGAGGGGACCAAGATCCCTCATAAAAGCTCATGTAAACTCTTTTTTTTATCAAATAGGAGAGCTCAACTAGTTAGTTTCTCAATATTCAAGGGGGAGACCAAGGTTTAAATATTTCCAAGCAATACATGGATAAAATCCAGCTTCGTTGTAATACCACTATGCGATGATGATGTAATATAGGTGGGACCTGTTTCAATCCTGTATAACCAATTGAAAAAATATGATTCCTAGTGAATCTAAGAAATCCATAAAGAAAGGAAGAAAGATATATCATGGACACTTGTTGCATTTTCATATTTACAAGAAAGGACATATGTTACCAGTTTTCCTTCCAACAAAATCATACATCAAGAGTTTGGTCAACTATTTGTTCTACTTAGGACAAGATAAATATTGATCCAAAATATACTTGAGATTTTATTGATTAATTTAAAAAATGAAATGTTGACCCAACAAATAAGGCTTTTGTTTATCCCTAGCATGCAATATGGACAATACATATTTCTCATAAGTAGGTTTACCTGGATTCTTACTAGAGAGTTGTTTGTTTTCATAAGTTGAGTGATCCTCTTGTATGAATACAACACTAATACTTATTCCAAAAGAATCAAATTCTATTACAAAATATTTGCTATAACTAGGAGTAATAAAAACTAGAGTGGAACAAATAGCTTTGTTCAAGGTAGTAAATGATTTTGTAGCCTCTAATATATAGATAGAAGAATTTGTCCTAGTGAGAGTCATCAAAGGAATTATGATATCTCATAGTTTAAAACAAACTTCTTATAATAACTTGTAAGACCTAAGAACCCATAAAGACTTGGAGAGATTTAGAGATTGACCAATCTGACATTGTTATTCTTCTTAGGATCCACCTTGACACCTTCCATAGAGACAATGTGACCAAGATATTATGCTTTAGAAACATTGAAAGAATATTTAGACATCTTAAAAAATAACGACTCACACTCTTCGAGTTTGAGCACATGCTTTACATGTTGTAAATGGTATTCCCAAGACTTATTGTTGTCAAAGAGGTTAGAGTATAGAATTCATTGAACTTTGAAAATGTGTATGGGGTATTAATAAGACTAAATGACATCACCAAAAACTCATAATGATTCTTACAAGTTTGAAAAGTAGATTTAGGAATATTCTTTTGTCTAACACAAGTTTGATAAAATCTTGATTACAAGTATAGCTTTGTAAAAACCAAACACCATGCAATTCATCTAAGAGATCGCCAATAACAAGAATAAGAAATTTATCTTTGATGGAAAGATTATTGAGGGGTCATAAATCTAAATGCATATGCCAATATTAATTTTTGTACTTCACCATGAAAATAGGAGAAGAATACGGGTTGGTAGTAGGTCAAATAATTCCTTGTTGTAGCATGTTTTGAATCAATTTCTCAAATTTTTATTTTTAAGTTGAGGCTATTGATAAGTGTGGATATTTTATGGATGACTACCCAAAATTAGATGAATAGCATGTTCATGCATGTGCTTGGTAGGAAAGAATTTGGGATCCTCAAATACTTTAACATATTTGTTTGTAAGGGACTACATCTCAAGGGAAGAAGAGAAATATCTTGCTTGTCTACCATAGCTTCCATGCAACAAATTTGTGTGAATATGCCCTTGCTACCCTTTTGTGAAATATTTTTTGTGTGATGATAACTAACAACCTTGAAGGGTGTGATGGTTTTTCATTGCCATTAGTCTAAAGAGTTAGAGGCCAACTTGGTCACCCCCTTGCTCAACCTCAATCTATTCAATTGAATCCTCATATGAATATGTAGGAATATCCTCCTTATTTGAATTAGTTTGTTCTACTTCCATGTGGAAAATATTATTTTCCTCACATGCTTGATTTGTGGATGTCAATATTTACATCTAAAACATAAAAAAAATCTTAAGGATGATAATTATTATGTGTGTTGAAGTAAGGCCTATGGGTATTGAAGTTTTTCATGGGTTGGAACCTGGACACCGTAAGCTTATTTTTTGTTATCCTAGTTGGATGTCCTACATCAAATAAGGAATTAATATCATGAATACAAGCTTCTATCTATATTTCTTTCTCAAGCCCACGTTTGAATGCTAAAACTACCATAAACGGGTCCAAATTATAGGTGTAGGTGAGAAGGCTCGTAAATTTAGCATACTATTTGTCAACTAATTTTGTCTGCTTAGTTTAAAATAATTTGATGGCATAAGAAGAGGAAGGTATTTTATCAAACTTTTTCAAGAATATTTTATTGAATTCTAGTGAAGGATATTATGTCTTCTATGCCTTCATTCCCACAAGATTGACAAATTGATGAAATCATATTATAGATTGAAGAAACATTACAATTTAAATAGGCTTTGAAAGCCCAAATTCATGCTAACCAATAATCTCACAATAGCCTATGCCAAGTATGGATCACGCAAAATCCTCTAATCAATCCTAATTTACTTTGAATACAAATATCCTAACAACATGATTATATTCTAACAATAATGAATCTCAAACCTACTTAGGGGTAATTCCAAAATTCTCCCCCTTAAAGTTGAGAGGGCTGACAAGACAGTCTCTCAACTTTATATACTGAGCTTTAGCAACTCCTTTGGTGAAGATGTCCGCTATGTTGTCCAAAGTGCTGCAATGTTTTAGATCAACCACCTGTTTCTCCACCATGTCCCTAATGAAGTGATATTTCATGTTGAAGTGCTTTGACCTACTATGGTGGATAGGATTATGTGCCAATTGAATGACACTCATATTATCACAATACAATATGGTAGGATCATTTTGTCTCTCACATATTTCTTCAAGTAATTTTCTCAACCATAAGGCTTGGGTACTAGCATTTGTGATTGCTATGTACTCAGCCTCAGTAGATGATAGTACTACAACAGTTTACTTTTTAGAACTCCAAGTAATTAGTCCTGACCCAAGACTAAAATAATTTCTTGAAGTAGATTTTCTATCATCTATGTTGCTTCCCCAATAACTATCACTAAAGCCAACTAATTTTACATCATCATTTTTGTGGTAATGGATCCCATAATCCATTGTACCCTTTACATATCTCAAAATTATTTTAGTTGCTTGTAGATGAAGTTTAGATGGATCATCCATATACCTTGAAACTAGAGAGATAACATATTGAATATCTGACCATGTTTTGGTGAGGAACATTAGACTCCCAACCATGCTCCTGTAAGTGGTCTTGTCAACTTTTGGTGCTCCATCTTCTTTGCATAATTGTATCTCATGACCTGTTGGAGTTGCAACAGACTTGCATTGCTCCATAGAAAATTTCTTTATCATGTCATGAGCATATTTATGTTGACATATGAAGATCTTATTTCTTGTTTGATGTACCTCCATTCCTAGGAAGTAATGCATCAAACCTAGATCCTTCATTTCAAACTCTTTCATCATGGAGTTTTTTAACTCCTCATTCATTTTATCACTACTACCCATGAATATTAGATCATCCACATATAAGCACACAATGAGGATGTCTTTATCTTGTTTCATGTAGTAGAGAGTAGGTTCACTTTTGCTCCTAGTGAATCCATACTTTTGGAAGTAGCTATCAATTCGTGAGTACCATGCCCTTGGTGCTTGCTTTAGTCCATACAATGCTTTCTTCAATTTATAGACAAGGTTATCCTTTCCTTGTTCTTAAAATCCTTGAGTTTTTTGCACAAAAACCTCTTCTTTCAATTACCCATTAAGGAAGGCACTCTTAACATCCATGTGTTGAATTTTCCACCCTTTGTGAGCAACCAAGGAAAGTACTAGTCTGATGGTCTCTTGTCTAGCAACCGGAGCAAAGGTTTTCTCATAGTCAATTCCATACTTTTGAGTAAACCCTTTTGCTACTAGCCTTGCCTTGTGTCTTTCAATGCTCCCATCAACATTTAACTTGGTATTAAATACCCATTTACATCCAACGCATTTCTTGCCCTTAGGAAGCTCCACTAGCTCCCATGTGTCATTATTTTTTATAGAGGTAATTTCCTCTTTCATGGCTTGTTGCCATACATCATGAGTACATGTTTTTTCATAACTAGATGGCTCTAGCTCTACACTAGTCATTAAAGCATAGTTTACAACATCTCCCTTAGGCTCTTGGGAATCTTCTTCACCATACAAGTGCAAATTTTCAAGTTTTTTCAAGACTTCATTCATCTCACTAGCTTGACTTCTAATGTACCTTCTCTAAAAATTCTTGTCCATCATTTGAAAATAAGTATGATACTGAAGTGTTATCTTACCTCTTGATGGTGTATCTTCTTCCATTGGTATTGGAGAAGAACTTGCTGATATTTGTGGAGAAGAACTTGGAGTAGTACACGAGCTTCCACCTATTGCGCCCAGTCATGAACCTTCACGTCTACCCGTCTACCCTCAACCTAACACGAGCCTCCACGTCTGCTTGTCTGAATTTCTTATCAGTAGGGTCGGTCTTCATGTTGTTCAGTCAATTCCATGTCGCCCTTGGTCCGTTGTCACAATAACTACCTCTAGGTTGTGTTAGGTCTCGTGTCCTTAGGTTGAATCTGCCTTCATATCGTCGTAGATATTAGGAGTCTACGTCAGATGTATGTATCATGGTAGCGCTTGTAGTGTCACCGAGCTATCAGAATCTCGATCTTGCAGTCCGGTCTGGTCAATCTACTGTCTTGTTTTGGGTGGCCTTCAAGCAAATCCATCTTGGCTATATCCACGTTGCCATGTCAGCGGTAGTCTTAGGGTGCATAGGAGGTCATGTCAGACTGCTTTGTCAATCGTTTAAGTTAGACCATTGCATCGTTCGACTTGGTTTCAGTAGGACACGTCCTCTCTAGGTGTGTCAGGTCCTTCTAGCTTTAATAAGGGTCAAACACATTACGACCATGTCTGTACTCGGTCATTGCACGGTCTACGGTTGATAGGAAGACTTCCTATGTAGAATCCCTCTTGTGGGCTCCTCTAGGCCCACTTGTCCAAAGTTGTGATCTCCTCTCAGCCCATCTAGACCTTTCTCAGGATTTCTAGTGCCAATCACTTCGATCCCTCCGCAGCTCTGATACCAAATGATAAATTGATGCAAATCATCTCATAGATTTAAGAAACATTACAATTTAAATAGGCTTTGAAAGCCCAAATCCATGCTAACCAATAATCTCACAATAGCCTATGCCAAGTATGGATGATGCAAAATCCTCTAACCAATCCTAATATTCTTCGAATACAAATATCCTAACAACATGATTATATTCTAACAATAATGAATCTCGAACCTACTTAGGGGTAATTCCAACAAAGATCTAATGGAAGGAATGAGTATCAAGTTGGAAAGTGGCAAGGGTGATCTTACCAATTTTAGGTACCTTATGTAAATGTGGGAAGCATTTATTTATAGATCCACCCTCTACAATTTTCTCACAAGAATGATAGAATATTAAGCCTTAATATTGGAACATGTAGAGGTTATTTTAGAAGTTGCTCTTCTAATTGTCAAATCCAAATCAAGATTTATATCCCACCCATTATCTACATTCCCAAAATGCTTCCCCACAAAATGGTTGTGTATATACCTTGTCAATGTTTTTATCTTCTATATCTTGCTTGGTAGCTAGCCCCTAAAAGTCATATTTGAGAGTGTGCTCTATCTTAGGAGCTTCACATTCCACCACCTATTCTATTAACAAAGTGACAATATCCACTAGTTGCCCTTGCACTTCATTGATATCATGATAGATGCTTACGACATTGTTACTTACAATATCAATCATATCATAGATACCTTTAATCATATTATGCACTTATGATCTTAATTCTTCAAGGTGTTTCTAAGTATCCTCATCCATAGGGATGTTTCAAATAGGATTAATAGATGAGAGACTCATGGTGGCACAAGTCTGAAGTCTATGAGGATTGAAATTATTGTTACCTTTTGGGATGTGCTACTTTCCTTGATTCCTCGAGGGACGCTTCTTATGGTAAAATCTTCATCAATATGAGTTGACCTTCTTATATATCTATCAACATGTTCCTAGCATTTGAAAGTAGGAGATCCAACATGCATTGGTGATTAAAATCATGAGACACAAATTGGTTGAAGTTATTTAAAAATGAATACTCAAGATATACTTTGTTTTGGTTGGTTCAATAAGGTGATAAATATAGATAGGCCTCACACAAGGGTCTCAAAATAACTAATCAGTTGTGTCTAAATAACAATATTATGTAAGATATATATGCCATAACAATGATAGCAAGAAAAATTGGACATAAATGACTTGTTTATAAATGTTGTTTTTGACTAAAAAAGTATTAAGCCCACACTTAGAAGTTTTATTTTTGCCTTTTACCACTAGAGAAAGCCAAAATTATTGATTGAATAACACTCATCATATAATAATTTCAAGAAACAACAATTTACAATATTCACCAAAAATTTGGAACAAAAAAACATAATACATGAACCACATAAGCAAATCTAATACAATTTCAATAGATCCAAATCCCAATCATTTAAGCAAATATTAAATATTAGTTATAGTAAAATTTCCAACAATGGGTGAATGTGTGGGGGATGGATGTGTTTAGAAAAAAAAATATCAATAAAATAAAAAAAACTTAAAAACTTCAACTAATAAATAAAAAAATATAACTATACATACATATTTTTTTAGAGAACGTCTCCACCAATTTTCATATCATTTGGAGCAACACATATCCTAGCGCATCCCTATGTGTGAACGAGATATTTGGCAAGTGGCTATGCGAGGGTTTCATCTGGGTTGAGTGCAAGCAGCTCCAGAGGTTGGTTTTTAGGGCCTTCGGGCCCTAGCGGCCAATATTTTTGTGGTTTATGCTCAATATTTTAGCAAGAAATGTTGCAGGGGATACAAGATGGGTTAGAAATTTATCTTTCAACAGATCATACTGTGAACTTGAGTGACAACGGCTTCCAATTTGTTGCACAAAAGAAAAGTGAAAACCATACCTTTCCATGACGTCTAGGGCAAGGATTAAAGAGATCACGAAACAAGTTTCAAGCAGCTTGATCAAAAAATGGCTCATATCTCAAGTGAATCTGGTGCTAAGGTGCACCCACAAAATAATTCTACTATGAAAACCCCTATCAAGGGTAAGAATTTCGAAGACTCATCCCTAAAAATGAATTTTAGGGATGCCCTCCATGGTGGACAGCCTCAGCCCAATGCTAATATCAATATTAGGGCTTCCCATAAACCTCTAAGAATGCCTAAGATTGATCCTAGGAAAACAGAGTCAGGATGTCTTAAAGCAACTCGATGGAACTCCTATTGTTAAGCTTGATATGGGTAACATTCAGACTGGCATTGAAGATTTGGAAAAAAGAGGACTAATTTGTCGGTTCGTGGGTTTTCGTCCGAGTCTATCTACTTTCAAAGTCTGGGCTGCAAAAAGCTGGAAAACTAAAGGTGAGTTACAAATCTCTATTTATCCAAATGGTTATTTTCTTGTTTTATTTGCTAATAATGAAGATAGAGAGAAAACTTTTCAAGGGGGTCCTTGGTTTTTTGGAAGGGCAGGGCTTTTCATGAAGCCCTGGCATACTAAATTTAAAGCCAAAGAAGAGATGCCTTCTATAGCTCCCGTGTGGGTTAGACTCTTTGGCCTCCCTATTGAATTTTGGAATCCTACTATTTTTTCTTCAATTGGAAACTCTTTAGGAACTTTTATGATGACTCGCTGATTGTACTCAAAATTTTGAACATATTATTTATGCTCGAATTTGTGTTTTAATGGATTTTGACAAACCCCTACCTAAAAATATCACATTACAATTTGGGGAAGACACTTGGGAGCAAGTAGTGGACTATGAGAACATTCCTTTTCATTGTAGAATTTGCCATGAATATGGTCATTTGGCCAGTGCTTGCCCAAATAAAATTCCTGATCAAAAGAAAGAAGATATAAACTCAAGCAGGTTTCCAAATACCTAAGAAGAAGAACACTAAAAAAAACCAGTTATGAAGGATCAATCAAAGTCATCTCGCTAATATGTTTGAAATCCTTTCCACAAATGATGTCCCAAGTGAGGAAGAGGAAATAATGGAAACCGAAATCTTAGAAACACAATTTAAATATGAAGGGAAGAACTCAGAGACAAACCAACAAATCAAAGGTTTTCAACAAAAAAAAGGAGAAAATTTACACAAGAAAAACAATATTTCAAATGTCAAAACTTCAAATAATGCAGGTCCCAATATAGACTCCGTTGAACCATCTAGTAAAATTTTGGCTGTGTACGAGCATTCTTCAAGGTTAGAAGCCATCTCAGATTCAATTGGAATAAGTCAAGAAATAGGGAAAAAAAATTGAAGATGGATTCTAATCAAAAAGTAGGTCGCAAGACCAATCAATATCATATGGTAAAAGAAGGTGAAAAGCTTGTAGAGGAAGGTAAGATTAATGCCCTTCCCAAATTTTTTAGCCCCGGTATTAATGAAGATCATCACTTGGAATATTAGAGGACTCAAAGGGAGTCTTTCAAAACAAAATGAAATTAGAAGAATGATTCAGATAAATCATCCACATCTTGTTTTCCTTCAAGAAACAAAGATGTCAATGGAGGATATGGACTTAATTGCCAATAAAATTTGGCCAACTAGAAAAGTGGTTTCCCTTAGTTCCCAAGGGACTTCGGGTGGCATTGCTTGTCTTTGGGACCCAAAAGAGGTAGTTATTCACCATATGGTTGGCAGTTGGGGTTTGTTGGCTATAGCTATTCAAAGTAGACATTCCAACCAGATTATGCTCTGCATTACTGGTTTATGCTCCGACTTCTTTGGAGGAAAAAAGAAGATAGTGGAAGGATATTACTCATATTATCTCTCATTTTCCTAAAGCTTGGATCTTGATCGGAGGAGATTTCAATACCATCCTCTCTCCGGATGAGAAAAGGGGGGGAAATAGAAATTTGGACAAAAGCACTGACCTCATGAGCGAATATATTGCAAACCTCCATCTTGTGGATATCCAACCGGATAATGGCCTTATGACTTGGTCTAACATAAGGCAAGGCTTAGCTTGTATAATGGAGAGATTGGATAGGTTTTTGCTCTCTCGAAAATTTCTTAATCCATGGTCACATTCCTAAAGTGAAGACTCTTAATAATGTTGGTTTGGATCATTGGCCCATGGTGGAAATGTGGAAAACCAATGTGAGTTTCTCTCCTTTTCGTTTTCAATTAATGTGGCTTAGAGACATTTCCTTCAGACCTCATGTGCAACAATGGTGGAAGGAAGGTAAACCTAGGCATGGGACTAAGATGTTCTGTTTTTCCAAAAGACCGCAATACATTAAATCCAAAATCAAGACTTGGAACTGGAAAGAGTTTGGGGATGTTCATAAAAAAAAACATGAAGTTATTGCTCATCTTGAAAATTTGAATAAGAAAATCCGTTTAGATGGCCTCACAGAGAAGAGAAGTGCAGATGAAATTAAACTCACAACTCAGCTTGAGGAATGGGAAAAAAGAGAAGAAATCTTATGGAAGCAAAAATCTAGAATTCAATGGCTCAAAGAAGGAGATCGAAACACAAATTTCTTCCACAAATCTCTTCTAGCTCGAAGATCTCACAACTTTATTTCTTCCTTAAAATCAGATTCTGGAGATGTTGTTTATACTTGGGATGGCATGAACTCTATTGTTGTTGATTACTTTTCCAATATTTTTGTTGCTACTCCTCTTGACTCAACTTCACAATAAAATGTTCTTCAAGCAATCCCTTCTCTTATCACTTCTGAGGAGAACTCTATTTTGACTGCTCCTATTACTATCAATGAGCTTCAACAAGTAGTTTTTAAAATGCAAAAAGGGAAAACCCCAGGTCCTGATGGTTTTCCCATTGAGTTCTACCAAGAGTTCTGGGATATCCTTCATGTTGATTTATTAGAGGTGGTGGAAGAAGCCAGGAAAGCCAAAGAAATTTTGAAGGTTATCAATAAAACTTATATTACTCTTGTTCCAAAAGCTCAAGAGGTTGATCATATCTCAGCTTTTAGACCTATTGCTTTATGTAATGTTCTTCTCAAAATCATTACTAAAATCATGGCAGAAAGGTTGAAGCCTCTTTTGCATAAGATTATTTCCCCAGAGCAAGGGGGTTATGTGGAAGGACGTCAAATAGTAGATGAGATAGTTCTTGCTCAGGAAGCCATCCATTCCATGGATATGCAAAAATTCTCCTTCCATGTTCATTCGGTTAGACTTATCCAAAGCTTATGACAGAGTGGATTGGCACTTCCTTATCAAAGTTTTGAGGCAATTTGGTTTCTCTAAGGATTGGATGGATTGGATTATGGGATGTATCTCTTTAGTTTCCTACTTAGTTCTTATCAATGGCAGGCCTTCTCAGTCATTCCTAGCTTCCAGAGGTATTAGGCAAGGTGACCCGCTATCCCCTTATTTATTCATCATTCTTGCTGAATGCTTGGGTAGGACTATAACCAAAAAGAGGGAAAACAAAACCCTTGAGGGAGTTACCATTGCTCATGGAGCTAGACCTATCTCTCATCTTCAATTTGTGGATGACTCTACTCTTTTAGGTAAAGCTACGCTTAAGGAAGCTTCTAATATTAAGCAAATCATTAGCTATTTTTCTAAGGCTACTAGGCAATTGATCAATGAAGACAAATCTAAAGTTATTTAGATATAAGAAGACCTCTCTTCCAATCACTTATTTAGGTATTCCCATAAATATTCAAAGGCAAAAAAATAAAGATTGGAATTGGTTGTTGGACAAAGTCAAGAAGAAAATTGGAAAGTGGACCAACAAGTGGCTTTCTTCTGGGGGTAGAATCACCTTGGTAAAATCAGTCCTTCAAGCTATTCCTATTTATGTTTCTTCCGTTTTGAATATCCCAAAGGCTGTTCTTCGAGAATTGGATCAAATCAGCCATTGTTTCCTTTGGAGTGGTACTAAGGAGAAAAGAAAATGGGCCTTGGTGAAATGGGATACTTTATGTCTTCCTAAGAGTGAAGGGGGGTTAGGATTACTGTCTTCAATTAATAACAACAAAGCTTTAGCTGCTAAATTATATTGGAGGATGTTGCATAACCCCAATGCTCTTTGGGCCAATAATCTTCGTGCTAAATATGCCGAGAACAAAAGTCCTGAAGACCTTGTTCGCTATCAACTTCCTACCAAAGGTTCTCCCATTTTAGCAGTTCTTAAGACCGGTGAGGATTTGATAAAGAAAAAATTATTTTGGATCATTCATAATGGTCAACATGCAAATTTTTGGACAGATTCTTGGGATGGTCACAAGCCTTTGATAACTCAGTTTCCCGATTGGAGGCCTTGGATGGAGGAGCTTCACCGAGCTAATTGGATAAAGGTGGCTAATTACTATCGGTACCATACTCGGTAATTCAAAGGTTGGTAGATATTGGATCCCTATTGAGGACTCGGCCTATTCAAATCCCATAAAGGCAAAGACAAGATATCCAAGGCATCCTTCATATGAGATCCCTCTCTTGGTCCCATGAAAAAGATTGTTTTGGATGGAACAACACTACTAAGGGTGAGTATTCAGTTGCTCAAGGTTATTTGACCTTATGCCATAATAATCCCAACCATTCTTCTGACATATTTTCTCGATTGTGGGCTCAAAAGCTCTGGCCTAAGGTGAGGTTCTTTAATTGGTTTTTATTGCATCGTAGGGTGCTTACTGGTGAGCAACTTATGAAGCGTGGTTTTCATGGCCCTTTTAGATGTGAAATGTGTGAAGAGAATGTAGAAAATATCAACCATATTTTTATTGAGTGTACTTTAGCCTCTGAGCTATGGAGGAGAATGGCCACTTTACTTGGCTTACAAGTGGTCCAATTTTTTTACTTTTGAACAACTTTGGAGGGATTGGCCTAATCAAGAGGGTGTTGATCATTTTATTAGGCGCTTAGTTTGGATGGGTTCTACCATTCTTCTTTGGAATATTTGGAATGAAAGGAACAACCAAATTTTTAATCAAGATAGGAAGGATATTCACTATATTTGGCAAAAGACCATAGCCAACTTAGTTGAATCAGTCCATCATCTCCTTAATCACCCCCAAAACTCCCACCAAATATGGGATCAAGTGATGCAAATATTGAAGATTAAACCTTCTAAGGGCAACCAACTTAAAGGGAATGTGAGTATTAGTAAGATGGATAGGAATAGAAATTGGCAACCTCCTCCTAAGGATTTTGGAAAAGTCAATACCGATGGAGCCTCTAGAGGGAACCCCGGAAAAGCCAAGTGTGGGAGGAATTGGTAGACTTTCAGATGGCTCCCTGGTTTTTACTTTTGCCGAGAATTTGGGTATTCTTTCCAATAACCTTGCTGAGGGGTATGGTATCCTCAGAGGCCTTCAGGAGGCTACTAAGGTTGGATGGGAAAAGGTGTTAGTTGAGTCTCGACTCTCAACTTATGATTAATCTCTTGAAGAATCCTTCTAAGAATCATAAGGTGGATTGGAGAATAAAAAGAATTATTGAGAAGATTCAGCTTAATCCAGATGGGATTTTTGAAAGTTGATTACAATCATGTGGTCAGAGATCAAAACAAGAGTGTTGATGCTTTAGCTAATTGGGCTTTGGACAAAGGTGATCTTACTTGTTATGGCCACCCTCCTATATGGTGGGCTTCTCAAATTAGGGAAGCTCTTCTTTCTATCATTTCTTTGGATGGCTCCAGCTTCGAAGGTACCTAGTTTCTTCTTGTTTTTTTTTTTTGCTTCTCTTTGGTTCATTCAGTTTTTTTTAGTTCCCTAGCTCATTCTATTCTTTATTTTGTTTCCTCTGTTGATTCTTGCCTTAATAGTCTTCTGGTCTAGATAGGTCATTGTTTTGTTCATTTTTTATTTCTTTTTTTTTTTTTTGTTTAGTTTTTTAAGGTGGGTGGGTTTTTTTATTTTGTTTTGTTTTTGTGTTCTTTGTGTTGTTTTTTGTTGTTCTTGTGTTTTTGTTGTTTTGTTTTTTTTTTAATGTTTTTTGTTATTGTTCTTGTGTTTTTTTCGTTCTTGTTCTTGGGTTTCTCTTTGTTTGTGTTATTTCGTGTTTTTATGTGTGAGTGTTTTCTATGTTTTTTGTTTTTGTTTATTGTCTGTTGTTGGTTGTTTTTTATTTTTATTTTTATTTTATTTTTTAATTTTTTAGGTTTTGGTTGTGTTTATTTTTCATGTTTTTTTTGGGTTATGTCTTTGTAGTGTTCTGTTGTTTTTGTCTTGTTTGTGTTTTGTTATGTGGTTCTTGTGTTTTTCTATGTGGTTTGTGTTGTGGTTTCTTTTATCTTATTGTGCGTGTTTGGTTGTGCTTTTGTTTTTGACACACTCAAGGAGCATGTTTTTTATTTTATTTTATTATTTTTGTTGTTATTTACTTATTTTTAAATTGGTTTTGTGTGTTTGTTTGCTCCTTGAGTATGTCAAAGGTGGTAGGCCAGGTCCGAGTCCTGGGCATTTTTGGCGGAATGGATACCCCCGCCTCCTTGGGTCTTACCCGAAAGTGGCATCCCTTTTGGGATGTTTTCCACAAAAAAAAAAAAAAATAAAATTACAAGGAAGCCACTGGAGTTGAAGTCCGACCGATGAAAATGTTTGGCTCACAAAGAGCCCACCAGGGTTCAATTTCCATGGGTGCCGCGATAATATGATTTGTTGAAATACAGTAGTAATGCAGTCATGATGTAATATGGGTTGGAACCATTTCAATCCCATATAACCATGTAAAAAATGAACAATAAAGTTAAAAAATGAACAATAAAGTTACAAGGAAACTCTCTCCCTTCTAAAAGCAATGAAAGCAAGTGCCTGGCCTGAGCCCAATGGAAAGGTAGTCAATGTTCAATGGAACTAACAGCATGGTCCCATGGAGCCAATTAGCTAAAACGGTTTATCGGGTGTTGCTGAGAGGTTTTAGGAAGCTATTCTGTCTACTTCGTTCCCATAGTCATATTTTACAATCTCGCAGTATATCAATGTCTTTAATTTTGCATCAATTTAGGAGAGACTTTAGCATATCTTGGCCATTCATATCTCCCCATTCAGAACATAAGTGTTTAATTGGTCATCATTTAATTTCATTCCCTCCTTTTCACATGCGACTTATTTTTCCCTTTCCAAGCAGTAGCCACTCTGCTTTTCCTGCAAAGATTTTAAAATATGTGGCTACAGTTCATTACACTTTGCATGGAACCATCTGCATTATAAAAATAAAAGTGGTAGTTCCCTCCATGGGACCACTCTCTAAGCAAATAAATTTAAATCCTACTTCAAAAACTTTAGTTCCCCTTGACTAAAGGGGGAAGTGCTCACCAGAAATATTGCCCTACATCTTTCACAAGCACCCAATGGGTGAAAGGCACATAGGATGATATTTGTAGCACTCCTTGACCATCCAATAATCCTGTAAGAAAGACCCTCTCCAGGAGAGATAGTTAATAAATAGAAAAGTGGAACTCACTGTGGAAACATCTCTAAATAGCCCTGACTGCAGAAGGTTATCCAATAAACATAGACACAAGATGCATCTAAGATTCTGACATACCAACTATAGACAATTTTTCTTTTTCAAATCATTTTTTAAATTGCAGCTTATTAAATTAATATATTTGTTCTTCAATGGCTTATTAAAATGGAATTATTGATAACTTGCTAAATAATGTCCTAACAATCGTGTAAGTGTTGTCACCATACTAGATGCATATGCCTTTATGATTTGTCCTCAAGGTTTCTCATAATGCCTCTGATTCCCACAAATTACAAATTCTGAGTCGTGGTTCCATTGAACTTGTGCTTGTAATATGGAGAAGGTGGTGGGGTCCAACATGGCCTGGGAAGAGTTTATTTCAGTAATGATAACGACACTGAAAAACATCGCATTTATGGAATTACAGTCAAAATTGGTTTGAAACTAGAAAAGGGCCTTGCTTTTATATGCCATAACCATGGACTTGATCTGAGATTGGACTATAGAGATAATGTACTTAGAAATTTTGTATTCCCTCTTAAAAAACATGATGACTTTTCTCTAGCGAGTGTTTCTAGCATACAAAGCATGGTATAATTTGGGAGTCTAGTTGGACGTATTGACTGGGATTTGATGTTTGGTCACAACATAGTCAAATCTTCTGTTTGCCTAAATGTAGGATCCTTTATATCATACCAGCTTGAGCATTCTTTCCATATTTGATAAGAGTAGGGAGATGCAGTAATCATGTGAGCCATCGTCTCTTCTACCTTCTTTCATGGTATATAGAATCTAAATGGTTGGCCCTTCTCATATTTTCTCTGTAGCACTTTTAGCATTAGTATTATTATGAAGTGTGAGCCACATGAAATTTGGTATTTGATCAGGCTCTACTACTCTAGAGCTTCTATTATGTCCATCTTCCAATAAGTTAGTCTTATCTGTTAGGTATTGGCAAACAAACTTTCTTGTACACTTTGTTATGACAAGGACTCTGTGTAATGGTGTCTTTAGTTTTATTGAAAATATATCTACTCTTGAGTTTCTTTGTCAGTTGTGAAGTCATGGAATTGTTGGTTTGCGGGTCTAAGGGTGCAATAGCAACAAATCCTTTTCGACTTCGCACCAAAACTGGGAGAAGTCGGACTTCTCCCAGTTTTGGTGTGAAGTCCGACTTCTCCCAGTTTTAGTGTGAAGTCCGACTTCGCCCAGTTTTCTGGGCGCACCTTGTAGCAGGCTGGCAGGATGGTAGGAAAAATGACTAAGTGCTGGGGCAAAGTCCGACTTCGCAGTGAAGTCGGACTGCTCCCCCTTTCCAGGGTGAAGTCCGTACGGTGGCAGAAATCAGCTTTCACCTGTGCGCAACCCAACTTCGCAGCGAAGTCGGAGTGCGCCCTTTGACAGGTGTGCAGTAGGGAAATAAACTCAGAAATACACCCAAGGCATGAAGGCCTTCCCGACTATGCTATTTTTTGCCTGCGCAACCCGATGACGCTCTGATCCTGGGTGAAGTTGGATAAACTGCCTTTCAAGGCAGACACGTGTCAAGCAGCATCATCCAACAAGTGTCCAACTTTGGGATCTGAGCCAAGACATGCCAAGAAAAAGGAAAAGCATGGGTTGCACTACTTATGCCAGCTGCCTCATTTAATGCTGATGTGAGTTTCCACCTGCCTCAGCTACCCGCATTCCTGTCAATATAAAGTTCTACCCAATGCGTTGCCACATGGCTGTTCAACCTTCAGGGAGACCATGTCGAGAGTACAGTCCAGCCCGACAGAAGTCAGCATCAACAGTTTTGCGGTTGCTTTTGTCAGCTAATGTTTGACTGGGACTTTGTGCCCATTAATGTAACGGGAGGGACTCAGGCTATAAATACCCACCATGTTTTCATTGTAAAGTGGTGGAAGGGGAATGTCTGTTAGGGAACCACTGTAGCTGTGCTTCTGCTTATCAATATAAAGTATATGCCTGGATCTGTTCTACCGCTTTTATTTTTTATGCTGCCTCTCTTTAATATTTTTGCCTTACGTTTTCCTATGTCACGGCTTGTTGATTCACTTTAGCATTTGGTGATCAGGTATTCCTGAGGTACTGCTTGTGTCATGGCTTGTTGATTCATTTCAGCATTTGGTGGCCAAGTACTCCTGGACTTCATAGATCAGAGGATACATAGAATAAATTTGGTAGCAGTTCCTTCAGTTTGTGTGTTATGTTTATGTTGCTGTCCGTAGTGGTGATTGATGCACTGCCGTACTGTTAGTTCCTTGTAGGGAATGTCTGTTAGGGAGTCATTGTAGCTGTGCGTACAAATTCTCTGCATAACACACATACTTGGACCTGACATTTCTTGGTTACTTTTTATTCAAGTTACTGTCCATAGTGGTGATTGATGCGTTGCCGTACTGTTAGTTCCTTGTAGGGAATGTCTGTTAGGGAGCCATTGTAGCTGTGCGTACACTTCTTGATATAAAAAGTATACTTGGATTTTGCAGTTTCAGGTTATGCTTTGTATTTATCATGCAGTAAGTAGTGGTGATTGATGTGTTGCTGTACTGTTAGTTCCCCCCACCCAACTCCAATCACATTTGTAAATTCTTTTCGCATTTTTATCCCTTTCTTGCACTCTTAGCTTAAACCATAAAACCCCACAAGGAGCCGGCCTTCTCCAGAGATTGGCACGGAAGGCATTCCTTCCTTCTGGCCTTTCTAGTTGGTGGGTGAATCTGGGCGCGTTAACACAAAATCCTTTCCTCATGGCAGATTCGTAACCAACAGGAATTATGATGAGTGGCTGGGCATCTAAAAATCAAGGACTTCCATTTTCTTGAATTTGGAGTCTTGATTCTTTAACGATATAGTTATAACAATCCTTTTGATACCTCTTTTTGTTGGAACATCCTGCATTTTCTATATCACCTAGTTTCCCATATCTCTCGTGTCTGTTAGTTTAAAACCTTTATTTTTTTTCAATTATTACATCCCAATTTTATTTTATTTTATCGGATACCTCCTTTCACATGTTTCCACAGTAAATAAACTGATGCGTCCATCATGAGTAGGTGTTGTGGTTCTGCTTTAGGCATATATTTTTGCTGGATCAATGTGCTTAAATCCTCTATCTTGAAGTTAAAGTCATTGCTAGTGCTTTGTCAAATATTTGAAAGTCCCTGATATTTATTCCTCTTGATGCAACTGGTTTTGTTATTTTTTCCCAAGAAGTTAAGACATCTGAATTTATCTTTTAAGCATTTCCATAAGAATTACACATTGGGTTATACTAGCAGGTCCTCTTGGACTATTGGGGATATAGTGAGCAGGTACGCTGGAATTGCTTGCAGTATTGTTATATTCAGTTGTATTTGTCCTCCTAGAGTTAGGCATCTTGTAGTATGGTTATAGATTTTTGCATGAAATTCTATTTCTTAAGTCCCTCTAGTCTGCCATTTTGTCTTGCCTCCAAACTATTGAAATGCAAGGTATTTTGTTGGAGTTATGGCTGTCTTAAATCCTAATATTGAAGTCCTTTTTCTTCTTTCAAAGGTGTTTAGGAAGAATAGGTGTCTTAAATCATTAGCTGTTTTTCTAAGGCTACTGGGCAGCTGATCAATGAAGACAAATCTAAAGTTATTTTCTTTCACTGCTCTGCTAGACAGGAATCCATGGTCTTGGATAAATTAAGATATAAGAAGACCTCCCTTACAATCACTTATTTAGGTATTCCCATAAATATTCAAAGGCAGAAAAATAAAGATTGGAATTGGTTGTTGGACAAAGTCAAGAAGAAAATTGGAAAGTGGACCAACAGGTGGCTTTCTTCTAGGGGTAGAATCACCTTGGTAAAATCAGTCCTTCAAGCTATTACTATTTATGTTTCTTTCATTTTGAATATCCCAAAGCCTATTCTTCGAGAATTGGATCAAATCAGTCATCGTTTCCTTTGGAGTGGTACTAAGGAGAAAAGAAAATGGGCCTTGGTGAAATGGGATACTTTATGTCTCTTCCTAAGAGTGAAGGGGGGTTAGGATTCCGGTCTTCTATTAATAACAACAAAGCTTTAGCTGCTAAATTATATTGGAGGATGTTGCATAACCCCAATTCTCTTTGGGCCAATAATCTTCGTGCTAAACATGCTGAGAACAAAAGTCCTGAAGGCCTTGTTCGCTATCAACTTCCTACCAAAGGTTCTCCCATTTTAGCAGTTCTTAATATTGGTGAGGATTTGATAAAGAAAAAATTATTTTGGATCATTCATAATGGTCAATAGGCTAATTTTTGGATAGATTCTTGGGATGGTCACAAGCCTTTGATAACTCAGTTTCCTGATTGGAGGCCTTGGATGGAGGAGATTCACCGAGCTAATTGGATAAAGGTGGCTAATTACTATCGGTACCATACTGGTAATTCAAAGGTTGTTAGATATTGGATCCCTATTGAGGACTGGCCTATTCAAATCCCGGAAAGGCAAAGACAAGATATCCAAGGCATCCTTCATATGAGATCCCTCTCTTGGTCCCATGAAAAAGGTTGTTTTGGATGGAACAACACTACTAAGGGTGAGTATTCAATTGCTCAAGGTTATTTGACCTTATGCCATAATAATCCCAACCATTCTTCTGACATATTTTCTCGATTGTGGGCTCAAAAGCTCTAGCCTAAGGTGAGGTTATTTAATTGGCTTTTATTGCATCATAGGGTGCTTACTGGCGAGCAACTTATGAAGGGTGGTTTTCATGGCCCTTTTAGATGTGAAATGTGTGAAGAGAATGTAGAAACTCTCAACCATATTTTTATTGAGTGTACTTTAGCCTCCGAGCTATGGAGGAGAATGGCCACTTTACTTGGCTTACAGTGGTCCAATTTTTTTTACTTTTGAACAACTTTGGAGGGATTGGCCTAATCAAGAGGGTGTTGATCATTTTATTAGATAGTTAGTTTGGACGGGTTCTACCATTCTTCTTTGGAAAATTTGGAATGAAAGGAACAACTAAATTTTTAATCAAGATAGGAAGGATATTCACTATATTTGGCAAAAGACCATAGCCAACTTAGTTGAATCAGTCCATCAACTTCTTAATCACCCCCAAAACTCCCACCAAAGATGGGATCAAGTGATGCAAAGATTGAAGATTAAATCTTCTAAGGGCAACCAACTTAAAGGGAATGTGAGTATTAGTAAGATGGATATGACAAGAAATTGGCAACCTCCTCCTAAGGATTTTGGAAAAGTCAATATTGATGGAGCCTCTAGAGGGAACCCTGGAAAAGCTAGTGTGGGAGGAATTGGTAGACTTTCAGATGGCTCCCTAGTTTTTACTTTTGCTGAGAATTTGGTTATTCTTTCCAATAACCTTGTTGAGGGGTATGGTATCCTCAGAGGCCTTCAGGAGGCTACTAAGGTTGGATGGGAAAAGGTGTTAGTTGAGTCTGACTCCCAACTTATGATTAATCTCTTGAAGACTCGTTCTAAGAATCATAATGTGGATTGGAGAATAAAAAGAATTATTGAGAAGATTCAATTAATCCAGATGGGATTTTTAAAATTTGATTACAATCATGTGGTTAGAGATCAAAACAAGAGTGCTGATGCTTTAGCTAATTGGGCTTTGGACAAAGGTGATTTTACTTGTTATGGCCACCCTCCTAGATGGTGGGCTTCTCAAATTAGGGAAACTCTTCTTTCTATCATTTCTTTGGATGGCTCCAGTTTTGAAGGTACCTAGTTTCTTCTTGCTTTTTTTTTTTGCTTCTCTTTGGTTCATTCAGTTTTTTTTAGTTCCCTAGCTCATTCTATTCTTTATTTTGTTTCCTCTGTTGATTCTTGCCTTAATAGTCTTCTGGTCTAGATAGGTCATTGTTATGTTCAATTTTTTTTTTTTGTTTTTGTTTTTTTTGTTTAGTTTTTTAAGGTGGGTGGGTTCTTTTGTTTTGTTTTGTTTTTTGTTGTTCTTGTGTTTTTGTTGTTTTGTGTTTTTTTTTTTTATGTTTTTTGTTATTGTTCTTGTGTTTTTTTCGTTCTTGTTCTTGGGTTTCTCTTTGTTTGTGTTAATTCATGTTTTTATGTGTGAGTGTTTAATATGTTTTTTGTTTTTGTTTATTGTTTGTTGTTGGTTGTTTTTTATTTTTATTTTTATTTTTTAAAATTTTTTAGGTTTTGGTTGTGTTTATTTTTCATGTTTTTTTTGGTTATGTCTTTGTAGTGTTGTGTTGTTTTTATCTTGTTTGTGTTTTGTTATGTGGTTCTTGTGTTTTTCTATGTGGTTTGTGTTGTGGTTTCTTTTATCTTATTGTGCGTGTTTGGTTGTGCTTTTGTTTTTGACACACTCAAGGAGCATGTTTTTTATTTTATTTTATTATTTTTGTTGTAATTTGCTTATTTTTAAATTGGTTTTGTGTGTTTGTTTGCTCCTTGAGTATGTCAAAGGTGGTAGGTCAGGTCTGAGTCCTAGGCATTTTTGGCGGAATGGATACCCCTGCCTCCTTGGATCTTACCCGAAAGTGGCATCCCTTTTGGGATGTTTTCCAAAAAAAAAAAAACATATTTTTTTTATGCAAAATATACATTAAAAATTTGATAATATCATTGGATATTGCCTCTATAAACCCTAATCTGCTAAAACAAAGTCGAGAGACCCCAATCATCTAAGACATTAAACTAATGCAGCCAAACTGCTACCATCCAACCTATCTTTTCTAAATATACCTTGGTTTGAACTTTGAACTTCCACAAAGAAAAACTAAAACCTAACAATTATATTAAAAATATTAAACATCAAACAAAAATTAACCATTTTAATTTTTAAATTTAAAAAACTACACCAAAAATCCCAACCATACATCTTATACTTTAAACATTTAAATTTATTATTTATTTTTAACACTTTTATCATAGATTTAAAAATCCCAACCATACACCTTATACCTGGCACCCGATGATAAACTTTCCCATTTTATTCTGCCCCCCAAAAAAATGCATGGTAAAGCCTTTTTTTTGTTTTTTTAATAAGGGAGTTGATTACATCACAACTTTTTTTTTTTTGAAATGAGAAATCGTTTACTTGCATTAATAAAAAAACAGAATTTACAAGATTACAGCCCGAAGGCTACCAAAACGAAATCATATACAAACTATAAAACATCCATGAGTGAACAACAACTGTATAATAATAACAACAACCATAAACTATCCAGATGACCAACAAAAACTAAGCTGAATCTACAAATTACATCAGAAATACATGGGATCCAACCAATATCAGCCACCATAACAGTAGCAATCTTCAAAATACAATCTGAGTCTTCAAAAAGAACACGAAACTGCACAAGATCCGACTGTTAGCTGCCAGCATGTTTCAAATTATACTCATTAATAAAAAGCTGAAGATAATAACGGAGAATTAACACCTGTGAATAACCATTAAGCTGGAAATGCAAATCCTGAAGATGAGGAAGAACATTGGCCTTTTTTTATCTGAATTTTGCCTTGAAAGTGATCAAAACCCGGGACACCTGAAGCAAAATTTTAAACTTCGTGAGTCTCCTTAGAGACTCAGTAAGGGTTCTCAAAGCATTCCGAAACAACTCATCATTCCTAGTACACCACAGATGCCATAAAATCTTCGTAGATAGCAATAACCAGAACATATTATAACAGTGATGCAACCCAGGAATAAAGCCAAATATAACATGTTGTCTAATATGAACATTACTGATATTCCAACCATGCAGAGAAGAAAAGAACATGCCCCAAATCTCACGAGCATATAAACAGTCAAAAAATATATGATCAAAAGTATCAGGTAACCGACATAATGAACACATCAAGTAATTATTAGGTTCTTTGCAGATTGGCAGCCTGTGTAACAAAAACATCCATCGAAAACATGCCTTCTTAGGCTCTAATGGACTGAACCATATGTGCTGGAAAATACTTTGACCCTGATTAACAGTAAGTAACAACTGCCAACAATTATTAACATGTCTCAAAATATCAGAACTGTCCTGCAATAAATTATATAACATCTTGGGTTTAATGCTCCTGAGTCTCGTACCATCCAACCACTTATGGGTATCATAAAATTGCTGAATATTATCAAGGAAAACATGGCTATCATACCGCAAAAAGGAATCCCTTAGTAAAGAATACGTCCTCCACTGAGATTGTGGAAGCTCATACGCAGCACTAAGACATTCCCAAGGTATGAGACAACCATTAATCAAAATATCATTAAATGTATGAATGCCTTTAGTAGCCCACTTTCTAGCTGAGCATCCAGGAATAAGCGCAAGGGGCTTATTATTATGCCAAAGGTTCCACCAAATAGAACCATATTTGAAAAGAATACAGGTATTATGTCCAACATTATTCTCTGTAACAATCTTATCACGAACCATCTCCCAAGCCCTCCAAATACTGCGAAAGACGGCTGAGCCAACAGGTGCAACATGAAATTTACCAAAGAGAATGTCCGTAATATGCAAATTCTTCCAAAACTTAGCCTTTTGCGGGACAACATTGGATAAATTATGTCTGACCAAGATCTTCCATGGTTCACTGCCCTCTAAACAATTCACTATCCATTTAACAGATAAAGCAATGCCTTGTAACTTAAGATTCTTAAGACCTAATCCGCCTGTCTTCTTTTCAGCAGTACACCAATTTCAGTTAACTAAATGCCTTTTGGTCCCACCTTGACCATCCGACCAAAGAAATTTACGAATATGTTTTTGAATCACATCCACTTGATAAGCACAAAACAACCAAGTGGAAGCAAAGTAAGTGGAGTACGAAGATAGTATTTTTTGACAGATCTGAAATCTACCAGCAAAAGACAACGAAAATCTACTCCACTTACATAACTTACTAATTAATTTATTCTTTATCCAGTCCCACATGTCTTTGAGACACGGATCAATCGCAAAAGGAATGCCCAGATAGCGAACCTGTTTCGTAGGGCCACCCCATTGAATAGGAAACTTAGAGAACCAAGAAGGAGGATTCCAGTTCCAACTGAGCAAAATAGACTTAGGAAAAGATATCTTAGCACCAGACGCACTTTCAAAAATAGAAAGAACATGGAACAAGTTATTCACATTTTCCTCCTCTAAAGAGACAAAAATGTTAGTGTCGTCTGCAAATTGCACATTGATAAGGTCTTCACCATTAGGAAGTATAATGCCTTGCACCTTCGGGTAATAAACAAAATGTCTGAGCATATAATAAAGAGCATCACTGGCAATAACAAAAAGGGCTGGTGCTAAAGGACAACCTTGTCGAATAGATCTCTGGAGATGAATAAGATTGGAAAATGAGCCATTAATGTCTATATAAGTGACAACATCAAAAAAGAGAACTTTAATCATCTTACAACCTTTTTACTAATAAGTTTAAATTTTACAGTATTTTATTTTATTGTTTTATATTCTGGTCTGAAGAAGACCATTATACGTTTTGAAATTGGTATCTCATCATCAAATAGGCTGGCACTCAATGAATTCAGGTCAAATTATTATCCTCACAAACACATACTCTAAGATTTTGATCCTAAATCTTTTCTTAATAAAAATCATATCTATACTTAAAGAAATACAATATAACTCAGATTAAATTTTAATGTTTTATCAAAACAAAAAAAACATAATAAAAAAATAAAAATAAAATTAAAATAACCCACCTACAATTATTAATATTCCTCAAAGGTTTGCTACCTTATGGGCGTGGGGCGTAAGGATTCAATCATGGTCGTAGTAGATACCATATGAAACATTAAAACAAACATTCCCAAATTATCCTTTCGGTCTAAGGCCACATAACCTCTGGCAGGGTTTAACCCTTTCGGATTTCGTATCCCGTTTCTCAATGGCCCAGACGATGGCTACAACAGCAGGGCAGCTATGGACACCTCTCAAACCCACTTCCACCTTCATCGCCCATTGTTCGAATCTCCGGCACCAGGTCTTTCATACCTACCCACCGAAATCGAAACTCTCGCTTTCCAGCTCAAATTCTGGAGACCCAAAATTCTACATCCCTAAACGTACAGCCATCTGCAGATGCACGAAATTATTTGCAATGGCGACGGAGGGCTTCAATCCTCCCGCCGAAATCAGGCCAACGGAGCTCCAAAAGCCCAGAGACGTGTCCACGGAAGCCGGTCGTAGTAAGAAAAAGGGCGGGCAGGGCTCGAGCGGGCGCTTGGAGGGCAGAGCGAAGCAGCGGCGCGCGCAGGAGATGATCGCCGAGCGGAGGCGCAGACTCAAGGCCGAGCGAGCCCAAGAACTGCCGCCTCGAGTTAGGAAGCCCTCGACCCAGAGCCCCCTCCACTCCTTCCTCTACGGCGACGACAATGAAGAAGAAGAAGAGCTCACAGAGGACGACCTCCAGATGGTCGGCCTCGGCTACGAGAGAACCGTGCGTTTCAAAGACAAGGACGACCCCTCCCTCCAACATCCCCATGACTGGTACAAGCATGGCCCCTACGGCCCCCACGCTTACAAGGGCGTCGTCGTAGGGAAACCCGTTAAGGGTAGGTGGTATCATGATAGGGTTTCCATGTTCACCTCTGTTAAGGACCGTGAGGAGCAGGAGAGAATTGACCAGTACGATGCTGTTGTGGACTATGACGGGAAAATCGAGACTTTTGACGAAACCATTGGGGTTAGGTATTTTTGGGCTTTTGTGAGAAAGACCTTCAGGGACGAGCCCCTGATGCCCTGGGATGAGTGGACTCTGGTGTCGCAGGTTGCGGTGGAGAGCGGAGAGGATTTGGATAAGTATAGGGTGGGCCACATGGTGGGGAAACGGGCCAGGGATTTGGTTACGAAGTGTACTGCTTGGTTTAGGCCGGATTTGATTTATGTGAAGAAGCCTATGTATCAGGTCAGGTTTGAACCTCAGGAGGAGTTTTTTAGGAAGCTTGTGGCGTTGGTTGATCCCTTGACTGAGGAGGAGCACAGATTTTATGTGGAGGGGGAAATGGGGACTTATTATGGGTGTTTGTGTAGGATTTTGGGGGTCGATCAGAGTGCAAGTGATGACGATGTTGTGAAGGGATATGAGGAATTGGAGGACAGGCAGAGGTCTTTGTGCTGGGATTTTGTGTTTTCGAATCATCCGGTGCAGCTTCTGCATCCTTTTACCAAAGGGTGGAGGTCCCGGGAACAGACTGTGGCTGCAGCAGCTGATGAAGATTCTGATGGTGAAAATGCTGAGGAAGAGGAGGATAGTGGGGATGAGGAGGTGGGGCAGGGTTCGTTTGCTCAGCAGAAAGTGTTCTGGGAGAAACAGTTTGAGAAAACTTTGAGGGATTATGAGGAGGAAGAGTTCATTGACATTGAGGATTCCGAGATGAATGAGGAAGAGGGTGAGATAACGAGCGAGGAGGGGGAGATGGAGTTTTATTCTGGAAGTGGAAATCAAACAGAGCCGTTGGATAACAGAGCCCCACAGGCTGTAGAGGGTGATGAAGCAGAAAAAAACGAAACTGGGAATTATTCTACCCATTTTGTGAGATCGGCTGTCCGACCATTTACATACAAGAATCTCATTAGAGAAATTGCTCTTCTGCGACATACTTTGTTGGAACAGAGAAATTACAGCCGTGAACCTATTCGATTTGTTTGATGCAAAGCTTAAAATACATTTTTGAAGTGTTATTTCATTTCTGAATTTATCTCTGGATTTCAATTTAACTAGATTACATGAAGGGAAAACTTGATCGTGATCGAGAAAGTTTTATTCACACACATGTAGAATGCTGTCTTCGAAAAGATCAACCCAGCCGTAATGAATTTTTATATAATTGATGAAGATAAGAGTGATATCTCTGAACAAAAATTAATTGACCAGTGTTTCAGCCTTTTGTGTTTTTAACCCGCCATATTGAGGTGCAATTTGGATATCAAAATGCTCATACAGATTTAATGTACAAATATCATTCTGATCCATGCCTTGCTCGTTATTGACTCAGTTAGTCATGTTCTCTATGATTCTCATTGCAATTTAAGCTAAGCTTTTGGGTGATCTTTTCTATTCGATGATTTTATTCTGCTACAGTTGCATATGCAATAATTTTTGCTTGGAACAGCAAAGAGTCAATGCACAATGTGGTCAATCGATTTTATTTTGAAGGATGATAAATATCAGAAAAGAATGCAATTCAAGAAAGAACAAGAGTATAAGAATGGCCGCGTAACGGTTATTCCCCGAGGTTGCAAACTTTGGGCGGTATTAGTTTAGAATGGCATGTTTCATTGCCACTTGATGATAGAATTTTCTCTCATTGGAATTCAATTCTTTGAAATCCCTTTGGCATTATCACAAGTCTGAACTTCCATTAGTGCTGTTACCTCTTGGACTCTTGAAAACCAATTTGAATCTCCCAGTTTCTGAAGTGACTGAGACTGATTTGTTTTGGTGGCTTCATGTGCTTGAATCTGATCTTCGACTATGTGGAAACATTCTGCTCTCTACACTGAATTTGAACAGGAGACCTGGCCCAGCAGGGGGAAATTAAAATAAATATTTGAGGACTAGTTGAATGGATGAGAAGCAGCTACCAATACAATCAAAGATGGAAATCATAGCTGTGTTTGAGATGCTTTCCAGCTGGTCTTTTCTCTGAAACCGACACGAATCATACCAGCTTTGAAAAACTAGGCGAGATAGATGGAAGGACCTGGTGTGATCTGCATACTGCCAAACACAAAATTAATACAAGTTTGACAAATAATTTTTTTATTAGGATCATCGCTTATTGAGGGCATCGAGTGGCAGGGGAGGCACATCATAGGTATTATATGGAATAATATTGTACCTCTCTGTATGTTAAAACAGGGGAGGCACGTCACATATGGGTTACAGTGTTTACTTTTAACAATCCAATGAAAGGGCAAACATAAATCAGAAAGTTCATCGAGGTCCATAAATGCATGTCGATGCTAGCACATGTTGTCTCCTCAACATCAAGAACGCCTAACTGAATAAAAAGATAATGGGTTACCAGTACAAATCCAAATTATTATGTAAAACCAAAATGTAGAGCAAATCAGACGCGTAACACAATTTGAATCCTGAAACAGTTCATCTGAACCATTCAATTGAAAACATGCATGGACAAATAAGGTTTTTGAAACATGTAAGTGCAACACTGGCATCTAATGCTTTCTGAGATATTACTCAATCAAACCAAAAGATGATAGCTGTATAGCCACAAAAAAGTTGACTTGCTCTATTAAAATAAATTGCTCAAGATAAAAGTTTCAGTTGCTCCATTGAAAAATATTCTCCTCACCTATCTTCGAAAGAGTTGTCATGGGCAGTGGCTTTGTAAAAGGCTGCAGAAAACCAGCGTAGATCATATACATTGAGGAGGAAGTATATGTAACATTAGTCTTATGCAGCCTAGTATTACCCAACACTATGAAGATGGCCACCCATTTCATATATCCATCCTTGTAACATTTGGGACCAGTTTTGAACAAATACAGTTAAAATGCACATCTTAAAGAAAATGAATAAGAAAAGGGGAAAGATTTCATCCAAATCTGGCCACAAGAATGGATATTTCATAGGTTTATTGACATGCAAAACCCGAGGCCATGATTGCTAGTATTTTATAGAACAGAAAGAGAAAAAGAAAAAGGGGGGACAAGTATGTTGCATGCCCCATTAACGCACCCACTGTTGCATCGGATATATTGTAGTAGAGAACTTCTCTATTACCCTAGTGCCACAATAAATGGCAAATACCAAAATAATTGACCGACTTCCTTTCAAGAAACTTGAATGTAGGCTGCTGCACATGTAAGCTACATTTTGAGCAGAGTCCCCACTCTGTTGAGGCAGAATGTCTAAACCGTGAAAGCTGGATATGAAGAGTATTCATTTTCAGACAGTGAAAGTCAAATATTTGTTTACCCTGAGAGCACTGATTGATTTGATGTTGAAGTCGGCTCATTCTGAAATCAAATGCCATAATGGACAGAGCATGCTAGACAAACAACATGTTTAGATTTTAGATTTTCAATGTATCATAGTGAGATCCTACTGTCATGTCCTGACTGGCACCAGGAGACAGTAGTTCAAAAAACACTATAGTGCTAACAATGCACCCAGAATCAGTATAATTCATCGTTTGTGTCTCATAAAATGGGATAATCCTTGAGCCAAAACAACAATAGAATGCTAAATCTTTGAACATGGAGACCAATAATATTTTCTATCCAAACGTCCAACTCTCTGCACTAAACTACCTCCGACTATAGAGGGGAATTGGTTTTAATATCGAGGGGATTACCGCAACGATTACTGAAAAGACAAATTTACAATCCTATATAATATAGTCAGCAAACACCAACAGAAAAGAAGAGAAATAATTTGATGGAAATATCCGCTACAGACTTTTCCAATTATCTAGAATATTGGTTGCATTATTTGTCTCCACAAAGAAGCTAGCTTTTTTTTTAATTTATTTATGATTTTGATATGAATGTAAAAATTTGTAGACTTTAGGTAGTTCGCATCTTATCCCCTTATCATGATGTGCCTGTGGAGAAAAATTAAGTGGCATATTTGTTGAATCTTAAATCATACTGACCCGATCATAACATAAACCCTTTTTTTTTTTGGCGTTGATTGGCTGCATCTTCTGGCATATGCAAGAAATTGTGTTTTGACTGAAAGGTATTGTCTCCTGCTCTGCAGGGACTGATAAGTGGATGAGGAGGGGCCTTCAACTCAAGCTTCAGATCAATAGTTCTTGACATTCTAGGCTTGCCTCATCTATCATCTGTATCTTTAATTCTTGCAAACCAAAAACAATTTATTTTCGCAATGTTTACTCACCAGTGAGCATTTAAATTTGTCTACCATGTATGGGTAAAGTTTTGTTTTAATGGCATTATGATTCAGAATAGGCAAGTGGGACAAAGATGGACGTTGCAATAATTTTCTCCTTAAACACAATGTACCTCATTAATCCATTTTAAAGGATGAAAACACACTTATGGCCAAGGACTAACTATGGTGATGATGTGTAGTTAAAGAAACAGAGGAGCTTATCAGATAGCCTTATGAAAGTTTAAGTAGAAGGTCATGTACATCATGAAGCTACGACCAAGAAGATATTGTTGGCTAGATAATGACAGCCACTAATCATGCAAGGTATCCTTAATAGATCTCATTTGTAGATTATTCCATTTTACCAAAGTTTAAGCATCTAAATCCCAAACGAAGCATAACTTATGAAGATGACATAAAGTAATAATTACTGCAGTTATCTCAGCCCAAGCAAGTCATTAAGTCCTTAAACATCAAAGCAAGGCATTACAATAAAATTGTCCAATATGAAATTGTAGTTGATAAAAAGTTCATGACCAAATCCAAGTTCAGGGCTATTGATCCATTTTTTTTAAGAGCCTAGGCAATCATGACTGTAGTGCATGGTAATCAATCAATTCAGCTAATGAAATATATGTCCTATCCAACATTTTACCATGCTCAGGCATCTAATGATGCAAGTCAACCAAAGTGATCAAGAACATATCTCTTCAAAATGCAAGATCATGTCCCTGGTCTTAACAAGTAAACCCAACCATTCTGGTTTATAGACTCAATGCAAGACAACACTGTTAGAGTTAATAACGGCAGAAGTAGGATGGGTTCCATATTTTATATTGAAACAAACCAGGTGACCATGTTTCTATAGCAAAATATTCTACAGATTATATAGACATTTTGTCAAACATAAGCTGGCTCACGGATCATACTCTATGTGCGCTTTGACAAAAAGTTTGTTGTCCTATTATTTAGTCCACATAATAGTTATACGTGCTGAAACCCTTCCAACAGAATTGTTTCCTCTATTGGGGTTTATCAAGACTTGGGTGGCTAGGTTGCCCTAGGTTGTTCCCCACTTACAAAGGTTTTATTTCAATTGTACAACACCCAATTTCATGAACAGTAGGATAATTCAAAACCCCAAATTAATATGCAAAAATACTATGGTGCCACTCACTCTTCCTTCCCATTAAGTAAACATTGAAGCAGAAAAAGGGTGTGTTTATTTGGGATAAAAGTTGCCTGATTAAACAGAGAATAAGGCTTTGAACTTCCTTTCTGCCCTAGAAATCACAGATGACAATCTTGCTCCTTGTGCCGTTGATTTCCTTCTTTCCCTAAAATCACAGCATTTGAGTGAATGATTCCTTGGTCTTGTTCTTCAATGCCTTTTGCCATACTAGACCAGGGTTTTAAAGAGCTCCTTTTGCTTCTAATATCAGACAAGCCCTTTCCCGTACTTGGATGAAGTGCCAATTTGGATTCTTCCCTGCCAAATTGGTAGCTTGGAGTTAAATGGCGTGGTTTACTGCTGGGTTTGGACAGTCTTAGAATCGTCTGCCATGGGAACTCTTGGTTTCCCTTCTTCCCCCCAAGAAAAAAGTTCTTTACAAATTTTTGGGCATGAATTTAGTACTTTGGTGCCTAAATGATGAGGCATTTTGGTGAGTGGATTTAGGGTTGAAGTATAAAACTAAGCCTTCAACTTGAGCTAAGGCCCCCTTTCCAAATTCTCTGTTTTGGCTTAATAGTGGGCTTAATATGGAGTATTGGACCTTTGATCGAGGATGACAAATTTGGGTCATTCAAACGTGGTTTTATTCACTTCATTTTATTGCTTCATAACAGTGTAACCGGGTTCTCGCACCCATTTGGCTGGGTTCGCGAACTTGCACCCGCACCCGAACCGGGTTCGCGGGTTCACAATCGGGTACGGCTGGGCCGAACCCTATCCGAACCCTTTTAGTCAGGGTTCAGCTTTGACAAAACCCTGTTAGTTAGGGTTCGGCGAAGTCGAACCTTGTGGTCAGTCAGGGTTCACCCAGTCGAACCCAACCCAGTTTGGGCATTAACATAGGAAAAAAAACATTTTATTATTATTATTATTATTTTTAAGGTGGGCCCGACAACACCCAGCCCACACGGGCTAAAAACAATTATTAAGGCAAGGTTTCTATAAGGCAGTCAAGGACATATATGGCATTGGACAAGAGGCAACAAAGATTAGAGAGCAGTTTGCATCTTTTGTTTGTGCACGGGGTACATTCCAGTCTATTGAGGCCTTATATGACAGGAGTTTGAAGAACCCCATATTTTGGTGGACATTGCACGAACATGGGATGCCATAGTTGCAGCGACTAGAATGTCATTTGTTGTCTCAGGTGGCCAGTTCCTCAGCTTGTGAGAGGAACTGGAGTACATATGGATTTATCCATTCAACGGGGAGTAGGGCAGAGAACCTCGTGTATGTCCATAGTACTCTTCGACTCATGTCTCGTAGGGACAAGGGTTATACAAAGGGGCCTTTTGCACGTTGGGATGCAATTCCTGATGACACCAGAGATGATAGTAGGTGTGATGGCTTTTCAGATCTACCACCACCAGATCCACAGGAGGAGGGCCTAGAAGATGATGATGAGGAATATGACGAATGAGAGTCAAATATCAGATATTTGATGTTATCTTTGTACATGTCCACTACTATATAGTATATTGTTATCTCTTGACTCTTTATGACTTGACATCTTGTCATTTGTTTATGTGAATATGAAATATCATATATCAATATGCTTTTATGATGCCATATTTATATATTTATTATTTTGTAGTGTGTATGAATGATTTATTTTATTTCACAATATGTATGATTTATCATTTATTTAATTATTTCACAATGTGCATATTTATTTTATTTTTTTATTTTTTTTTTGATAAAAAATACATATATATATATATATATATATATATATATATATATATATATATATATATATTTTAAGTAAAAACTAGCCGCACCCACACCCGGCGAACCCTATTTTTGACAAGGGCCGCACCCGCACCCGCACCCGCGATTCCCGCCGCACCCGCACCCCCGCACCTGGTAACCTTGCTTCATAACTCTATGGTTGGTTTGGGCTTGGAGGTTTACCCCTAGAGACATCGTGAAGTGCAATGCAACATTCATCATACATCAACCATATGATTTATACCTGAGAAATCATAAGTGCAATGCAACATCAAGCAAGTATATCTATATGCCTAATATGCACATGCATTTTTTATTTTGTGGTGCGTGCATGGATTCTGATTTCTAATAATGTTGCTGACCAGCATCTGAAGTCCTCTCCTAGATGATGCCCTCCCTCTTGTTCCCGGCTGACGGTAGCCTCTATTAAGCACTCAAATCATATTTGTAGTTAATCTTATCCCATGGTCGTAGTTAAATAAAATCACATGAATATGAAATATAAAATTAACAACTCAGCAGCAACATTCATACTTATAAAATCCACATCACCACATAATTTCATGCTTAATATAAGTAAATAAAGTTAAATTGCTATTCAATATTTCATAAAAATTCAGGCTGTGACACAACAAATGTATGAACAACAGGACCATTTCATTCTCTGCAATGGTATACATTATTCACAGCAGCATAGTTCTCCATGTCACAACACAGCAAGACAAACTTGTCTTCACCAACAATACCAAGAACACAATGACAATACAATGATAACAATCCACTACTCTCATATAGAATATATACATATGAAAGGAGGGGGTGGACAGTTATAACTCCTAGCAGTCGCATGCTCGTATGTAACTATGTACTAAATTTGAAATTAATCACACAACACATTACACAATACTATATCTTATTATGATTGGGTGCCATGCACATGCGACGACCCATGATGTGTACAAGATGACAAACAACTTGATCAAATAATATGTGACTTAGGTGGTGCCTAAGATGGTGCCATGTCCACCTATTTAGTCTGATGTGTTTGGTTGCCTATATCTATCCACTTCGCTAGACTTGTCGGTGTTCTCGCCTATTGGCCAACTAAGCAATGGGGATAGAGCATTGAACATGGAACTTGGATCTCTTGTCCCACTTCTTCTGCTTCTTTCTATTCCATGTCTTTTGCAACTAACTATACTTCAAATTGCTGCTAGAAAAAGATTGTTCGCCAATTGTTTTCTTCCATCGATTCACAAGTATGATGGGCAACAATTGTTGTTGCTCGTGTTGAGGTTCAATGGGCAATGCCTCTTGCAAGGTCAAGGTGTAGCATCCTTGTGGGTTTGCCCTTAAACCTCAACAACTGAATAGACAATTCCTTTACTCTCTAAGCCGAATTTTTCCCACGAATGACATTTTGGTGGTTTTTGCTTGACTTATATGTAACACAGATTGCTACTCAAACCTCTAATTGCTAGCATCCAGTGATAACGATGATGTTCCTTCCTGTACCTCAATAGTTGAATAGACAATTCCTTTACTATCTAAGCCCATTTTTTTTTTCATGGACAACATTTTGGTGGCCTTTGCTCAACTCATGTGCAACACTCAAATTGTTGCTCAAACATTCAATTGCTACCACCCAACGATGATGATGATGCTCCTTGTCTAGCCAACAACAAGGTTGTGTGCTTCCTCTTCCTCTCTTCAATCTTGGACCTTTGGGGATTGCTGACAAGAATTTTATTTGATGGGAATCAAAAATTGCAAATGTGGAAAATGAGTGTGCTGAGAAGGTAGAAGACAAGGCTGTATGAGACTTGGATGATGACGACATGGACTTGGACATGGGAGGTTATGATGATAGTAAGGTGACGACAATATTGAATGGCGACTTGGACACAATGGACAATGCAAACCCATGGGGTGACAATAGAGTAACCATGGCACAAGGGATTGGAGATGAAAGCACAAGGGCAACAATGACAAACAAGGGGGTGTTGATAGTGACAACGAACAAAGTGCCAACAACTATAGGGATAACAATGCTACTTACGAGAAAAAATCAGATGATGGTGCAAGGAATGCTGATTGCAAGGATGGTATCGGTAGGTCAAACAAATAGGCCAACATTGATTAAGTTGCCGACTATGGGATTTTATGGGACAATGACCAACGAAATGCCATCGACAAGGTAAACAACACTTCAAACGACAAGGATGTGTTTGTTGATGGTGATAATCTGGTGGATAATGATGACAATATAGACAACACTACTATAGATGACAACAATGATGTTTGGGTAATTATACAATGAACCATCAATGACAATGCTACAAATGACAATAGCAATGACTTGAAAAACAATGGCAATGACGACAAACTAGATAGCATGGCGAAGAAAGATAATGACCAGATTAGTGTTGACAACAAGGGGGACGATGGGGGAAATAGATTTGCCAATGAGGATATTTTATGGTTTTACCAAAAACATAAAAAAAATGTCGACATCTATTGGGGGAATGTCTTTGGTAAAACAAATTCAGTCATGAAGGATGTTGTTATCAAGGTAGTCATGGACGATAATTTCAACAAGGGCAAGTAAACATACAATGATGTTGGGGGGCCGATCGTTGGGGAACTATTTGAAGATGACGATGATGACTACTAATCTATGGATGATGACACCAATAATATGTAGTTTGGATGATGATAAGGTCTATATGATTGCTGACGATGGGTACATTTCATTTGCCGACGAGTGACTTGGGGAAGACTTGGTAGATTGCAACAAGAGATTTGAATGCGTCAGTGGTGGTAGTGAGATAGCCAATGATAATTAAACCATTGACAACAACGCTCACAAGGCAATGGCGAGTGTCGAAGAATTTGTAATTGTTGGTGGACTTGTAATTGTAGAAGGGGATGACAATGCTTAAGGGAAAGATGACATGTTAGCCATGAGTGTGGAAATCGAACATGGTTCAATCTCTTCTTTGCCCATTTTGCAAAATATTGTTTGTCTCTCTTGGGTTCACATCTAAGTATCTGACTATGCACAACTTGAGGAATAAATGCCCTTTGCCATTTGCTGCAAATTCTTTGGCATTGTAAGGGACGACTTGTATGGTTGGTTTGGAATTTCCCTTTCCTTCTTTGTTCTTGGCTTAGTCTACAATTTCCTCCTGGCCACCCATGTCTCCTGATTGGTGCTTGCTTGTTTCTACAATGTCTTCTCACGAAGGTAGTCGTGCCTTGGCAATGGTTGTCTAGACAACACTCTTCTTTCTCTAAACTTCTTTCATCAAACTAGCAAGTTTGAATTCTTTTTTTTTTTTCAATTATTAAGATAACTCTTTCCTTCCTCCTCTTTTTCCTCTTCTCAAAAAATAGTTATTACAATTATGGTTGTTTCATTCAACCTTCTATGTCTCAGGCTATGTCATGGAATGGTCAATGTCTTCCCTTACCTTATCAAGCAAAGTTGTTCATTTGTTGGCTAGACTTTCCAACTTCAAACTTTTAAGGCTTTTGTCATTAAAATTTTTTAAAGTTCCATTTTCCCTCTTGCCATTTCTACTTCCATCATCATGTTGCGGTCTGAAATTAAGTTCTTTTCCCTTACGTTATCCCTCCCAAAGCCTAATGACTTTGTGTAGTTCTACTATTCTTGTCCATCATTATGCAGTTAGGGCATCAATTTGGTGCATAGTAGTGTACTCTCCTACTACAATGGCCTAGTTTCATGTCGCATCTCTAGTTGTACTTGGCCAATTTGCACAAGTAATAACATGCACCACAATCTATACTTCTGGAGGTAAAGTGGTTTTTGTCTGCCCATTGTCTATTGCCTCGGCCTCACTAGTCTCATCTCCCACTTATCGAAGGCTGTGCATTATTGGAACATGCCTCTTCATGTTGTAGCATACACACCTTAACAAGCAATGTTTTGAGTCTCTTGAAAACTGGACATGTACTAAAAACTTTTGTTTGCTGTAGTAAGTTGGTTGTAGCTCCTCTTGTTCAACCATTGGCTCTAGTGTTAGCAGTTGGACTTCCTTTGTCTCTTCCCTTGTTGCATTGCTAACCTCTTCACTTTTGTCATACCTTTGGTCTACAGTTGGTGATGTCCCATCCTATGGATGACTGCTTTTGCCAACCTCAAAAATTGTTATTCCATAAAATGAGTCCTCAAAATGACTCAATAATTCCAGTAGCTTGTCCAAACTCCCTACCTCTATGTCATATTCGAGGGAATTCACTTGCTTACTTATATTGTACATGCCTTCACTTGCTTCCATATCCAAAGATACACATCTCAAGTGAAAAATATTATAGTCACCTATTTTCCAATGATAAAGATTGATGTCAAAGTGTCCCTCATCTTCTATGCACTCTTCCAACTCTCTGACCAAGTTGGTTTGTTCTCCCTTATCCTCGTTAGCGGACAAAAAATACGATTTGACCAAGGATGCAATGTCCTCTCTAACCAATTGGTCTTGCAATTTTATGGTAAACTTACAATGTCCCTTCTTGAATGTCAATTGGCCCTAGTTATGATCCACTTTCACTGTCCTTAGCCATCCTTGTCCCAACAAAGCATCATAGACTGCTTTTTGTAGGGTGATGACTACGAAATCCAAAGTGAAGGTTTGATTTGCAATGGTCGCCTTTTGTACTAGTAGGACACCCTTTATTTTGATGCCATATTGATCTTCTCCAACTAGGCAAAAATTGGGTGACCCCAATGTTGGTGCTTCCAACTCCCTCCAAGTCTTCTCTAGGAGCACATTCACACTTGAGTCACCATCCACAATGACACGTGTCAATGTGTGGTCCAATATCTTAGTGTGCAATAGCGTTGGCCGCTTTGTTATGTCAATCATCAAAATCATAGGGTTTGATCAATTGGTTGCGTGTTGCAGTATTTGGTAGTTCCTCCTTCCCTAGACCTTGTAGCATTTCTCCCACAATTGCGTGCAAGTATGTGATTACTTTCAATAGGATCGCCATATTCATTGGTACACTAGACGTAACAACTAGTTTGCCAAGCTTTGTGGCATTTGATGGCTCATCTATCATCGTTCTTCTTCTTTGGTTAGTATTTCCATCTAGCTCCATTTCGTTTTCAATTTTTGCTTGGGCCTCTGGCCATCTCTTCCACTCCATTGTAGGATCAAGTATTCATTCTTACTCAACTATGCTTGAGTGACTGAGGAATGTTTCATCCTATACATGGTTCTTCGATCTTAAGTAGATCAACATTTTGACTAGTTTCACCCTTCTTGGGATTTTTGCTTGGTTTCTAGGTCCACACCATCTACAAAACATTTGGCCACTTGGTTTGGAAACATTAATGCAATTTTGCACAAAGTGCCCCCACTCTTGTCCTTTCTGGCATTGGATGATAGGCCTTCTCCCCTTGTCATATTGAACAGAACCTTTAGCATTCCTTGCACCTTGCCAATTTTTATCTCTTTTCCCTTGATGGTTGTTTTTGTAACTGCCACTGGTTACACCTCCACTACTCTTTGAAGTGGTAGGTTTCTCTTTTTCTTCCTTTTGGACTGTCAATGTCTAGTGCTTGATTTTGACATTAAATGAGCACTTTGACTAAATGACCATGCACCTTGTAGATATTACAATAACTTCCTTTGGGGAAGTTGGGGCTTGTATGTAAAAGTAAAGTAGTTTTTAATGTCCATGAGGCCACAGCCTATATGGGACAATGCGGTTATCCATCCTTACTAGAGTATGGTGTACAACACTACCCCCTTTTGAATTCAAACCTTGGACCTCCTATTATGAGTTCCAAAAGTATTAACCATTGTGGTTTTGTCATTCAATACAACATTTTGTGCACCATATGCCATGCTTCTCCTTTTCCTTTTTCTCCTCTTTGAATTCATGCATCATGCATATCATATCTTTTCAAAGTGCTCTGATTGACAATTTCTTCCTTTCATCATCATTGTCATTGTCAGAGCCACTCTCTTGTTGGTTCCAACCATTTCCACACATTGTCTTGATCTTGCTCACTAGCTTGGAGCTCTGTCAATTGCCTTTTGATACAATGTTGGTGGAACTATCTTTGTCTTTTTCCAAAGCTTTAAAAGAAGACCATCCAAAAATGATTGCTTCTTCAATCTATCTATTTGCTAAACTTTCACGTTGATGATCAATTTTAAGTGATGATTGTAGGACTTGATGTTCTCATCCTTCTTTTGCATGGGGTTATAAAGTTCTGCAATGATTTCAATTTCATTGCATAGGAGGCAAAACACTTTCTTAAAAACTCATTTCAACTCATTCCATCTTTTGAATGAGTTTTACCACCATAGATTCCAATCCATAGCCACATCCTTGAGAGTTGCTATAAACTACTATATTCATAGATTCTCATCCGTCATACCACTCTTCTTCCAAACTGTGACACAAGTCCCTATATGATACGGGATTCGCCTTTCATCCCGATGGAATTTGGGGCATTTCTGCGTTCTTGTAGCATCATCCATGATAATCAGTGTTAGGTATGAAGGCAGTATACAGGTTAGCTAGACGTCTGACTTGCTAGACGTCTGGGTCAGACGTCTAGGCAACAGGTCAGACGTCTGACCTGCTAGACGTCTAGGCCAGACGTCTGGGTTGCCAGACGTCTGGTTTGGCAAACGTCTAGGCCAGACGTCTGGGTTGGTAGACGTTTAGGCCAGACGTCATGCCCAGTAGACGTCATGCAGTGGACGTCTAGGTAGACGACAAAACACGGAAGACGAACAGTCTTGGAAGCGGAAGACGAACAGTCTTGGGAGTGGAAGATGAACATTTTTTTGGAGGCTTCCGTTGGAAGATGAAACAAATAGTTTGGAGTCTTCCTCTGCTCTATAAAAGGGATGTGATCCCTTGCATAATGTTATAGAGCGTGAAGTTGTTGGAAAACGTCAAAGGACGTGAATGTAATCTTTGCTGAAAATAATAAAAGAAGAAGTTGCCATTGCCCCGTGGTTTTTCTTGCACATTGCAGGTTTCCACGTAAAATCTCTGTGTCCTTGTGTTACTATTTCCGTGTTCTATATTTTTGTTATTGTGCTTCCTCTTGCAGGTGTGGAATCTTGAAATTTTTCCTAAAATTTGGTATTAGAGCTAAGGTTTTGTGCGCGTGGGAGCTGCAACAATGACAAAAGGTGTAACCAATTTCGAGATTGAGAAATTTGATAGCAGGAACTTTGCTCTATGGAAGATGAAGGTGGAGGATTTGCTGGTTCAGAATGACCAAGCGCAAGCCTTGAAAGGGGTCGCGAGTAAACCGAGCAGCATGAAAGATGAGGAGTGGGTAACGCTTGATAGGAATGCGGTTTCTACAATCCGTCTCTGCCTAGCAAACTCCGTCTTGTTCAATGTAGCTGAAGAAAAGACCGCGGAAGCCCTTTGGCAAAAGCTTGAAAAGTTGTATGAAACAAAATCAGCAACTAACAAGGTTTTTCTGAAAAAGCAGCTTTATAGCTTGAGGATGAAGGAAACTTCATCCGTGGTAGATCATTTGAATGAGTTTAATACTACGATCAGTAAACTGGTTTCAGTTAATGTGAAGATGGACGATGAAGATAGAGTTATCACCCTACTTCGTTCCCTCTTGGGCACTTGGGATCATATGGTGATGACCATCAGTAATTCATCATCAAGAACTCTCAGTTTTGATGATGTGATAGTCGCTTTGTTGGCAGAAGAGTTGAGGCGAAAAACGTCTCTGAAACCCTCAACCAATGAAGCCCTATCTGTGAGAGGTCGATCGTTCGAGGGGAGTAAACAAGGTAGAAAGCAGTTCAAATCTAAGTCTAAAGGACATAAGCAGAAAGGGAAGTGTTGGCATTGTGGGAATTCAGGACACTCCAAGAAGGACTGTTGGCAATTAAATAATGGTGAAAAGCAAAATCAGCCATCAGTTGAAGCTAGTGCAGCAGATTCAGGAGAGACGACAACATGTGAAGCCTTCTGTATCAGTAACAACATACCACTTTTATATACCTGGGTTTTGGACTCAGGTGCATCCTTCCACATGTCTCCCCACAGAGACTGGTTTGACAAATATCAGCCATAATGTGGTGGTAAGGTCTATTTGGGTGATGGTCATCCTTTAGAAATTTTGGGAAGAGGGGATATACGGATCAGGCTGGACGATGGTAGAGAAAGGATGCTATGTGATGTGCGACATGTGCCCGATTTGAGGAAGAATTTGCTATCAATCAAAATGATGGATAAGCTAGGGTATTCTGTCACTTTCTATAACAACTACTGCAAGATTACCAGAGGATCTCTTGTAGTAGCAAAGGGAGAATCTTATGGGACCTTATACCATTTATTCGGTGATATGGTGACAAACCATGCAACAACAACTTCTGTTCAGGATGCAGTAATGCTATGGCATCAACGCCTAGGCCATATGAGTGAAAAAGGCCTGAAAATTCTGCATGATAGAGGTATGCTTTTTGGGATTAAGTCTTGCAATTTAGACTTATGTGAGCACTGTATTTTTGGTAAACAAAAGAGGGTTTGGTTTATTGCAAGTCCTGGAGAGTGTGGGTTTATTTTTTGAAGAAGAAATCGGAAGCTTTGTAGAAATTTAAGGATTTCAAAGCACGGGTAGAAAAGAGTTTGGGCAAGTCAATATTGTGTCTCAGGTCAGATAATGGGGGTGAATATTGCTCCAAGGAATTTGATAAATTTTGTATGCAGGAAGGTATTAAGCACCGGAAGACTATACCATACACTCCACAGAAAAATGGTGTGGCTGAGCGGATGAATCGCACAATCATGGAACGTGCAAGAAGCATGCTTAGCGCAACCATGTTGGAGAAAAAGTTCGCAGGCGGAGGCTGTTAATACAACTATTTATCTTATTAACAGGTCACCTACAACTGCATTGGATGGACAGATTCTAGAGGAGGTTTGGTGTTGTAATCCAGTTGATTACTCTCATTTGCGCACTTTTGGCTGTGATGCGTTTGCCCATGTACCTAAAGAAAAAAGGTCCAAGCTTGACCTGAAGTCAAGCAAATGTGTTTTTCTTGGCTATGGAGATATAGTGAAGGGGTATAGACTATGGGATCCTACTACCCACAAGGTAATTATTAGCCGGGATGTAATTGTTGATGAAAAATCCATGCAAAGGAAGGAGGTACAACAAAATCCTAATGTTGTACCTGTTGAAGTAGAATTGAGTGAAGATGACAATGAAGATGAACATGATGAAGTTTTTGATCAACATGCAGAATAGCAAGTAGAACAGGAAGTAGAGTAGCCACAACGATCACAAGACCAAGAGCCAGAACCGACAGATCATTGGGTTAGAAGATCTACACGTCCACAAAAGTGTCCGAAAAGGTATTTTCATGTGTATCAGTCCTCTTTTGCTTTGTTAATTGATGATGGTGAACCTAGTTCATTTCAGGAAGCTAGGCACTTCGAAAGAATAAAACTTGGGAACTTGTGGATCTCCCACCTGGAAGAAAGACTGTTGGAAACAAGTGGGTGTACAAAGTGAAGAAGAACAACAGGTTGTTGGAACGCTATAAAGCTCGCTTGGTGGCAAAGGGCTATGTGTAGAAGTTAGGTGTTGACTTTAATAAAATTTTCTCTCCGATTGTGAAGATGACTACTATCAGATTTCTACTTGCACTTGTAGCTGCACAGGATTTGAAACTGGAGCAGCTTGATGTAAAGACTGCTTTCTTGCATGGTGATCTTGAGGAAGAGATATATATGGATCAACCTGAGGGCTATGAAGAAAGAGGCAAAGAGCATTTGGTTTGCATACTGAAGAAATCATTGTACGAGTTGAAACAGGCGCCAAGGATGTGGTACAGGAAATTTGACACCTTCATGAAGAGCCAAGGTTTCAATAGGAGTGAAGCTGACCATTGTGCATACTACAAGAGGTTTGACGATGGTAGTTTTATTATATTGCTGTTGTATGTTGATGATATGTTGGTTGCAGGCCCCAACATGAAGAAAATCATTGATCTTAAGGCTCAATTGGCTAGGACATTTGAAATGAAGGATTTAGGAGCAGCAAACCAAATTTTAGAGATGAAGATACACAGGGACAGAAAAGGAAGAAATATCTAGTTAAGACAAAAGTCATATGTGGAAAATATTCTGCAACACTTCAATATGCAGAATGCTAAACCAGTTAGTACCCCACTTCTTCCACACTTAAAGTTGTCTTCCAACCAGTGTCCTAGAACGGAAGTAGAGAAGACAAGCATGTCTCGTGTACCGTATTCATCAACGGTAGGAAGCCTCATGTATGCCATGGTGAGCACCGGACCGGATATTGCCCAAGCAGTGGGAGTAGTCAGCCGGTACATGGCAAATCCTGGTAAGGAGCATTGGAATGCGGTGAAGTGGATATTCAGATATTTAAGAGCCACTTCAGATGTTGTCATTTACTTTGGAACGACATATTTGCAAGTTACAAGTTTTGTGGATTCTGATTATGGTGGAGATAGAGATGGGAGAAAATCCACTACAAGATATACCTTCACCCTTGCTGGAGGAGCGGTGAGTTGGGCTTCTAAGTTGCAGTCTGTTGTGGCTTTATCAACCACTGAAGCAGAATACATTGCAGCAACTCATGCCAAAAAAGAGGTAATTTTTCTAGAGTGATTATTGGGTGGCTTCAAGGTAATGCGGGAGAAAATTACGTTGCATTGTGATAGCCAGAGTGCTATTCAATTAGTGAAGAATCCAACATTCCATGATCACACGAAACACATTGATGTCAAGTACCACTTTATCAGAAATGTGGTGGAAGAAGGTAGGATCCTGTTGTAGAAAATCGACACTGAAGTGAATCCTGTAGATATGCTTACAAAATCGGTCAAGGTAGAGAAGTTTGAGTGGTGCAGAACTTCTTTGGGCTTGTTGAAAAAGTAACAAGGGCAGCATTGGGCAATTGGCACTGGATGAAATCTTTTGGTAGAAGAATTCCTGAATACTGACTTCAAGTGGGAGAATGTTAGGTATGAAGGCAGTATACAGGTCAGCTAGACGTCTGACCTGCTAGACGTGTGGGTCAGACGTCTAGGCAACAGGTCAAACATCTGACCTGCTAGATGTCTAGGCTAGACCTCTGGGTTGCTAGACGTCTGGGCCAGACATCTGTGCTTCCAGACGTCTAGGCCAGACGTCTAGGCTGCCAGACGTCTGGCGTGGCGGACGTCCGGGTTTCCGGACGTCTGGCGTGGCAGACGTCTGGGTTTCCAGACGTCTGGCGTGGCAGACGTCTGGGTTTCCAGACGTCTGGGCTACCAGATGTTTGGTCTGGCAGACGTCTAGGCCAGACGTCTGGGTTGGTAGACGTCTAGGCCAGACGTCATTCCTAGTAGACGTCATGCAGTGGACGTCTAGGTAGATGAAAAAACACAAAAGACGAACAGTCTTGGGAGCGGAAGACGAAGAGTCTTTGGAAGCTAAAACGAACAGTTTTTTGGAGGCTTTCGTTGGAAGATGAAACAAACAGTTTGGAGTCTTCCTCTGCTCTATAAAAGGGATGTGATCCCTTGCATAATGTTATAGAGTGTGAAGTTGTTGGAAAACGTCAAAGGACATGAATGTAATCTTTGCTGAAAATAATAAAAGAAGAAGTTGCCACTGCCCCGTGGTTTTTCCTGCACATTGCAAGTTTCCACGTAAAAATCTCTGTGTCCTTGGGTTACTGTTTCCGTGTTCTATATTTTTGTTATTGTGCTTCCTCTTGCAGGTGTGGAATTTGAAGATTTTTCCTAACAATCAGTTGCCTAGTTGTAGCTAATTTTTAGGTTGACTTGTTCTATCCGATGATGTTGAAGGTTGGTTTGTGTTGATTTCTTTGTCTTTAGATGTTCTTTTGAACTCAATGCTCAACTGTTTCCTAGTTGGAATGCTTGTGCTAATGCTTTGTGAATAAAATATTATAGGTTTTGGTCAACTCCCAAAGGTCCACTTGCTTGCGGACATGGTCCTTTGCTATAGTCCCTGTGATGGATTTCCATCCCATGTGCCTCCAAACTCTTCCTTTCGCACTTGTTCTTGTATTGGAGTCTCTTGTAGATTGCCACCTTCATCGTCTTCATGCATTCTATCATCTTCATGAATTTTTGTGTCTTCACTATCTCCATCAACACTTCATCGATGTCAACACCTTCTTTGTCTACACAAGGGTTGTTGTCATCAATGCCTTTGTTTTCTACACCTAAATTGTCAATGCCTTCATTGATGAGACCACCTTCTAGGGTATGACCTTCTTCATCAACAACACTCTTTTTGCCTCGATGAATCTCATTGTGAGTACTTTCTACTTTTGCATGATGTTCGACATCGCATGACCTTCTGCTACACAATCTCTTGCTATAATACCTATGTCATCGACTTTGTCTTCATCAGCCATTAAAAACAATGTTTGCAACCAATTCTCACTTCCCTCTTCCCCAAGGGTCCACACACATTGAATCTCTGACACTAAGACTCTTGTCACCCGAAGAGTCTTCTCTTCTCTTGTATTCAAGCGTCTTTGTCCTCATCTAGGTGTAGGCTTTTGTAGAAGAAATGTCTTCTATGCTTCTACACGCAAAAGAGGCTCTTGACATTGTTGCGCCTCTTTGTGCACTTCTTCACATGCACAACCTTTATGTTTAACATCCCCACGTCTTCTATCTTCATGATGTAGGATACATTGGGATTTGTGTGTTGGTTTGTCTTGTCATTGCATGCATCTTCTGCATATGTGCACGTCTTGATGCTTCTTTAATTCACTCTAGTGCACTTGCTCCCATCATGCATTTTTCTTCCTGATCTAGGGTTGTTATGTCAATGATATTAAATGTAGTAAAAATAATTTATTGCCAAACAATCAAAGTAAACACATAAAAAGAATATACAAGTAATGAAAAAAATTGTAGGAGCCAGTTTTGACGTGGCACCACATCAAGTGCCACCTCGAGACTATTGGAGTGTGTACGGAGTCAAGTAAGCAAATACGATTTGATTGTATATATAGTTTTGTAATTTTGAATTATTTTGTAAAGAAAAAGAGTAAAGTAATTTTTAACGTCCGCAAGACCATAGGCCATATCAGACAACCCTCATAGAGGATGTTGTTTACCCAATATATGGTTATCCAACCATACTACGGTTACCGAAGCATGGCGTACAATCCTACTGGCCATAGGATTCGAGCCTTGGACCTCTAATCAAAGTTTCAAGTCTCCATCGTTAGACCCAATTAGTTTGTACAGGATTGTAACATGTGCACAAAGTGTTTGACGAAATGTCGTACATGTAATTAGGATGTACATTTAATTCAATTTTCAGGTAATTGAATGTACATGTAATTCAAGAAGTCATTTAATGTGTCAGGGTAGTTAGTTAGTTATAGGTTTGGTAGAAGGAAGTTGGGGTTGTAACTAACTCCCCTTCCTAGGGAAATGTATAGATAGACCCCCTCACAAATTCAGATCATATGGATTCAAAGATATACTTGTATGTGCATTCAAAGATATACATGTATGTGCATTCAAAGATATTCATGAATGTACAGACCTGAAGATAATTAGAAGAACATCCATGTAGCTATTGTTGTGTCTAAGCTTATGGTTGTGTTGTGCATGCAATTTCTGCTTCTGGACAATTGCAATGCTGTTGTAAATGAATGTGCTTGGTCATCTGAGCATATTTCAAGATATTTGTTGTTTATTTCATTTCTAGATCTAAATATTTATTTCTGTATGTTGTGAGTTTTTGTGTTGCTGATTTTTCCTGTCATTCATTATTCTTTGTTCCTTCAATTGTGGAATACCTTTGCTATGCTACATTTTTCCCCTTTACTGTTTGAAGTTTGAATTAATGACCACATGGACACTGAAGACAGAGAAAGTGAATGATGGATAACTTGATGTGAGGACTTGGGAGACATGGGTGCAAGGATGGGTGAAGAAATGACAAGAAGTGACGACGGAGAGTTGTGTGGTGGTGGTGGTGAGTTACTTGTCGGCAGAAAAGAGTTGCATGATAATGACGGAGAATTGAGTGACTGTGGCAGAGAATCACATGACGATGACGAGGAATTGTGTGACGATGAAGTTGGCAATGTGCAAACTGCCAATGTGCTGACAGAACTTGCAGACGAGGAGATACATGCACCGAAAGTGGAACATGTGGAACTCTTTTGAGGAGGGTAGTTTGGATGAAGAAAGAGTGGAACGGTAGCAGATATTGTTTTTGGTGACAGAGGACGACGTGCAAGTGGATGCGCAATGTGCAAACAGGAATCGGGTCAACAAGAACATTCGCGTAAGTGATAAAGTGCCAACATGGAGTGTGCACAAGACAAAGTGGAGCAACTGGTAACCCCAACACTAATGCAGGGGAGAGTGCCTAGAGGTGTGAAGGACAAGAGTCAAGCTTAAAGGAAAATGCAGGAGAGTGTGCTTGAAAAACTAGAGCCGACTTTCATGTATTTGAGGAGGATATCTAGGAGCTTAAGCATACTAGGGAGTGATCGATGATTGTTCGAGGATGGCCAATCATCAATAGAAGGTTTGTTGAGCAAAGATGAGACCAACGAGCAGCTGCCACCAACGATAAACATGGTTGTAGCAACAATGGGCAAACAAAAGTGCCCAAAGCTCATAGGAGACAAGAGGAAGGATCACGAGCACCATATCGTACATGCAAAATGATATGGAAGGTAAAGAAAGTAACTATGAGGATTCATGGCTATGATTGTACCCAGCAACATTGTGCAACGTGGCAATTGATTGACACTTGAAGCAAGAAAACCCCTTCACAAATTGGGTTGAGTTGAAATGAGAATTCAACAAGGAGTTCCGATTGCTTCATGATGTCACAGAGATAATTGGTAAAATTTATTTGACAAAGTAGAAGAAAGACAAAAATATCAGTTCATACAATTGCTGTATGGTGTTGATTGACAAGATGGAAGTGAAACCTATTGACATTTTATAGAAGTGATGGTTCTTAGATGGGTTGTTACCAAGATATAAGAAGAAAATGAAAGTGGTCCCACAAATGACACACTAGGAAGTGTTTGACCACACATTGAACTTGGAGATTGAAATGAAGACGACAACAGCTTATGGCAGATGCATGAGTCATGACCGAGATGATGACTCTGATAGGGATTGTGATGATCTCAGAGCAAAAATCAAAGCAATGTGGAAGGACCTGTAATAGATGATCAACGATGTGTAGGCAATGAAAAAAGAGGACATTTGTTGTTGAGACTGCAAGTTCGAAGGATGCACAAATGTAAATTGTTTGAAGAAAGCATATTGTAGCATTTACTAAATTGTAGGATATGCGATTGCGAAATGTCCATTCAATATGTGAAGTACCGGGCACTAGATGATGATGGTGGAAAAGGAGAAAGAGGAGAAAACCAAGCAATTTGAAGAGTGGACAAGGATTAACCAATGGTGGATATTGGAACAACTACTGGGGAAAAGGACAACTGCAATTGGGAAATCGGTCCAATGGAAGCGGTGGTGAATGAAGGTTGCAATACAACTATAATGGAAGGCCAATCATCCAATGTCAAAGATGTCAAGAGTGGGGACACTTTGTATAGAATTACATGAATGCGTAGACAAGAAGAAGCTATAACAATACAACAATGATATACAAAAAGTGTGGACTTGGCAACCACAAAGAGTCTAACTATTCGAAGAAGGTGATTACTAATAACTCGTAGAATGTCAATTTTATTGACATTGAAGAGCCTCAGATGGACTAGCAGATGGACAAGGAGAAACACATGTTGGCGGTGACTTGGGCACAAGCAAAGAAGATAAAGCAGTACCTAAACCCTATCAAGGAGAAGAAGAAATGGCAGGAGGAACATGTGTAGTTGGAGGAAGAAATGGAAAGACCAACAATGAGAAGAAAATGAAAGAACCCATTGTCAGTGAAGAAGAGGAGACATTAGCTAACTAGGTGGTGGCACAAGTATTGGACACAAATGTTGCAGTGAAAATGTCTAGTTTACTTTGTACTGTATCGAAGCTTTACACGATGGTCGAGAAGTGATGTAGATGAGGAAGAAAATAGAGCGCATCACCAATTGGAAGTGAGGAAGATTACGAAGGATCAATACATTGACTGGATAATGTTGATAATTGATGTTGGGAAGAAACCAACATTGATCCACAAAGAGTTGCTCAATCACAAGATAATGCAAGTGATCATGGACTAGGGTTTGATGTTAACATGTTGTGTGAAAAGACATGGAAAAACTTGGGGGCACCATTTTTGTGGTTACCCAATTTCTAAATGTATGGTGCAGAGCAGTATGGCATCGAAATGAAAGGTGTCTTGACTATGTAGAAGGTGAAAATTGCCGAACAAATGTTCATCTTGGATTTTGTAGTCATTCTCATGCAAAAATCAGCCTATGATGCACTATTGGGATGTGGGGGGTTATTTACAACAAAGGTAAATCACAACTGGGAGGACCGCTTGACGTTCAAGAAGGTCTAGCACAAGCATGTGATCAACTTGAAGAACCAATTCATCAGCGAGGAGTTGGCAATGTCTGACGAATCTAGTGTTTGGTCATCAGATGAAGATCAGATGGACAAACAAGGACCGAATGAAGAAGGTGGGATGGAATTAGAAGTGTTCACAAAGGATGAAAGGCACTTGGATAGCAAACTACTCCATTGGTAGATGGAAGTCTATGAAGTTTTCTAGCCAAGTTGCATGTGCATTAGCGCAGAAGATGAAAACTAGGATGATGGACTTCTTAGTGTATACAAAGTTGGCAAAAGTAGTCAAAGTTTGAAAGAAGGAGAGGGTAGGGCAATCCTCCATGGGAGGTCCCTGGTTTGAATCTCCACCCTACCAAACGCACATTGGGTACCCAAAATCCAGTTGATAATGTTGGTGCGGTCAGGTCCGAGAGCGACTCCTAGGTGATTTTGATGGTGTAGAACCCCTTGGTCATGGTTTCTCAGACCAAGGCGGCCCCACAAGAGGTTTTTCACTAAATTAAAAAAAAAAGGTAGTCAAAGTTTGAATCGTCCATGAAATTTGAAGAGGAAGAGAAGTCATTCCCACCAAATTTTGCGAAGTACAGTGTCGGCGATACGCATATTTATGAAAAGGCAACACATTCATTTGATGTGGCAAGAGTGGTGAAAGAACCTGATGTAGGCAGGCAAATTGATATGTCTGCATAATTATTATATAATTTTTGCCATTTTGTGTTATTTTGTAGATTGTATGCAAAATGTTTGATGAAATGTGTGTACATATAATTAATAAAGCCATGATGTAATATTTCATATGATAGTGTAATGTTAAGTTATGTACAGTTGTCATAAAGTGACTCACAAAATGAAATGTAAATGTAAGTCCAATGCATGTTAGATGTAATTTATGAAAATGATGACATGTTGGGTAGTTGGAGGTTGCAACTACCTTTTAGCTATATGAATAAGACCGTTCCCTCATTCATTGGAGTAATGGTGTCAAGGCCGAATTGTGTTGAAGGCCAAAGTGTGTGGTTGTTGTCAGGAGGCTGGTTGTTGGTTGTTGGCTGAAGCATGTAGGTGTTGAAAGGATATATTCCACACAAACATTGCAATGTATATGTAAGAATATGTACGTAGTTGACTGTATATGCTACTGTTAATACAAGATCTGTTCATATTCATTTATCATTTTCTATTGTTATTATATGTATATTGCATGTGTTGTCATGATTGATTTCTGTAGTAGATAGGTTCTATATTGTTCCTTTCAAGTTATTGACATAGGATGAAAGTCACAGACAAAGTGTTGTTGTACAAGTGATGTTGTCGTACAAGAGATATTGCCATACAAGCAACTATTGTGATTGTTGTACAAGTGAAGATTCCTGGCTGTTTATTAAATTTATCATTCAAATTGTTCCTCCAGGTGTGGAATACTCCTGCTGTGCTACATTTGGCACCATTGCCTATTTGAAGTTGGGTGACACCGTGCTACATTTGGCGTCGTTGCCTATTCGAAGTTGGGTCGCATTGTGCTACATTTGGTGCCATTGCCTATTCGAAGTTGGGTCGCATCATGCTATACGTGACACCATAAAGTACAAGGGACCAAAGATGGTGCAAGTAAACCTTGGTGAATATTAACAAGAGAAAATGATCCATTGCAGGATGAGTTGGACCTAGTGTTAAAAGCATTTCTTTGTTGTATAAAGACTTGCAAGGGATTCCACTAGAGTTGTGTGCATCGGATTCTATTGATTCCATGCATGCAACTTGTAAGAAGGTTGTACAAGATGAACCCAAAGTATGCGGCCTTAGTCAATGTAGAGATTGAAAAGACATTGGATGCAGAAATAATCTTCAAGGTAATGGTGAGCGAATGGGTGTCACCCATCGTCATCGTCCTAAAGGAGAGCAATCAAATTTGTATCTGTGTGGACTTTCAGAGCTTGAACATAGTGACGATTAAGGATCCCTTTTTGATCCCATTTATTGATTCTATATTAGAGGAGGTAGCTGGGCACGAAATCTATTCACTTATGGAAGGATATTCAGGTTACGATCAAATCAATATTGTTGAGGAGGACCACATGAAGACCACATTCGTTGTTGAGAATGACATCTATGCATATATCAAATGCTTTTTGGTTTATGCAATGCCCTTGCAACGTTTTAGAGGATTATTTTGTACATTATCGAACAAATGTCTATAGGCAAGTTCAAAGTATTTCTTGATGATTAGTCATTATATAGGAATAAGGTTGAGCATTTGAAGGTATTGGAGTGCATGCACCAATGCATGAATGCTTGTCTGTCCTTGAACCCTAAAAAGTGCAAGTTGCTAGTTCCATATAGGAAGTTGTTGGGTCATGAGGTGTGCAAGGAGGGATTGAAGACCAACCTTGAAAAGATTTGCATTAGAATGAGCGTGGAAGAGCCATATGATATGATCTCATTGAAGTAATTTTTTGGCGCATGTCAAGTACTATCGACACTTTTTAAAAAACTTTGTGCAAATGTTGCACCTATTAGACACATTGACATACAAAGGTGTTCCCTTCATCTTGATAGAGGAGCAATAGAAGGCGTTGTAGGAGTTGAAGGAAATTTTTTTTTGTGCAACCATTTTGGTGTTTTGAAATTGGGAGAAGTTTCACGTCCACATTGATGTGTCCAATTTTGCAATTAGATGCAAACTTATGCAAGAGGAGTAGTATGGGCTAGATCAGCCCATATACTTCTCAAGTTGGTTATTGTCTAGGATGGAGAAAAATTATAGCATAATGAAGCAGGAAGCACTAGAGATGGTGTACACAGTATAGAAGTTACGACATTATATACTCGCAAACCCTTTTGCTTTCTATGTTGATCATCAAGCATTATTATACCTAATCAACAAGCCAACCATTCATGTACGAGTTAGCAAGTGGCTCATTATGTTGAAGGACTTTGTGTTTCAGATGGTAGTCAAAGTAGGGAGGAAACACATGATAACAGATTAGTTGTCAAGGATTTTCTTGAGAGAACTTACAAAGGGAGGAGTTTTGATTTTTTAGCACTCATTTATTCTCAATCACTATGCTGTATTTGTGGTACAAGTACATGGGAGAATACTTGTTGATGGGCAAGCTACCAAAGGAGTTTTTGACAATGAAAAAGAAGATAATAATCAAGTCAGCCCATTCCAATTGATTGCTATATTGTTGTACAAAATTGGACCAAAGGGGATTCTACGAAGGTGTGTGATGAATGAGGAGGTGAACGCAGCATTGAATAAGGCTCATGAGGGATTGGCAAAAGGGCATATGGGGCTAAATATGACAGCAAGGAAGGTGATTTTGATAGGGCTATGGTGGCCCACCCTTTATCATGACGTAAAGGAGTTTGTAACTGTGTGCGATACATGCTAACGAGCCGAGAAGCTGCTGTAGAGGGTCTTCATGCCATTACATCCTTCTTAGTTGCAAGAGTTGTTTGAATTATGGGGTCTCGGTTTTGTCGGACCATTGAAGACCAGCCGAAGAAGGTGCAGGTACATTGTGGTGGCAACTGAATACCTGACAAGGTGGATAGAGGCAAGGGCCATTACCAAATAACTCTGGGAAGAGCAGTGCATTACTCTTTTATGAATAATCATTACAAGGTTCAGAGTGCCTCTTCAGTTGACAAGTGATCATGGAGGAAACTTTGTCAATGAAATTTTTCAAAAGTTGATGACAAAGCTTAAAATCTTGTTCTTATCAAGTCTGTATTACCCCAAGGCAAATGGGCAGGTGGAGGCAATGAACAAGGTTTTGGTTTTCATAATGTACGAGACATGTAGAATTGAGGATGATGATTGGGAGAAGTTGTCGGCAATCATGTGGGTATACAAGACGATGCATATGACAAACCACACACCATTCTAGTTGATGTATGGTCAAGAGGTAGTTATGTTGGTCAAGTTTTTGGTGCAAGTCTGAGAACTGCGGTGGAAAATTGTTCTGGTGACCAAGAGAGCTTGGAGGAGAGGCTAATGACACTCATCATGTTGGATGAGAAGAAGGTGTTGGCATAGTGAGAGAATCTTGATACACAAATTGAGGGAATCTAGTTGTACAAAGGAAGATGGTTCAAAAAATACAAGTGACTTTAAAGAAAGTGTACTTGTAGAGTAATTGGCATGGTTGTACGAGTAGGAAGTTGCAAATAGCCAAGAAGATGACTTGTAGATGACTTTGGAGTAGGAAAAGTTGGTGCTTCGACCTACTAAATGCATGACATCACATGTGCATGTCATGACATCAAGAGCAGAGGTTGCTTGACAAACAAAGGTCACTTGATGACGAGAACATTTAGCAGGTGGTGATGATGCATGTTGAATGAAAAGAACTACCAAAATAGGAGCCTTGATGGAAGTGAATTTGAAGGAATGAGTCTGTTGGCACCCATTGGATGCACACAATAGAGAATGCCTATTGAAACACAAGTGCACGAGAGAAGTGAACAATCGAATGTTTGAGATATTGGGACGCAGCTTGGTGAGACTAATGGAGGACTCGCCATCTTTGTATTCGGCCAGGCAGTTGATGGGCGGCGGCAGAGGACCTTGCTTTTTAGTTCGCCTCGACCTGGATTTCTCTTTTTGCTCTAGTGGTGCCTCGCTCTCATGTGCGTTCCTCGGCTTCTTGCTCTGTATCACTGGATTGTGCCTGCATTGGTGCCTTCCCCTTGTCCATTCTCTGTCCTTCACTCATGGTGCCGGAGATAGAAATTACAATCGCTGCAGACCTTAGTTTCGTACTTCTCTTCTTTTTCACTGCACAGCTCAGATTTACATTGGTAATTCTAGTGTTCTAAGTAAGTAAGGGCCCTTTTATAGGAATGGAAAAATAACATTAATGGTGTGAGGGGGAATTTAAAATGATTTTCCCAAAGTAGGTAGAAAGCGCCGTTATTCCTCGGCGGCCGCGCGTGGGATCTTCTATTGGAAAGCGCACCTCGTACGCGGTTGGCCCCAATGCGCTCACTTCTTAATGACATCTGCTTTGAAATCCACGCAATCATTCCTTAAAATCTTTGAACTTCGTGCTTTCAATGATGTCATCGTCGCCATCTGGGCACACGCTTTGAGGTACCAAACTTGAGGAAGACTCTGACCAAGTGCGCTCAAAAAGTGAGCGCGGTCCAACTTCGCGTTATGCACGGTGCGCCCTCGGGGGACCCATACTTAGAAATATTTCTTCATGCACCTTGCTCTCCAGGATGCGCCGGTCGGAGTGCGCAAAAATTTGAGTGCGCAGCCCGACTTCGCTCAGAAAATTTGCGCAGTCGGGCAAGGACACTTAGATAATTTTTCCCATTTCTTTATCCTTTCTGCCCGGCTGCGCTCCGAAAAGGGTGCGCAGCCCGACTTCGCTGCGAAGTCGGGCGGCGCGCCCAGCACTTAGAAATTTTTCGGATTTCTCTTGGTCGCTTTCTCTCTTCTTAAGCTCCCGACATCGCACAATGCAAAGAGCGAAGCCCGACTTCGCTGCGAAGTCGGGCGATTTTCCGCCTTGGTCAGACTTGAACAGCCACGCAAAATTTTGCTTCTTTTTTCATACTTAGCCTTCTTCGGACTTAAAAGCTGAAAACTAAATGACTGAAAGAAATATTTACATTCTGAAATAAACTGAACTGCAGGAAATAAATAAGAAAAATATGTACAAGGAAGGACCTCTTGGCAACCTTCAGTGATGATAGGCCTTCGAGTGGAAGCCATTAACAGGGATCGGGAGAAGCTGTCCCTCCATGTCCCTGAGCACGAATGCATTGAATTGGTTTACCCGAGCGATCTGATAGGGGCCTTCCCAGAAGGCATCAAATTTGTCATGATTGCCCGGCTTCACTTTGAGTGAATCCCATTTGAGCACTAAGTCCCCGATTCTGAAAACTCGGGTGGTGGTCCCTTTTGCAAACCAACTCTGAGTTGCTTCGGCGTGCTTGGTAAAGGCCTGATATGCCTTCTCCCTTTCCTCTTCTAGCTGCAACAGTTGACAAAGTCTGGCATCCACTGGATCCCCGTCGCCTTTCTCATCTTCTAACAACCAGAGTGCGGGAATTTCTATGTGGGTGGGCAGGACCGCCTCCTTGCCATATACAAGCGCGTAGGGAGACGTCTTGATGGATTTTTTGAAAGATATGTGATCCGCCCATAACGCTCGGTCTAGAAGTAGGTGCCACGACCTCTTATTCTTCTCCACAGTTTTCTTTATTATTTTCAAGAGGTTCTTATTGGTAGATTCTGCCAGGCCATTTCCCTGTGGATAGTAATTCGAAGACATCTTGTGGTAAATGCCATACTTGTTGGTAAACTCAATGAGCACCGCACCTGCAAATCCTAGACCGTTATCTGTAACAATTGCCTCTGGAATCCCGAAACGGGTAATGAGGCTCTCAAGGAACCCAATGACCATATCTTGGTCAGCGTGCTTTGTAGGCAATGCCTCAGCCCATCGGGTAAAGTAATCTGTGGCGGTTAGGATAAACTTGTGTCCCGCCGAAGAGTTGGGCGTTATTGTCCCGATGAAGTCCAGACCCCACTGCTGAAACGGAGTCTCGGCTTGAATTGGCTGGAGGGGCAAGGGTGCCTTCCTATTTCTGCCGGCGAACCTCTGGCATTTTTCGCATTTCACACAGACTGCATGTGCGTCTGTGAAGAGGGTGGGCCAATAATAGCCGGCTCTGATAATTTTTAAGGCCGTAGGCCTTCCCGAATGATGTCCTCCGGGCATCCCAGAGTGAAACTCTCCGAGAACCTTTGGCTTGTCTGATTCTTTGACGCACCGCAACAAGATGCCATCAATATTTCTAAAATACAGCCCCTCGGGGCGCAGTTCATACTTCAAGGCGTTCAGCCTAAACCTCCTTCTCTGTGAGGCGTTGAGATGGTCTGGACATCTCCCTGTGTTGAAGTACCACACTAGATCATTTGTCCAATCATCCTCCTCTGATAAGGAGTTGGAAAGGTTGGCCTCTGTTACTAGATCCTCCCATTGGCAAGCGGAGATTTCGGCTGCAGCACTCTGGGCCAACTCTTGGCATAGAGCCCGACCTCGGATTAGCTTCGTTGGCCGTACCTCTATGTCAAAATATTGTATCTTGGCTATCCATCCTGCCCTCTTGTGACCTGGCTCCCCTTGGATGATGAAATTTCTGACGTCCGGATGTATCACGAAGACAGTTATCCGACTCTGGGAGACAAAGTGCTTGAACTTTCTGAGGGATCTCATAACTGCGTGCACTTGCCGCTCAATAAAATTGTATCTTTCTTCGTGCGGCTGAATCACCTGGCTTAGGAATGCTATGGGGCGCTCCTCGCCATCATCTCCCTTCTAAGTCAGGACTGCGGCGTAGCTCTCGGGCTCTCCCACCGCGTACAGGATGAAATCCTTGGAGTAGTCTGGATTTATTAACACTGGAGCTTGGGCAATTCTGGCCTTGATTTCTTCAAAGGCTTGTTTCCTTTCGTCAGTCCATACGAATTCAGCATTCTTTTTTAGGAGCTCGGACATGGGCTTGATTACTTGTGCAAAGTCTGGGACAAACTTCCTCACGAAGTTGATTTGGCCAAAAAATGATTGTAGCCCCTTTTTGTCAACTAGGATGGACAAGCGAAGAAGAGCTTCTGCTCTGTCAGGATCGACTGCAAGGCCCTTCTCAAAAATAACGTGTCCTAGCAGCTTGCCTTCCTTCACCGCGAAGACTGACTTCTTCGGGTTGATGGAAATGCCGAATTCACGACATCTCTCAAATACTTGCCGCAAGTGGGAGGCATGGTCCTCTCTTTTATGTGAAAACACAGTCATGTCATCCAAGTAGATGACAATGATCTTGTTGAGCAGCTCTCAGAACGCCAAGTCCATAGCCCTTTGAAATGTAGCCCCGACATTAGAAAGACCGAAGGGCATGCGCTGATATGCAAATGTTCCCCATTTGGTGGTGAACGTTGTCTTGTGCTGATCTTCGTCTTTCACCCATATTTGGTTATAGCCGGAGAAACCGTCCAAGAGAGAGAATCTCTGAGCTCCAACGACTACGTGGAGGATTTGATCAATTTGGGGGAGCGGATAATGATCCTTCGAGTGAAGCTCGATTGAGGTTTCTAAAATCCACGCAGAGGCGGATGTCTCCATTCTTTTTCCTCACAGGGACCAGATTTGCGACCCAAGAAGAGTGCTTGATGGGGTAGATGATTTTGGCCTCGAGCATCTTCAAGAGTTCGGCTTTCATCATGGCTTCAATTTTTGGGTTCACCGCCCTTTGCTTTTGTCGGAAAGGCTTTGCATTATCCTCCAGTTCTATAGTATGCTAGATCATCTCTCTGTCGTACCCCTTCAGGTCTTGGTAGCACCAGGCCACGATATCCGGGTACTCTTCACATAGAGATCGGATCTGCTCTAACTCCTCATCAGTGCAATCCGTCCCGACCTTAATCACCTTTCCAGGTTCCAGTTCCGAGTCCATGTACTGCTTGGGGTCCACTTTGATCCTGTGGGATATGGCTCTATCGTTCTGATCAAAGAGGCTCTCCAGGGTAATCAGTCCTTTCGAGACATGATTATTTTTTAACTGTATCAACCCCTCATATTGCTCGTCATCAGGGTCTCTACCTTCGATTGTACTAGCTTCATTTATCAAAAAGGTGACGATATCTTCGTCACAGTTGAACACCTGCCAGTGGGTGTCCTTGTTAGGCACAAAAGGCCTGTAAATGGTACGAACCGGCTTCGGCTTCTGGACAGTGTCATCAGCCGGGACGTACCTGGCTCCAACAGATGCTAGAATGTCAGCATGCTTATTCTTTTCATGAGATATGGCTTTGACATTCAGAGAGTCAAATGACTCCATCAGATCCCAGACACGGTTGCGGTACGCCTTGAGGTAATGCTTCTTGGAGGCGCACTTATTGGTAATCTGGTTGCACACCAGCTCTGAGTCGCCAAAGATCTGCAAATGCTTTATCCCAAGTCTCTCTGCCTTTCTCAAGCCCAAACACAAGGCTTCATACTCCGCCGCATTGTTAGTGCAACTCCAGGCCAGCCTATAAGTGTAGTCCTTTTGAATCCCGGATGGCGAAACCAGAAGTACACCTGCACCGACGCCATTCTTACATCGGGCGCCATCAAAGTACAACTTCCATAGCTTTTTTGGGGCAGGCCCAACATCTTTCTTTGCAGACTGATCAAGTCTTTCAGGCTGGGTGACAGAGTAGCAACCTTGTTCGGTCTCAATCATGGCATTGAAGTCTAGTAAGGAGAACTCATCCTCCACTTGTAACAGCTCGAGGGTCTCTTCCGCCAAGTCTACCTCTACCAGTTCCTCAGTCGTCAGATGAACCATGTCGTTCTGCTGTTCTTCCCCAGGTATCTTCTTGACCGGAAACATGGAAGGCTTTTCATTATAGATCTTCAATCTCCTTCCTTTAAACGGCACTTCCATATGTGAATAATCCAACCACAGATATCCACCCAGCTTCGCAGTGAACTCCCTAGAGAGACACATGCCGAAGTAGGGTTCCAAGTCAACCACCACGACCTCTTGGATGACCACTATGTCGAGCGCTTTATGCAGTCGGATTGGGATATCTTTGATGACACCAACTGTCTTGACAGGAGTGCCATCTAGTTGCACCACACCTTGGCTGCTCCTTGTGTATTCCATACCAATCTCTTCGCAGACAGCCCTCGGCATGACAGTAGTGGAGGCACCAGAGTCCACCATGCAATTGTGTACTATATGGCCCTCCATTCGCAAAGACAGATAGAAAGGTGGCGGCCTGTTTTTCCCGATAGCAGATATTGTCAAGGGCTGAGCTAACACAGCAGGCTGCGTCGACTTTCCATCTTTCACGCTCTTCAAGGATTCCTGCAACAGGTCTACTTGTCCTGGGAGCAGAAGAGCCTCATACATGCTTATCTTCGTCGGAGTCTTCTTGAGCTCATCAACTATATTGTAAGTTGAAGTGTCGGCTCCCTCTATCTCTTTCGTTGGCTCGTACCTGGTTCGGTATTGTTGCGTGGCTTCAACCCTCTGTCTCTTCGTCAGCGATGGATACCTCAACTTTTCTTGAGCTTGTTCTTTTGTTTCAGCTAGAGGTTGGGCCGCGGGAGCCTTGAGCGTCGGGAACTTTTCTTTGGCTGTAGGAGGTAAAGGTGGCTTGTCAGGTGCTAGCACAGCAGGCTGCGTCCTCTCCCTTCTGGCGTATACTTTTAACGGCTTCATCTGGGCCGTGGGGGCCTCAATGGGCCTTTTGCCCTCCTTGGTCAAGAGAGACACGGGATCTTCTTCTGGGACTGCAAAGTTACCTTCATCGTCAAGGATCATGTATGCTTCGTCCTCCATGGCGCTGCCCGCAAGGGTCTGAATATAATGCCGATGCAACATGCAACCCTCCTCTCCATGTGGATCGTTGCATGTAGAGCACCAGTTAACATGGTCAGAAGTGCCTGGTTGAGCATCATTGGCAGCATTCCTCGTCGGGGGCCTTTGCGCTTGAGCAGCTTGATCTTTTGTCAGCGTAGGGGGAGGATATGGTCTCCTCGGAAGAAACTCCATCTGGGCTTGCTTCTTCTTCATGATGGTCATGTCGTTGGAGATAGTATGGTAACCAGAGGCAAGAGCCCGCACCTCCTGAAGGATCTTATTCTGAATATCATTATCAGCAGGCGCCGGCCGGACCGGCGGAGGTATTGCGGCTAATGGTGGAGGTGCAGAATATGCCGCGTACTGAGGGGGAGCTGGGAGTGCAGGATATTGCGGAGGCGGAGGTGGTGGATTAGGATAATGGATCTGGGGCTGACCATACGGGTTTATAACTGGCGCTGGATTCCATGGCTGCTGGGGGTACTGATTTGACGAGGATGGCGTCACACCAGACGCGGGTGGATATTGTGACTGAGGGAAATCAGGATAGATGGGAGGCTGCATTCTATGAGGAAGTCTGCCTATAGAAATTATGTCTAATTCTGCTTGCTGGGCAGCTTCATATAAGGCGGGAAAAGTGTCGACCCGGGCTATCTTAAGAAGCAGACAAATGTCTGAATTAAAAGACCTCAGGTAATAGTGCGCAGCTTGTCCCGCGGGAGGTCGCAGCTCACGAGGTACTCTTTTCTAGGACCTCGCAAACCTCACGTTGAAGTCCGATATCTCCTCTTGCGGATGGCGTTGAATACTTTGAAACTGGTGCAGCAATGAGGAGGGATCAGCGGACTCGTTGCATCCCTTCACTAGCCTGCCCGCTAACTGGGGCCATCCCGTGATAGCTCCTTCGAGCAAAGATCTCCACCAGTAAAGGAGCTTCCCTCTCAGAGAAAGGGCTAATAAACGGGTCTTAACACTCTCACTAGTGATAGAGTGCAGTGCAGCCAAGGCCAGAATATCTTGGATGTGCTCGTATGCTATTTTCCCGGAGCCATCATAAGTAGGAATGGATTTCAAGGCAGCAGGGGGTACAACTTCTTGTCCAACTAGAGCCAAGGGCCCTATGGAATCAACTGCTGGGAAGAGGTCGTCATCATTTTGTTGGGCAGCCATGTCTTCTTCCTCTTCAGTAGTATAATCAGTATCAGTGTTGTCCGAAGTTGTAGGTTGTTCTTCAATTTTGGCCTCTCCAACTTCAGCTTCTTCAACCTCAACTTCTTCTATTTTAGCTTCAGCCTCGAGTTCGTTTTGGTGAGCTTGGTAGTCAGCCAACCTTACGCGCTCTCCAGGAGCGTTGATGTCAATTTCGTAGAGATCAGGCTGCTGTCCTGGGTTCCTTGCTCTCCACCTTCTTGTATGCATGAAGGCGCTTTTGATATTGGACCAGTCTCACGGACTCAGAGAATATTCAAGTAGTGCAGAGTCGCCAGGTGTTCTGATTTGACAGCAATGAAGCGAACACCGATGCTTCGATTCTGTTTTGGGGTGGGAAACTCCCGTGTCCCACCGGGCGTGCCAGAGAAACTGTTGGTTACGAATCTGCCACTAGGATAGGATTTAGTGTAATGCGCCCTAGATTCGCCTAGCAGATTGAAAGGCCGGAAGGAAGGAATGCCTTCCGCGCCAATCTCCGGAGGAGGCCGACTTCCTATGTTTTCTCAATTTGGTTTAAGCTCAGAGTGCAGGAAAGAAATTAGAGATGCAGAAAGAAATATAAATATGATTGTTCCGGGTGGGGAAGATAAGCAGCACGGTAACAGCCAATCACCACTACTAACAACAATTAAACACAAAATATGTTGCAGAAACTATCAACACCATTCATCCTATGTATCCTTCACTTTTGCATTCCAGGAATACTTAACTATCAAATACCGATATCCGAAAAGCAGAATAACAGTAAGCAATAACATAAGCAACATGAGGCAGAAATACTCAGTAAAGGCAACATACAAGACAAAGACAATCAATAGAGCCAAGTATATTTTGTATTCAGAAGCAAACGCACAGCTACAACAGTTCCCTAGCAATATATCCCCCTTCCACCCTCTTTTACAATGATATGGCGCAGCTATTTATAGCGCAATTTTCCCCCCCATTACAACTTTGGGCACAGGATCCCAGACCTGACAATAGCTGACAAAGCTGACAAAAGCGGCTGATGTTGACCTCTGCGGGTATGGAACGTACTTGCAGCAAGGTCCACCTGAAAACTTGGCAGCTACGTGGCAGTGCGGTAGATGAAACTTCGAGTCAGCTTGAATGAGGGTAGTTGCGGTACAATAAGTCAGTTCACGCTCGCACACCTTCTGTCGCATCTCTGACTCGAATCTCAATGGTGGACACCTGTCGGAATCTGATAAGGGGAAAAAAATCTGCCTTTGAAGCTCATACTTTCTCTCCTGCCCGACTTTGCCCAAAATTGGAGCGCAACCGAGCAGCGCAGGGTGGAAGCAGCACAGTTGGGGAAGGCCTTCGTGCCTTAGAAATTTTCTGGGCAGGTTTCAACGTTCTTTTCCCGAGTGCGCACAAGTTAGTGAGCGTAGCCCGACTTCGCTGCGAAGTCGGGCGGCTCAAGACTTAGTATTTTTTCTGGGCTCAGCTCCACACGTTAGCTGCCCAAGTGCACATGAAACTAGGACCGCAACCCAACTTCGTTGTGAAATTGGGCGACTCCACACTTAGAGAATTCCTGGGCACGTTTCTGACAATTCTGCCCAGGTGCGCACAGATAGGCGATCGCGGCCCGACTGCGCTGCGCAGTGGGCGAACAACAACACTTAGAAAATTTTGGGCTCTTTGCCCTCTCAGAGAAATAGTCAGAAGTATGGGGGGGAAATGGAGAGAATGAAACTGATGGCAGAAAAGATAGGGGATAGTGGAGAAAGGGAGAGAAGAAAGAGGGAAGGGAAAGCAGCATCCTTACAAAAAATTCGAAGACATGGCACCCCGTGCAAAATATGGCTACAGGTACATGAGCTTTCCACAGGACAAGTATCAAACATGGTACGAGTTGTGCAATGCATTTGTGCAAGAATTTTGATTGTTCCACAATGATGATACTGTCATTTATGAAATTTATAGAATGAAATAGGGTGAGAACGAGTTTGTTCGTTCATACAACTAGAAGTTGAGTGGGCTATTTAACCATTTGGAGGAAGACCCATCAGATGCATTGAAGAGGAGATGGTTCATAGATGGACTTCTTCCTACATATCAGGAGAAGATCAGGGTGGTTCCTCCGACGTCATACCAAGAGGCTTTGGAACACACCTTGAATTTGGAAAGTGATGCAAAAACATCACCGAAGTATTGGGGTCATATTAATGCAGACAAGAGTGACATTTAGGATGAAAGTAATTCTGATATTGAGAGTGACTTAGACAGTGAGAATGATTTTGGGCAGAAGAGTAGTTCTTTTTTCAAGTGTTGGGGTTGAGAAGTCATGGAAGAAAATGATTTTGAAGAGAACAATGACTCTGAGGATAAGTGTGACTTGGAGAATGCAATATCGTCGCTATAGGTATATGCAACACAAAGGGTGATTGTAGAAAGGAGGGATGCCATTCGTGATGCAGTTTGTGACAACTGTCGGAGAACTAGAAGACATAGAATTTAGTATGATTTTGAAGGTAGACCCATGGTACAATTTTGGCGATGCCATTTGTGGGGGCACTTTGCACGTTACTGCCAAAGTGCAGCGAGTCAAGATAAACTAGTGATGCATACAAAATTGGAAGAGTCGAAGAAGAGTTACAACCCTTGCCAAGAAGAAGGTGGCGAAGCCAATTGCATTTGAGGTGAACCTACTTAAGGAAGTGAACTTTATGAACTTGATTTCAATTGAGGAGGAAAAAATCCAACAAGTAGTTGAAGTTGCGCAAGAAGAAGTTGTAGAGTGTTTTCAAGAGGCCAGTCAAACAATAAAGCATTGTTAGTAGGGTGATCGGATGACAAAGTACCATCAGGAGGATCACGAGACCACAGTGTCGTCAAGAAGGTAACCAGACGAAAGATTGCCATACAAATGAGGCTAGGACATAAGAGTTGTTGTTTGAGGCAATGTCAACAAAGATGCCATCTACAGAGTTGTTGTCAGAGGAGTTGTTGATTGCAGGGTTGCCGTAAGAGAAAGTGTTGTCAGAGGAATTGCTATCTACAGAGTTTTCATTAGAGGAGCTACTGTTTGAAGAGTTTCCATCTGAGGAAATGTTGTACAAGGAGTTGCCATACAAAGAAAGAGATGTCTGTTAGAGGCTAAGGTAGGACCGTCAAAGGCCAAGATGCAGTCAGTTGAAGTAAGAGAGAAGTAAGGTGGAGACAAGGGAGAGCTATTTAAGTGGATCGAGGGAGGGCTATCAAAGTGAAGACGGAGAGAAAAATTTAGTTAAGGCAGTGATGGTTTCAATAGTTTCGTTGCCCCTTGACCTTGCAAGGGGGCTCCCACCCCTTTGACCCCCAACATAGGTGGCAATGAGCATTGCCCATCATTTTCATCATGTTGGTCATGAAGGTTATGTTGATCAAGCTGATGCTACGACTAATTGCAAAGAGTGAAGTGAGCAATCAGAAAACAATATGTTGCAAGCAACAGTCTGAAGTGATACTAGGTGCAAAAGGTGTATGGAATAGAAGAGAATGGATGGAGTGCGACAAGAGATTCCAATACATTGTTCAGTGTTCTATTCCCTGTGTTCAACTCATGTGTCGTAAAGGATGTTGACAAGTTTCAAGGAGGGGATAGATGTAGGCAGGCAAATTATTGTTATGTCTGCATTTAGTGAATAAGTTTTGTCATTTGTTATTTTGTGGTTAGTATGCAACGTGTGTGATGAAATGTGTGTACATATAATTAATAATGTTATAAAGTGGCAATGTCATAATGTAATATTAAGTATTAAAGCGAGTCATAAATTAGTTTGTTTTGTAGTGAGTTAGGAAATGAAATGCAAAATGCATGTGAAATGTAATCTAGGAAATGATGAGGTGTTAGGTAGTTGGAGGGTGCAAATAATTTCTAGTTGTATAAATAAGGTCCTTCCCTCATTCATTCATTCGTGTATGGTTAGATTGAGGATGCAATCTGATGGTTGTGGAGTTGGTCGACGTATGTGTGTGTTTGTGGGCATTGTTGGCCAAAGTATGGTTGTGGCATGATGGAGATTCTGCACAAGGTTGTAGATTATATGTAATGCTAGTGTCGTACAACCATTGTTAATATAAAATCTTTGCATATTTATTTATTGTTTGCTATTTCTTTGTATTTTTCTATATGAATAGTCATTGCTAATTGCTGCAGATCTATAGATTTATTTTAGTAGAAATGGAATTGAGTTTCAGTATGTTAAATTTCATTCCTACACTCTTTGACAGAAGAATGACTATAGCCTTATGGAATCCTTTAATTGAAAGGCTTTAGAGGAAGTTAGCCAATTGGAAAGGCAAGCTTCTTTTGTTAGCAGGAAAACTACAACTATTGAACTCCACACTTTAGGCATTGCCCATCTACTTGGTAACAACCATGACAATACCGACCAAAGTATAACATGATTTAGAAAGGAGGCAATGTTCTTTCTTACTAGTAGGGACAAAAGATAGACACAAATTCCCTCTTGTTCATTGGGATTGAGTATGTAGACCAAAGAAGAAGGGGGATTGGGGATAAAGAGTTTGAGAGAAATAAATGAGGCCTTGAGAGGTAAATAATTGTGGAGGTTTGGGTAGGAGAATGCTTTTTGAGTCAATATTTGGCGAAGGAAATATTGGAGGTAGTATGAAGAAAGAGCAAAACCTATTAGCGCAAGATCAAAGATATAGAAGCACGCAGTTAAGAGTTGAGAGATAATAGAGAAAGGTGCCGTTTGGAAGATTGGAGACGAAACCAAGGTCAAGTTCTGAGATGATAGATGGCTAGTCTCCAAACCTCTAAATCAAGAGGAGAGTTCTTTGAATTATATCCTATTATTAAAAGAGCTTATGGAGAAAAGATGAGTTATTACATCTAGGATAGAGGTGGCTTCCACTTTTGGAGACCTCTAGCAATGGAGAACTAGTTTAGGGAGGCGATGGGCACTCTAGAGGAAAGACTAAGAGCTTATTATAATCTTCAATTACCAGTTAGTGATCAATTATGGTGGTCGTGGTCCAAATATGGAAAGATGGACAATACCAAGTAATGTCTGGTTATCATTTGGTAAAAGGGGAAGAAGTTCCAGATTTTCCTTGGCTGCAGATTTGAATCGAGGAGGGGTCCCAAAAATAATTTTCTTCCATTGGATAGCTATGCAAGGGAAAGCATTAACTATGTATAAACTTCGCAAAAAGGGTTTTGCAGGACCTTTAAATTGTGAACTCTGCCTTGCTGAAGAAGAGACTCATGATCATATTTTTATCCACTGCCAATGCGCGGTAGAAATTTGGGATAAAGTTTTGGTCAAAACCAGAAATTCTTGGGCTTTTGTGAGTAATTTGAAGGATAGGGTGATGCAATGGGAATGCCCTTTTAAAGTAGAAGACTTCAGTTACTTTGGCATTTAATCCCAGTTTACATGATCTAGAATATTTCGTTGGAAAGGAACTGAAGGGTTTTTTTTAGAGGGGAAAGGCGGAATATCAATAGGGTTGTGGAGCGGATCAGTTTGAGGATCAAAGAAATAGTAGAAAGTCAGGACTAGAGGGATGGGGCAAAATAAGGGATAGAGGGGTATTAATGTGGAACAAAATTCCATCATAGGAATATGCCTCTGGAAATAAATAACTTGTATAATAAAGCATCACATGAACTAGTTAGAAAGCAAGAGGGCCAACTAGTCCCCAAACACATGCCGCAACTCAATGTTAATAGGTGTGAGGAATCCCACATGAGCTGGACCAAGGGCTTGCAACCTTAAGCCTGCTATCCCATTGGAAAAGAGTTTGGCAAGTGATGGGGCTCATAAACCACTCAATTCCCACAAGGGTTAATGTGGGATTATTAACTAGAACATGGAATCGATCCCCATTAATGGGGTTAAGAATAAAGGGAACAATAGGGATACAGTAAAATGGAACCCACCAAAGGAAGGCTGGGTCAAATTGAATTTTGATGAGGCCTCAAAAGGCAACCTAGGGCTAGTCGGAGGAGGAAGGGTTTGTGACCATAAGGGGATTCTCCTTGGTGCTTATTCTAAGTGTTATGGGACCACAACCAATATGGTGGTGGAGACAGGGGTGGTTCTAGCCAAAATTATGAAAGCTCAATCATTTGGTTTTAACCGAATCAATGTGGAAGGTGACTCCTTTGTTGTCATCAATAGCCTCAAAGGGAAAAACTCTTTGGGGGGTTTTCTTCTAGATATTATTGGTGACATTAAGAGGCTCCAAAGTCATTTTGAAGAGGTGGAGTTATCCCATATTTACAGGGAAGGTAATAGTTTTGGCTGATTAGGCAGCAAACCAAGGAATAATTATTAAAGGGGATCTAGCTTAGGGTCAACAACAAATTCCCCTAGATCTTTCTGGACTGAATACCCAGCCCACATCCCAATGATGAGAAGACTTAGAAGGGAGAGGAGGAGTAAAACCTTAATGAGGGGCTTTCTTGCTTGGTGGATATTGATGTCAGCATATCTAGGGAAGCAGTTTCATAGCAGATAAGTTGATGGAGGATATGATCCCTAACGGCTTTGAATCTGACTCCGATGGTGATGATCTGTGTTGATTTTATCATTTCCTATTTGTTGTTCTATGTCTGAAGTTTTAGTTTCAGTTTTGGCAGTGTAGAGAAGTTTTGTTACAACTTTGGCTGATACATTTTTAGTTTGTAGATGCCTAGATTTTGGTTTTGATAGCTTATAGCCATTAATAAAGGGGGAGTTTTTGTCAGTGGGATGGGGACCCATTAAAAAAAAACTGTCTTTATCAATGAAAAAAAGAAGAAGTTATCCTGAAAAACAGCTTGAAAAATGGACAATTGTCATGGATAGTAAACCTTTATTTGCAGCAATTTTGGTGATCTAAAAAGCGTAATAAAATTTCATAGTTCAGTCTCTCCCCAAGATAGTGCTAGCAATTTGATGAGCCAAGTGACCCCAGTCATTTCGACCTTTTTGAGTCTGTAAATTCTACTATATACATATTTTCTTATTTATCGATTCATCACCTAGTTCTTCTCTAAGTTTTTCCCTAAGCCCAAGTCTGGGTTATATGAACAGGTTTGCCATGTCCTAGAGGAATTCGAGTCTTGACACTGGTATAAATTTTACATTACTGTGGCCAACATTTAGAGTTTGGCGACAGCAAGGATATTATAAATTCATAATTAGAAGAGTTTTTCTTGAAAATATTGAATGGATGGTTTCTGTGATTCTGTAGAAGAAGAGTTTTTCTAATAAAGATGCAGCTCAACTGGGGCCGACAGGGATGGAGCTTGTCAATGTTTTGTGACAATTACAGTAAGAACAAGAAAACAGAGGTCGAAGATCTCAATGAGATGCTAGCTTTCTAAAGGACCATGTTTGATTTCTGCTTGAAGTGATATTTATTCATGGGAATGCTTGGATTGTGATATATTAATAATTTTTACAGACAAGCTACCAGCATGATGTGAAAATCCTCATTGATGTTAACCTGTAAGCTACAAATTCATTGGCAACTACATTCTAGTAAAATTTCTCTTGGTTTGCAAGAGAAATTATAAACTTAAAAATGCTTATAAAATCATTGATTTTTATCAGATCTCTGATTGTAATATCTTGTTTTGTATGAATTCAAATAATTTAGCTAATATTGAGTGAATTGTAGCTTAATATGCCCATTTTTACACTGTATAAATGTTCATCTACCAGCCTCTAGGTGCTGACACCCAGAATGTGATGATGTCCTAGTATTAATAAAACCAGCAAAAGGAGGAGGTAGCCTCAGAATTTGCAAACAAAAAGCTTTCCTTATGGGCCTTGTCATCCTTCCTTTATTTATTTTTTAATTGGTTGCAGGGGACTGAAATGGGCTCTAATTGTAGTACATTGTGACCACATAGTGGTATTAAAACAACATATTTGGCAATTATGCATGTATCACTTGGCAAGATTTGAACCAGGGTCTCTCCTTCAAAGTCGAGGTATTTAATCGATTGAGCTCATGTCATATGATTAAAAATGTTAAGGTGCACTGAATGGCATTGGAATCTTAGTTTAGCATATGAAACTCTTTGCACCCTACCATTGTCCCAAATCCCTTGGGCTTTGTCATCCTTCCTTTTTTCATACCTAACATTAGAATTTTTTATTTTATTTCAAATTTTTACTCCAAAGAGAGGTCTGCTTATGTTCATTATGTTATATGGGACATGAATTTTTGCTATCCTATTCTGGATTATTGATAATGGTGTTCCTTATAACAAAAAATAAATGAGAATGAGGATGAGGATGACTCATATCCAAGCTCTTCATGTGCAAATTATATTTCTCTGGAAGTTCGGTTTCAAATGATGTCTTGTAGGATACACATTACATTGGATGGCACTTGCGAAACTGCTAGACAACAAACCCTGGAATTTTTCAGCTCACAAAGATGAGGCATTATGCACAATAAACAATAAGTGGCTCACAGGAAGGAAAAACAAGAAATCACATGCAGCAAGATGATTTCATCTTCGAAATTGTAAGAGAATTCAGCTGCTTCAGTCTGTAGAATATCCTGTGCAGCACAGCATTCCTTCTCATTCATGACTGGCTGGTTCATACAAAGCTATGATTGCATTTGCATTAGAGCCAACAGGTATGATAGTCATCCCTTTAAGCTTCTCATGTATGTCAATCAAAAGCTTATGCGTAGGAGTTTATCTGACAGGCATTAAGGGCTGAATTATATGGGGAAATCACAGGAAAGCTCCCATTTCTTACCTGGTCATGATAGGAGCTTATTCTTGCAAACATTAAATAGGGCTGAATTCCTGGTCAATTGAATATTTATGGGTTTTTGCAAGTGGATATCAGAGACAATTTTGATCTAGGAGGGAAATTATATCAAATTTTGAAAGTAGATGGAGGCCATATACCAATTTCTCACAGCAGAGCTTATAAAGACAATTGAGCTAACTGTGTTGATGATGACAATAAGCAGAAGAGAAGGCAAGGGGTTCACACCCTCAAGTTCAGAAGAGGATGATGAAATTGATGACTACCACAGTGAAGATGAGATCTAAGAGTACATACTGAGAATGAGCCACAGAATTTAGAAGCAAACATAGAAAAATAAGTTTTTAAGAAAGGATAAGAAGAAATTCCATCCAAAAAAGAGAAGCAAGAGCTCAGTCCCCCATTGCTAGGTATATGAAATAATTCAGATGTCAAACTCTTCCTCCCTTGCAGTCATGGGCGCCACTGCAGAAATCTTCAAAAACTAAAAATACCATGGCAAGGACAGTTTGACATTGCTCTCAACCAATAATTTCTCATTCTTACCACTTCAATGCTCTAGAGAAAAGTTGTGATAAAACATAGTGAACATGCTATACTTTTTAATCCATTTCTTTAGATCAGCTTGGCAAGGATGGTTCAAATTCCATGTTAAATGCTGGTGTAAATGTTAGTCATCTTATGTTCAAAGGAATAAAAAAAAAGCTAAAGAAAAAAATATAATGATTGACGTAGTAGAGAAAATTACTGATGTGCAAGAGATGGCATATAATATCCCACATTGGATTCAATTACCATAGAGGACACCTAAAGTGGATAAGGATTTCGGGTTGAATAATTAGCTTCTTTGCAAAGAATGTGTTTGTGGAAAATGCTTGATGAAGCTTGCCAGATATATAGATATATAGTAAATAGTAATACAATTCAATTTTTTCAAAAAGCTTGGGGCTTAAATCATCATTTGCATAAGTTGTTGGAGTAGTGGAATAAACATTCCTCAAATTTGGCATTGTTACACATGTTGGATGTAGGATTCTAGCTCGATATACCATACTTCCAAAGATGGATCATCTTGAATAAATCTTAATCCTTTAGTCTTCAAAGATTCATGTAATTCCTAAAACTAGTACTGAGTCTTAGAAAAAAAGGGGTTTACCCCAACCCTTCAGAAATCACCCCACTTGTTTCGTGTTTGGAATGGCTAGTCTTTTAAGTCAATGCATAGAAAATTCTATACTTGATTCTTATTGTAGCTTCATTAGTTTCTACACCAAGCTCCAAAAATAAAATTTTCCTTGTGCTGAAGTGAGATGCTATGGGGTTTACCAACAGTAAAAGAATGTATTATGATCTCGCTCAAAAGAGATATTTCAATGTTCAAAGGATCTCATGGATGGATAATTTCATTGGAGGGAGAAGACAATATCATATGTTTAGTCAGCAAAATTGAGGAACAAGGAGGGAGTACAAATCTAAAGAGATTGCCCTTAAAGGAATTGAAAAGCAACAAGTGGTGAAAACCTTGGGTTTTTAGAGAACCCTTATCTAAGGGTGAATAGTGATCAATGGATTACAGTAAAGCCCTAGATGTTGGAAGGATTCTATGGGAACAAGACCGATATGAAACATAAGCCAGAGTATGCGGACTCCAAGAAGGGCCAAAATAACCATGAGCACATGTAGGCGGAATAGATTATACAAACCAGTGATCAAATCCCATTCTAGTAAGAGAAATTTGAAGATCTATTCGAGTTCACAATAGCCAATATTAAACAAGGGTAGAACCAAGGATGCAAATGCACAAGAGGCAAAGGAATGACTTAAAAAAAACAAGCTAGGGTTATATTGCAACAAGTGGAAATGTTAGAAAGGGGAATAACCTTGGACCAATGGAAAGTAATCAAGCAAGGGCCAATGTTGTTGATCATAGTAAGGAAAATGAGCCGATCCCTAGTATGGGAAGAGATTCTAGTGAAAAATTGCCAAAGATGACCTTTCAGGATGCCTTGCAAGGAGGAAAACTACAAACAACTACAATTAATAACTCTAGAACTTCTCACAGACCTTTAAGAATGCCTAAAACGGACCCTAGGAAAATAGCCTCGGGGTGCATGAAAGCGGAATATGGATTTCCTATAGTCCAAATTCAGATGTCAGACATACAGACTGGGATCAAAGCTATGGAATGTAGAGAATTAATTTGTCAATTTTTGAGTCTTCATCTAGGCCTCCTTGCTTTCAAGATGTAGGCTGCTAAACAATGGAGAACTAGAGGTGAGTTAGAGAACAAGTTCTTAGTTCTTATTGCTAATGAAGAGGATAGAGAACAAGTTTTTTAGCGGGGTCCTTGGTTTTTAGGCAGGGTAGGGCTTTTCATGAAGCCTTGGCATACCAAGTTCAAGGCAAAAAAGGAAATGTCCTTAGTAGCCCTAGTCTGGGTGAGACATTTTGGGTTGCTAGAAGAGTTTTGAAACCAAGCTATTTTCATGGCAATAGGAAATACTCTAGGATCTTATATGATGACAACAAACAATACAAGCTATCTAGGTTAGAATTTATGTTATCATTGACCTTGACAAGCCCTTGCCAAAAAATATTACTCTATAGTTTGGGGAGGATACCTGGGAACAAGATGTGGACTATGAGAACATCCCCTTCAGGTGTAGGATTTGTCATGAATATGGTCACCTAGCTAGGGATTATAAACATTGGATCCTAGAGCAAACACAAGAGGAAATGATCCCTAGAGGTTTTGAACTACCTAAATAAAAGAACATACAAAGAAAACAAACATCTAAAGAGTAGGTAGTCATCTCCACCAATAATTTTGCTAACCTCCCAATGAATGATGAGAACATCATGGAGACAAAGATCCTAGAAACTCCTCTTTAGTCCCTAAGAAAGAAATCGATAGTTGAAGAAATAAATCATAACATTAAACCAATTCTAGATCTACTAAGTAGCCTATAAGAGAACCCATCCCAAAAGTTCAAGAGATCTCAAAGAAAAAATAAAAACCAAGAGAAAGACAATTACTCTAACAAATCAAATGGAGGAACTCATAAAGGAATAAATAGCGGATGTGACACCCAAGAATATTTTGATAGGGCTATTGTGGTATTCTCACCTATGTCAGGTTTGGAGTCCATCCCAGAACCAACAAAAGTGAGTCAGGAGTCTACTAAAAAGATGAAGCTAGATATATACCACAAAGTAGGTAGGAAGATTACTCAACATCAAATAAGGAAAGAAGGTGCAAAGATGATAGTAATGGGTAAGGATAAAGATCTTACCCACATTTTTAATCCTTGTTCTTGATGAAATGCATCACCTAGAATGTTTGAGGGCTTAAGGGTAGCTCAATAAAGCATGATGAAGTAAAATGAATGATTCAACAACATTGTCCACAAATGGTTTTCATTCAAGAAATGAAAGTGTCGATAGAAGAGATGCAAATTTTTGCCAAAAATATTTGGCCTACATGTAGGGTTGAAGCCCTAAGCTCCCAAGGAGCTTCTAGAGGAGTGGCTTATATTTGGGATCCGAAAGAGATAGTGATACACCAATGGGAAGTTGGGGGATTATGGATTTACTAGCCTAGAGTAGACATTCTTCTTAGTATTGGTTATGTCAATATATACTCTCCTATCAACTTGGATGAAAAATGAAAAACAATGGAGGAATGTATCTTATATTATTGGTCATTTCCTCGAAGCTTGGTCGCTTGTAGGTGGTGATTTCAACACCATCCTCTCATTGGAAGAGAAGATAGGGGAAATCACACTCTAGACAATAGTACTAACCTCATGACAGAGCATATTAGATCTCTTCATTTGGTAGACATCAAACCAGACAATGGTATGATGACCTAGTCTAATAAAAGGTAGGGCCCAACATGCATTCTAGAAAGACTAGATAGGTTTCTGTTATCAGAGGAGTTTCTAAGCAATGGATATATTGTAAGAGCACAAAAGTTGAATAATGTAGGATCATATCATTGGTCGGTGTTGGTGGAAGTGTGGAAGACCATACCTAGTCGTGCTCCTTTTAGATTCCAGTTAATGTGATTTTGAGATAAGGTTCAACAATGGTGGTAGGAGGGTAAAAAAACCTAGACATGGTACAAAGATTTGTAGTACCTCAAGTCCAAATTGAGAACATGAAACTAGGAGGAGTTTGGTGACATAAAGGAAAAGAAATGATATATCTTAACCAAACTTAAGGAACTCAATGAGAAAATATAAACAAATGGCACTACTAAGATCCAAAGCAAGGAGGAGGCTAGGCTTATTGCTTAGCTAGAGGAATGAGATAAAAGAGAAGAGATCCTATGGAAACAAAAATCTAGGATCTAATGGCTCTAGAAGGGAGATAGGAACACTAGCTTCTTCCATAAATCTCTCCTAGCAAGGTGGTCGCACAATTTCATCTCTTCCCTAAAAACAATTGCAAGTGATTCAATACACACATGGGATGGGATGAAAGATATAACAAGAGAATACTTTACCCAACTCTTTAAGGCAGAACCACTGAATCGGGAGGAATAACAAGTACTCCAAGAGATTCCTTCTCTCATCACAAAGGAAGAGAATGTAACTTTGATTGCCCCAATTATTGCCAAAGAACTAAAACATGTAGTTTTCAAGATGTGAAAAGGTAAAACTCTAGGCTCAGATGGATTTTCCATAGAATTCTATCAAGAATTATGGGATACACTTAAAGAAGAACTATTGGAAGTGGTAGAAGATGCTAGGATAGCCAAAGTGGTGCTCAAAGAGGTGAACAAGACATATATAGGGTTGGTTTCGAAAACCCAATAATTTGAACACATCTCCAGCTACCGACCAATTGCCCTTTGTAATGTCCTATATAAAATTATCACTAAGAACATAGCAAAAAGGATCAAACCTCTTCACAAAATTATTACTTCAAAATAGGGTGGTTTTGTGGAAGGAAGAAAGATATTGGATGAGATAATCTTAGCTCAAGAGGCCATCCACTCTATGCAGGTACAAAAAATACCCTCCATGTTTATTAGGTTAGACCTATTCAAAGCATATGATAGAGTTGACTAGCACTTCCTCCTAAAGGTGATGAGACAATTTGGATTCTTGGGTGATTGGGTAGAATGGATCAAGGGATGTATTTCCTCATTATCGTATTTGGTTCTAGTAAATGGATCTCCTACCCAACTATTTACAACTTCTAGAGGTATCAGGTAGGGAGACCCCTTATCCCCATACTTGTTCATCATATTGGTTGAATGTTTGGGCATAACATTAGCTAAGGATAGGGACACCAATTTTTTTCAAGGAATAATAATAAAAACTAGAGCTAAATTGTAATAACCCCAATTGTTACTACTCATCCACTATTTTATTTATTTATTTACTTATCTTCTCAAAAGTAGAGAAAATACATAATCATGATCTAAGACAGAGATATTCCAAGAGAACTGTAAGTTAGCAAGGCATCAATAATCAAGAGCTATTAATACTTGGTCAGAGTCACTCTTGAGTAGAAGTGACCAACTTCTACAAAGACTACATACCACACCGATGGTATGAGTGCATGCCTTGAAGATGGAGAACCACACCAATGGTTAACCATAATAGATGAAGTAACCACACCAATGGTTATTCATCAATCTTAGTTTCTACCCACATCTCCATGATGGGGCCACTAAGATAAAAGAATCACTACATGTGATCCACTTACACAAAACTTGGAATAATCGTCTTAAGCAAGATTATTTTCCCTTCTCAATCCTTAAAACTGATTTGCTCTTTATACTTGTCTAAGGTATCCCCTAGTCAATTGATTTTATTACCATGAGGTATTTTATATCCTTATGGGAACACCTACTCCACATATACATTTGAGCATCAAATCAGAATGTATGGCTTAACTTGAGCTACAACTCAAGCCTAATTTGCCATATGTAAGCTCTTACCAACTCCGAGCTCCGATTCGGTTTATGCCACATTAATTATTTCTTTTACATATTATTACTTGTCTTTACTTATGTAAGGGTTTGTACAATCATTATCACCACACCATTCCATTTCACATTTCCATTTTAATGAAGTACCGTTAGCATCTATTGAACCAATGCATCATATTATTTAAGGCCATATGCCAATTATTCAGTAAAAACAACTTCACATTGCAAGATAAATAACATATGATAACCATTGAAGCCAAGAAGATATTCCATGTCATTATATAGTAAATTAACTTTGAATTGGAAAGTAAACATCTAATAATAAAAATTAATGTTAATTGATTTTCAACATTTAGTAAGCATTATCACATTCATTTAAAAGTCTATTTTATTTATCTTTACGTACTCTCTACATCATAACAAATATCATATTAGTAAATTTTAATTACAATGTTCATAATTTAATTAATCAACAACATATCAAAAGTAAATACAACATTCACATGAAATAACAAATCAAACCACAAATTAGAGTGACACAATATTTATCCTGGGAACCCTCATGGGGAATAAACCTAGCCTCCAAAATATGTTTTTTTCCTCTCATTCATAAACAAAGAATGTAATAATTACAATCTAGAAAGGCATCTCCTGGATCCTTTCCTATATCATTTATACAAATTCAAGAGATCCATTTTGTCTCTTGGCAAGTCAAGATGCAAATAAGGAAACATCAATTTCCTTTCTCTAAGCCATCTATAGAATTACATAAGAATCTTATAAATTCTTATCTAGATACATGTGTCTATGAATGATCATTGGATGCATATTAAGGAGAAATCTCTTTGATTACCAAAGAAGGAATCCCATTATTTTCATCGAGAATGGATTCCAAATCCATTCTCCAAATTGATCAATGAATTAAAGTCCCATACCTTTAATTCATTAACAAACATTCTCTTTTATTAAGTAATTTAAGTATATATATTTTTTAAATCTAAGGCACTTACTTGAGACATAATATACTCTTATTTGGTACAACCCATGTCAACCACCTTTCTTCTGATTATTTAATTTACTTAAAATCCCTTTCATGGGAACATCCAATAACACCTTATATACCTATTATAATTCTAATTTTATTTATCTATTCATCGGGTGGATGGTAGTTTTGAGTTTAGGATTTTGATTGTCAAATCAACATGAAAGGTTGATTTAGAATCCTTGGCAATCTCAACAAAAGGGGAAATACTCACTTTGGTTCTTTATTCGTTCTATAAAAGTTCAATCCTTCTTTTATTATTTTGTTTTGCTAATCCCAATGGTCTAATCGTTAAGTCGATTTAAAAGATGCAGAAGAGGGGTTTTCCACTTACTCCAACGACACTTACCAACACACATAGATTCATGGTATACACGCAAAGATAAAGTAGTCCACAAGAGACAATGACCAAGCATGAAGCCTAGATTCAACGGTTAAGCTACTATCAATTCCTTTGATTTGTCAAGAAGATACAGTGCATGACCACTTATTCGAAGTAATGTACCTATGGGAGGCTATTATAAAACATCTAAACCCTCTCATATCCTTGATGTGGGATGTTTTTAAAAACTTTTTTACAACCATAGGAAAGAGGTCGGGTCGACAGAGGATAACCCATCATATTTCAAGCCACATAGATTTCATATTGGAACTAAACAGTCATTGCGTGGTCGGTCTTCAAAAACTAAAGGGATTTATATCAGTATTAAGCCTTAGTGCAAGTTCCACTTGAACGATATGTGATTAAACCTATAGGGTTAACTCTACATCTTTCTATCTACGAGATATTACCCAAATGAAGCTATGTGACATTGGCAAGGTTTGATATAAGGTTAAACTCTGTTATTCGTCAACTATTTGGGGCTATAGTTTGTAATTTTTATGAGCGCCCGATTGCACTTATGGAAGACAGCATAGGGGGCTCGATTGGTGAGTGCCTACATCATTGTCTTGAAGATTTCACCAAAGATCCAATAAAATTATGGATTTAGGTTTCCATAGGGGTTTGATCTATCATGCGGAATGCTACTCAAAAGGTTTGAGGTTTCCTAGAATGTAAGAGCCAAACCGCCTGGTTACACGTCGATTTGATTTCGACATAACTACTTTTAGGGAAAACCCATTCGAAGTCTAGAGAAATGGTATTGGTGCTAGTTTACTAAGATATAGATGTTCATTAGCAAAAGGCTCGAGTCAAGCGACATTTGTGAATGGTGCTACATAGTTGAAAATAGTGAACTATTGTTCAATCAGTTTATCTGAAAACTACCTATTCAATGCAAGCCCTAAACTCGTAACAGGGTTGTTTATCTAAGTGATAGATGTTGGGGTCAAATAACGAATGCAAAGGATTCACTATAAATGGATATACATTAGAGCTCCAAAAACTAACATTCGACATATAGATATATATAAATTTTAATCTGTCTTTCGAGGTGTCCAACGAAGAAAATATAGTGTAATGAGCCCACTAATTAACTTTAAAGTCTCTTTGAGTTTTGAAACCTAGGAAAAATCTAATTTTTACAGTTGTCGACCGCTTCGAATGTCTCATCCAATATTACAGATGATGCGTCAAGGGAAAGGTTTGGTGTCAATAATTAATGAAGGCATTCAAAAAGCATGCAAACTGATAAATTTCATAACGGTAGATCTACTTTAGTGAAGTTATGTGGTAGGGGAGTGTCCGTCCATTATCACCGCCAAAATGTAATCCCGTTTATTAAGTTAGGCTATGCAAACATAAATATCCCCTTTAAAAGGAATTCTAACTAGTGATAGAGGAGTAACACTAATCGATATCAGATCTAACTATGGCCATAAAATTTCTTTATCCATAAAAAATCAAATGACAATAAGTACAAATTATGGTACATGATTTAATATCTGAAAACCAACATGGCATGAGTGTAGTAAGGATTCAAGAGTTGATTTGTTTATCTTCATTTTCTACTTTACTCCTCATACTCTTTTCCTTCCAAATTTTCCTCCAAGCTTGCCTATATAAACCTAGGGTCTTCTGGTGCCCTGATCCACCCAAGGAGATCATACTCCCTAGAATCCTAAGTTTTTCTACCCAAAATTGCTTACCCACTTTTTTGCAATCCAATGTCTCATTTTTAAGGATTTTTCCCTTTCTCTCCCACCAACCAAATAGTGGTTTTATTAATTAAAATCAAAAGATTCCTTTGGCCAAATAAGACAAATCATGCCATATGAAAGATAATGTAAAAAGTTGAAGAGGGTCCAAACAAGGATAAGGCAGGTGGACTTGTTTTGTTTTGTGTCCCTCATGGTCCACATAATACAAATTCATCCCTAATTAAAAAATAGAGGAGAGAATCTCTTTTTTCTCTCGACCATCCAGATTAGGGCATGTGATGAATAAAATGATCCTTAAATGCTAGTACCTAATTTGGTCCAATAAGAATAGGATGTTTGATTGCATTCCAAATTAAAAGCAATTTGCCTAATTAATCGTAATTAATTAAGTTTTCATAATAAATATTTTTCCTCCAAAACCCTTCAAAATCCCTAAATTGGAATTTTGTAGAATTCTTTAGGGTCTATGACCCCTTTTTGTTGGCATTAATTGATCCCCATGATCAATTAATATCCTTTTGATAGGGTTCGATGGGAACGGGTCATGACATACACCCCCTTGGATTAAACATAATCCTCTGTGTTTCGCATATTTCTAACTTAGTAAGTGCATAAAATTACTAAACTAATATTTATCCATTTTAACCCAAATTTATTAATTAACTTCCATGAATTTCCTGCGTCTCGTTCTTGATGACAAGAAATAAATTCCATCCACAAGAGTACCCAGACCTGCAAAAGTGCAAAATATTAGGATTACCGTGTTCTTGAAATAATAAAACATCCATAATGCATAGCAAAAAGTATTGAAAACATCATCAATACACAAAGTTTACAGCTGTACTAGAGAATTGCAATAATAGAATTTGCAAAATAGTTTCATAGATATGTCATAAAATTATGTTTCTATAATATACAAGTCTCATTAATTTTATCATAACTCCCACAAAAGAGTATCTCAATATGGATTGTTAACTCCTACAATGAGTTAACCAGTTAGATATAGGTGTCATCAAAGACAAAAACATAATCTCATATATCTCATTTTAGGATGTTTTCATATCCTAAGATTCATTTTGGCAAACCTATATGCCAATACCAATGCATCCACCTAGATGTCACTTGGTTTTCATCATCATAAAATTATGGAGAAGTCCCATACCTTCTTCAAGAATGGAAACCAATCCATCCTCCACATTCATTCAATTTCCTTTACTTAATCAAATTCGTTTATTTTATGATCATGCAAACAAAATTCTATATGTTTATTGGTTAAATTAGAGAATTTTCTGGGTTACTACGTACCTTAAATTAATTACTTTATCATTTTTACTATGAACAACTAATACTTGATTGTCTATTTCTACACAATATTAGAAGTATGCAAACAAAAGTATATAATTTACTTATTTATTAATCTACATTTTGCCAATTTCCTTGGCGTACATACAATATAACCTTATAGTCTACAAAATGATGGCTTTATGCCTAATGAAAGGATCTCAAGGTTGTTGTTCCTCGGTACTTTCTTCTTGCAGTATTGTATCAACACCGCCTATTTGAGAGATTGCTGGAGAAATTGCTCGATAAATTATTCGATTTCCACTCCATGTTGTTGCTCGAGTTGCTCTAGGTGTTCTCTCATGTCCATGTTGTACACTAAGCTAGCTACGATAGAACAAGCAATCCATGACTCACTAGAGCATCAAAACAAGAAGCCAAGAATGTAGTTCGGTAGTCCTCCCTTGCTTGTCATAATTGTGCATTTTCAACATGTAGGGCTACCACTACTGTGTCCCTTTAGTAATGCATTTGTGCTAATTCTTGCTGGAGTCTCACTTGTTCTGTAATGGTAGCTTCTTTCTCGATTTCTAACCTAAAATTTTCTTGTGCCCATTTATCTACTAGGGTCAACTGTTTGGTCTCTAACAGTTGGACTTGTTCTTTTAGTGCTTCCACTTTGTGTTGCACTCTTCTCAAAGAGTCATCTTATCTGATGTTGGATGGAACTACTTTTGACTCTATTTGATGATGTACATTTCTTCTAGGAGATTCTACATTTTTAGATGAACGCTCATCCTCCATACAAACAACCTCGGTTGTTTCCTTATTATATTTCGCATCCTTTTATGAATCCTACTCTTGTTGTTGTCGTTGTGTGACCCACCAACTTTCATAATCGAGGGTTGTGCTTGCATCATTCTCCTTTAGTGTCCATACAACATCATCAGGTTCTAAGCCTAATGGTTCTATTGGTGGAGGTATCACTGATTTTCACCCCTTCCTTGTATAGATTTTGGATAGATCTAGTATTTGTTGCGTAATACCAAACTATCGCAATACTCGAGTATATTGAAAATACTCATATTGCATACTCGTGCACTCGATCAACCATCTTGCTCGTCACACATGAGTGAATTGTACTTCATATTTTTCCCAAGTTGGGTCCTCTCTCCAAGGCCTCCAGATTATATCTTGGGACTGCAGATTGTACCAAATAGAGCAAAACCGCTCTCTATCACCTTCGAGTGGCCTGTTACTGGTCCAATATTTTCCCCACTACCACCTTAGTGCATAGGGCATCTCTGGACCCACAAAATTATGTGCATCATAGGGTAGCCCTTGGGTCTTGCTACAACTATGTGTTTCCAAGCCCAGCTTTGTAATAAGAAACTACATATAAACCTTGTCTTCTTCATTGCTCTTAACTCAAACAACTCTCTATAGGTTTGAGCTAAAAATGCTGAAGCCCATGCATATACAATATAATTTTCTATTAGATCTTATACTATCCCCAACAAATTCTAGGGAAACCATGCACTCCTTGATGCAGGTAAAATGACACTTGATATGAGTTCCATTATTACAACATGTCTATGTGTCAAGTTTGCCCTTCACATAGTGCAGTTTGAATGCTATAATACCATTATCTATGTTTACGCTTCTCCAATAAGTCCCGAACACTCTTTCCAAAAGGTACCCCATTTTTGCTTCATTAGTAGCAATCACAGTGTATCCTTCTACCAGTATTCGATAAATCTGATACACATCTTCTAGAGTGATGGTTATTTATACAATGAGTAACTGAAATGTCCCTCTATTAGAATCCCATATTTCAACTAGGGTAAACAAATAACACTTGTCTACTCATATTAGTTCTAGACGAGTCACTCCTTCAAAACCAATCTTTCTCAGCCATTGTCAATCATTTGCATCTAGTCTGTTCCTGGTGTTCTAAAATATCATCTTTAATGATGGTCATGCCTGAATAATATTTAATGGTCTGGCTTCTTCTGGCTTTGCATTGCCACCAATTTTGGTCTTCACACTTCAAAAGCTATTTCTCAGTGTATGTATCAATAGATCGACTACCAAAAGTAAGAGGATAAGAAGACACACTATGGTGTTAGTTCCTACTATCACCAATACTAATAGGGTGAACCCTAATAAGAGCAGAGTTGTATTTACTGCCATGTGTAATTTTTAAGTTAATTCTCCTATCAAAACTGAGATAAAATTTCCTAGTTATGATTTTGTATCATTTTATCAATACCGCGATTTTAGAGTTATTACCTCGGTTTTGTTTATTCATTCCCATTTCAAGGTCCAATAACTTTCATAGATCACAAATCAATCATCTCAGGATGTCTGATTTTCTCCAGTTCCTAAGGAGGTAGCATCTTTCAATGTGACTTATAATTCAATGTCATGGCACACGTGTCTCCCCATTACCATTTTCTAGCTTTACACGATGTCCCATCATTGACCCTTTGATGAGCCAATGGAAAGTTTCATACACACTTATTTTGGTATCTTATATTCAAGTACTATTTCCAAATTTGGCCATAAGTACTTGTTGACAGTGAGCATGTTAGTAGAAAGAAAGAAATATTCTCATAATTTCTTTCGATAGACAACCAGTTCAGAAACTAGCCAACATGTTTCGCTATGAAGATAATCAACATAAGTTTTACGACTCTTTTGTCTATATTCCCTGAAATTTGCTGCAACAAAAAGAAGAGTTGTAGAATTTCCTACAAGGTCAGGCTATTGAAGCTCGTAATGCTCTCATATCCATGGATCAGATCTATTTTGAAACCTCTATTTGGGATTCTCACTGTAATGTTTTGCTAAGAAATAATTCACAAAATTATTTTTCTATTGAAAGTCCTTTAAATCGTTTTGAATGGTTTGACAGATTCTTCAGTTGGCCAAACTAGACCTTTCATGTTCGATTTGGAGATTCTTGGATATCTCTTATAAGAGATCCTTTAAATATTTCATTTGAATTTATACCTCAATGTTATCTGGATGTTGTTAAGAAATATATTCCCACTGGGAAAGCAACTTTTAACAATGAGCTTTATCAGAGTCTTCTTTATCAGATATATGCAGACTCAGTTATCCTGATAAATTTAGAATAAATTTTTTCAGACTCAGTGTCTGACGAAAATAGATATTCTCATATATGAACATCATGGCACTCCTTGGACATATTATGTATTTGATAGATACATTAAAATTCGCTACAATATTTTGCATCCATTTATCTATTCAGAGCATGACTTTTCTCTAGTTGGGGATTTCGATAACTCAGATTCTAGCTGAGATCATGGTGATGCCATCTATTGTAGGTTTATATGCCAGTTTTCTTGTAATAATAATAATACCACATACATGGTATGGTGGTTAGTTTTTGATTTAAATAGCGTAGTACACTTTAATACATTCAACCATCACCCGATGGTCGGGTGGTTTATTACTCTGCAAAATCAAGGCACTTGGGATATCGCAGCTGTTTGGTGGAGTTTTGATACGATTTGCACCAAAATTTCATGTCAAGAAAATTATGAAGTTTCTTAGTCTAATATTGTGACAACTTCTATACTCAGAGTGTATTGTAACATTATCCAAAATTATAAATAAAGAAAACATTCTTTTGTTGATAGTTATCATGTAATATCTAGGTGTGAATATAGCCATTTAACCTAGAAATTTAACAATTAACATGTTAATATAAGTTTTACAATCATGAGAAATCAATACATTTGAACCAACCTAAGCTTCTTTTTACCCTTAACTTTTGCTAACCTAGATCTAAGTAGAATCTATTAGTTGCTATTTATTCACACTTGATAATAAGGAGTAAGTCAAAAGACACAGATGTCAAGTAATTTCCCAAAAGAGTCTAAGGTACACTTCTTAAAACCCATGGAAGGTGGAGGGTTCGCTTAGCTCTTCCACTTTCGAATGACTATGGATCTATTTGTGGGAGAAAGAAACTCGAACATTGGTAATCTTGATTACTGACCTTGTCCTTACCAAGTATGTATCGTTTTAGATTTATGGAATTTAGGCTTTTAAGTTTTCTCCTTACAGAAGTAGTTATCCCTATGAACTGCACTTTGATACCAATTGTAACAACCCCAATTGTTACTACTCATTCACCATTTTTTTTATTTACTTATCTTCTCAAGAGTAGAGAAAAGACATAATCATGATCTAAGACAAAGATATTCCAAGAGAACTGTAAGTTAGCAAGGCATCAACAATCAAGAGCTATTAAGACTTGGTCAAAGTCACTCTTGAGTAGAAGTGATCAACTTCTACAAAGACTACATACCACACCGATGGTATGAGTGCATGCCTTGAATATGGAAAACCACACTAATGGTTAACCATCATAGATGAAGTAACCACACCAATGTTTATTCATCAATATTAGATTCTACCCACAACTCCATGATGGGACCACTAATATAAAGGAATAACTACACAAAACTGGGAATAATCATCTTAAGCAAAATTATTTTCCCTTCTCAATCCTTAAAACTGATTTGCTCTTTATACTTGTCTAAGGTATCCCCTAGTCAATTGATTTTATTACCATGAGGTATTTTATATCCTTATGAGAACACCTACTCCACATCTACATTTGAGCACCAACTCAGAATGTATGGCTTAACTTGAGCTACAACTCAAGCCTAATTTGCCATCTGTAGGCTCTTACCAAATCTAAGCTCTGACTCGATTTATGCCACATTAATTATTTCTTTTACATATTATTACTTTAGTTTTTACATATGTAAGGGTTTGTAAAATCATTATAACCACACCATTCCAGTTCACATTTCCATTTTAGTGAAGCACCGTTAGCATCTATTGAACCAATGCATCATATTCTTTAAGGCCATATGCCAATTTTTTGTTAAAACAACTTCACATTGCAAGATAAATAACATATGATAACCATTGAAGCCAAGAAGATATTCCATGTCATTATATAGTAAATTAACTTTGGATTGGAAAGTAAACATCTAATAATAAAAATTCATGTTAATTGATTTTCAAAATTTAGTAAGCATTATCACATTCATTTAAAAGTCTATTTTATTTATCTTTACGTACTCTCTACATCATAACAAATATCATATTAGTAAATTTTAATTACAATGTTCATAATTTAATTAATCAACAACATATCAAAAGTAAATACATCATGCACAGGAAATAACAAATAAAACCAAAAATTATAGTGACACAATATTTATCCTAGGAACCCTCATGGGAATAAACCCAACCTCCAAAATATGTCCTTTTCCTCTCATTCATAAACAAAGAAAGATTCTCATAATTACAATCTAGAAATGCATTTCCTGGATCCTTTCCTATATCATTGAAACAAATTCAAGAGATCCATTTTATCTCTTGGTAAGTTAAGATGCAAATAAGAAAACACCGATTTCCTTTCTCTAATCCATCTATCAAATTACTTAAGAATATTATAAATTCTTATCTAGATACATGTGTCTATGAATGATCATTAGATGCATATTAAGGAGAAATATCTTCGATTACCAAAGAGGAAATCCCATAATTTTCCTCAAGAATGGATTCCAAATCCATTCTCCAAATTGATCAGTGAATTAAAGTCCCATACATTTAATTCATTAACGAACATTCTTTCTTTTATTAAGTAATCAAAGTTATTTTTTGTTTTAAAATCTAGGACACTTACTTAAGACATAATATACTCTTATTTGGTACAACCCATGTCAACCACCTTTCTTCTGAATATTTAATTTACTTAAAACCCCTTTCATGGGAACATCGAATAACATTTTATATACCTATTATAGTTATAGTTTTATTTATCTATTCATCGGTTGGATCATAGTTTTGAGTTTAGGATTTCAATTGTCAAATCAACATGAAAGGTTGATTTAGAATCCTTGGCAATCTCAACGAAAAGGGAAATACTCACTTTGATTCTTTATTCGTTCTATAAAAGATCAATCCTTCTTTTATTATTTTGTTTTTCTAATCCCAATGGTCTAATCATTAAGTCGATTTTAAATATGTAGAAGAGGGGTTTTCCACTTACTCTAGTGACACTTACCAACACACATAGATTCATGGTATACATGTAAATATACAGTGATCCACAAGAGACAATGACCAAGCATGGAGCCTAGATTCAATGGTTAAGCTACTATCAATTCCTATAATATATCAAGAAGAGATGGCACATGACCACTTACTCGGAGTAATGTACCTATGGGAGGCTATTATAAAACATCTAAACCCTCTCATATCCCCAATGTGGGATGTTTTTAAAAACTTTTTTACAACCATAGGAAAGAGGTTAGGTCGACAGAGGATAACCCATCATGTTTCAAGCCACGTGGGTTTCCTAATGGAACTAATCAGTCATCACATGGCCGATATTTGAAAACTAAAGGGATTCATATCAATTTTAAGCCTTAGTGCAAGTTCCACTTGAATGATATGTGATTAAACCCATAGGATTAACTCTACATATTTCTATCTATAAGATATTACCCAAATGGAGCTATGTGATATTGGAAAGGTTTAATATAAGGTTAAACTCTGTTATTCATCAACTATTTGGGGCTATAGTTTATAATTTTTATGAGTGCCCGATTGCACTTATGGAAGATAGCACATAGGATCGATTGGTGAGCACCTACATCATTGTCTTGGAGATTTCACCAAAGATCCAGTAAATTTATGAATTTAGGCTTCCATAGGGGTTTGATCTATCATGTAGAATGCTACTCAAAAGGTTCGAGATTTCCTAGAATGTAAGAGCCAAACCTCTTGGTTACACGTCGATTTGATTTCGACATAGCTACTTTTAGGGAAAACCCTACTGTCAGTAAGTCGACAACATGGGGCTCCCATCTGAAGTCTAGAGAAATGGTATTTGTGCTAGTTTACTAAGATATAGATGTTCATTAGTGGAAGGCTCGAGTGAAGCGACATTTGTGAATGGTGCTACACAGTTGAAAATAGTGAACTATTGTTCAATCGGTTTATCTGAAAACTACCTATTCAATGCAAGCCCTAAACTTGTAACAGGGTTGTTTATCTAAGTGATAGATTCTGGGGTCAAATAATAAATTCAAAGGATTCACTACAAATGGATATACATTAGAGCTCCAAAAATTAACATTCGACATAGAGATATATATAAATTTTAATTTGTATTTCGGAGGTGTCCAACAAAGAAACTATAGTGGAATGAACCCACTAATTAACTTTAAAGTCTCTTTGAGTTTTGAAACCTAGGAAAAATCTATTTTTTATGATTACCGATCGCTTGGAACATCTCATCCGATATTATAGATGATGGGTCAAGGGAAAGGTTTGGTGTAAATAATTAATGAAGGCATTCACAAAGCATGCAAAATGATAAATTTCATAATGGTAGATCTATTGTAGTGATGTTATGTGGTAGGGGATTGTCCATCCATGGCCACCACCAAAATGTAATCCCATTTATTAAGTTAGGCTATGCAAACATAAATATCCCCTTTAAAAGGGATAATAACTAGTGATAGAGGAGTAACTCTAATTGATCTTAGATTTGACTATGGCCATAAAATTTATTTATCCATAAGCAATCAAATGGCAATAAATACAAATTAAGGTACGTGACTTAATATATAAAAATAAACATAGCATGAGTGTAGTAAGGATTCCAACCTAAATTCTCCAGAAGAGTTGGTTTGTTTATCTTCATTTTCTACTTTACTCCTCATACTATTTTTCTTCCAAATTTTCCTCCAAGATTACCTCTCTAAACATAGGGTCTTCTGGTTTCTGATCCACCCAAGTTTGGAGAGCATACTCCCTAGAATCCTAAGTTTTTCTACCCAAAATTTCTTATCCCCTTTTTGCAAGCCAATATCTCCTTTTTAAGGATTTTCCCTTTCTCTCACACCAAAAGATACCTTGGGACAAATAAGACAAATCATGCCATGTGAAAGATAATGTAAAAAGTTGAAGAGGGTCCAAATAAGGATAAGGTAGGTGGACTTGTTTTGTTTTGTGTCCCTCATGGTCCACATAATACAAATTCATCCCTAATTAAAAAATAGAGGAGAGAATATCTCTTTTCTCTCCACCATCCATATTAGGCCATGTGATGAATAAAATGATCCTTAAATGCTAATACCTAATTTGGTCAAATAAGAATTGGACATTTGATTGTATTCCAAATTAAATGCAATTTGCCTAATTAATCATAACTAATTAAGTTTTCATAATAAATTTTTTTCCTCCAAAATCCTTCAAAATCCTTCAAAATCCCTAAATTGAAAATTTCTAGAATTCCTTAGAGTCTATGACCCCTTTTTGTTGGCATTAATTGATCTCCATGATCAATTAATATCCTTTATATAGGGTTCGAGGGGAATGGATTATGAAATAAACCAATTACTCACCTATAATTTATTGATGACTACATTATTAGGAAAAATAGCAACAAGGGAGGCCTCCAGATTTAAAATGATTTACAAAAGTGACTAGACAACTTACAAATGAAGAAAAGTCCAAGGTCATCTTTTTCCATTGCTCACCTAGACAAGAGATAATATTTTTTGATAAATTGAGATACAAGAATACATCTCTTCCAATCACCTACCTACCTAGGAATTCCACTTATAGTTGAAAGGTAAAAAATAAGGAATGACCTTGGATGTTAGAAAGAGTGAAAGCCAAATTGAGAAAATGGACTAATAGGTGGATTTGTACAAAAGGACGAATGATCTTGATGAAAATAGTCTTCAAGGCCATACCTACTTATGTCTCCTCAGTGCTAGCTATCCCCAAGGTAGTTCTTAAAGAATTGGATCAAATAAGTTATAGATTCCTCTAGAATGGAGTCAAGGAAGAATATAAATGGGTACTAGTGAAATGGGATACTTTATGTTTAAAAAAAGATGGAGGACTATGAAAAATATTAGTTGTTAAGAGTAACAAGGCATTGGCAACTAAGTTATATTGGAGATTGCTAAAATCCCCTAAGGAATTGTGGGCTCAAATTTTGAGGGTCAAATATGCAGAGAATAAAACCCCAATAAAGCTTATTTGATTTTTGCTTACTAGCAAAGGATATCCCATATTAATAGGACTTATAATAAGAGAGGATATGATCAAGAAAATATTATTTTGGATTATCCATGGTACCTCCATGGTACAATTGTAAATATGTAATAGATTAGGGTTGAGTCTATAGTTTAGAGTGTGATTTATATTTTCCCTTATGTAAGTTTCAGTGTAAAGGAAATGCACAAGTGTCATGTAAGATTGCAATGTGTAGGAAATGCACAAGTTTCATGTAATATTGCAATGTGTAGGAAATGCACATGTGTCATGTAAGTTAGAGTGCAAGTGTAGATTGAGAGAATGTGCACAATTGTCTTGTATGTAAGAGTGCAAATATGTAATTTGAGGATGTGCACAAGTGTCCTAGATTAGGAGTGCATGTAGAAGTGTAAGAGTTATGTGTGCAAGTGTCTTAGAGTCAAATTTCCATCTAGTATGCAAGTGGCAAGTTGATAAGCCAAGAGTCATGATACTTATAATTTGGAGAGCAATAGTCAAGTACTTGAAGAGTCACATTACTATGGTGATATTATGGAGACAATACTCCATGAGAAAGCAAATCCAAGAAGACAAATTCTATTATCTGGTTGTAAGAGGAAGAGAAAGAAAGAAATTTTGTATACATATTTTTGAGAAATTAATATTGTAAGTTTTTTTCATGCATAGTTCATGAATGACATAGGCCATTTACATTCATATTTGATTATATAAGTGAATGTTTATTTCAGTATTATATAGGCCTTGATATACATATTAATTTGCTCATATATTATTCTACTCTTCATTATTGATATTTTAGCTATTTTATATTGGATCCTATGATATTTTTATCGTAGTAAGGCTTAAAAAGCCAACTTTGGTATCAGAGCTACTACCTAACTCTATCTACTTTGATAGAGTTATTTATTAGCCACCTTTATTAATTAAATTTATCTACTTTTGATAAAGTTAATTTAGAGTCTGTCCACTTTAAAGGCAGTGCAGACTTGGACTCTAATTTTTAAAGGTCTTATTGAGTAGAATATTGAGGGGACAAGGATAGTCATCTTGATTTGGATGCTAGGGTCTTTCCACTTGGTTGAAGAAAAATTACTGAAGACAAAGACTCAACTAGATTGAATAAAAGGGTCAACTTAGGAGAAAAATTGGACATTCAATAAAGGAAGCCAACTTAGAGAAAAGTTGGACGTTTGATAAAGGGAAGCCAACTCAGAGAACAATTGGACATTAACAGAGATTTGAAGATTGAATATTGGGATATAATCAAATCAGAAGAAATATGGTCATTTAAGGATATTCAAAGCTACCTTGACATTGATATTGGATTCTCTAGAAAGGAGAAACATATTGGGTTCTTAGGTGCGACCTAAGACATTGAAGATTTTAAATGAAAGGAGAAACATTGCTACAAAATTTTGAAAAGCTTCCTATAGAGATAGAGAATAATTTCAACTTCTAGAATAGAGTATCATCACTGGCCATTCTATAGAGGTCAATAATTGAGAGATAAAGTCTATAGAAATATTGTAATCATAGTTTACAATAGTATAGCCATTTATAATTGCAAAAGTTCTATACAAGACAACAAGATAATTGATAGTGCTAAATAAGAATTTGATGTAAAACACTCATAAAGCATTTGTTAAGCACTTACAAAGCATTACTAAGGTGCTATAACAGATTTGATAAGTTCTAGAAGGGAGCACATAATGTGCTATGAAATAAAATTTGATAAGTGCTATAAGGAAACACATATAATATGACTAAGAGAAGCAATACATACAACACTAAGATAAGCAACATATAAGGTTCTAAGAGTAGCAACACAAAAGATGCTACATGGAAGTGAATATAACACAAAGAAAAAACATATAAAGGAAGAAGATACAACATTAAGAACATCACATTAGATACAAAGCAAGCAATATATTAGCCTTTGGTATAGCACAATATGCCCTCATAGAGTGCTAAAGGAAGACAATTCAAAGCCAATGGATGTGTCCTCATTAGGCCAAAGCCGAGGGACATGTCATCATCAAACCAAATTTGAGGTATGTATTCTTATCATGCTAGAGCTAAAAAATATATTATAATCAGACTTGAGTCAAAAAACATGAAAGTAAATTAAATGAAGAGAACATTCTATTACAAGCTCTTAAGCTAAGTCACAGTGAACTAGACAATCTTTGGAAAAGATAAAGAAGCCTGAGCCACTTGAGACATTATACCATAGGAGAAAAAGCTATTGAGGAAGTCATAGCAGCGAATGAGCCACCTAAGACATCAGGTCATAGGAGAAAATAACCATTGAAGAAGTCATAGCAACAGATGAGCCTTTTGAAGCCAAAATGCTCAAGGTTGAATCCATTCTCCAACTCTGTTCCCCCTGCTCTGATGTCTTTTCTTCTCTTTTTGTTCTTCCACTACAGATCTGGAATTCAAGTTGTCACCATGTGTTCTACAAGAATTTTTGTTATAAAAAATTTACCACACTATGCTGTATAAAAACTCAATTACCACTTCATTCTATGCAACCATTTACCACTCAGTGTTGTGCAACAATTTACCACTCAGTGTTGTGCAACAAATTTCCACTAAGTGTTGTGCAAAAGAAAGTTGTTTTCATTAAATGTGTGTATCCCCCTTTTCTTAAATTCTTGCAAATAATTTTATTAAATGGGTGTTGGTTATTTAAAACCATCCCATTTTATTAAAGGGGTGTTGGTTATTTAAAACCAACCTATTTTTTTTAAGCGGGTGTTGACCACTCATAGAATTATGGAAGTTAAGCCAAATTTCCTCCATGCTCTATTTCGACAAGTGTTGATTGATCCAAAGTGAGAATTTTATTCAGAGATCCTTCCACACTTCTTGTAGATGAATTTTTTAATTGATCTCCTAATTAGAAATCCTAGAGGGTTTCCAACGATTTTTAAGGCTCAAGAGTGGCATAAGAAGATAAAGTATGGCATTTAGTGAGATAAATCTAGAAAGCATGACAATTGAACACTTAGGAGTTTCTTGGACACACTTATATGTATTTGTGTGTGTATATGTGTGCAAATGTATGTATTTGGGGGTAAATCTATAAGATGTATATTTATATAATATTTGATTTTTTTGACATTAATTATAATTATAATAATTACTCAGATTTGAGATTTATTTTTGGTTGACAAAAAAATTTCATTACATAATTGTGTCATTTGATGGTATTTATAGGCATTCCAAATGCGTACATTAACCCTATTATTATGCACACTTACAAGACAAAAAATTAAAATAGAAGCAAATATGCACATATATTTTTTATGAAACTAATTGTTAGCAAATATGCATTAGCCTTGAGTATTTAAAAGTGAACATCTCTTTCAAAGAGTGGTATCAAGGTGAGAATTTTTATTTAAATTTTCTCACTTATCCATGAGAAATGATTGTATAAATCTATTTATAGTTCATGGTGAAGTATATAGTAAAATGTGGGATCATACTTTTATTTAAATTTTCTCGCTTGTTTATGAAGAATGAGTGTATAAATCTATTAATAGTTCATGGTGAAGTATGCAGTAAAATGTGTGATCACACTTTTATTTAAATTTTCTTGCTTGTTTATAAGAAATGATCGTATAAATCTATTAATAGTTTATGATGAAGTATTTAGTAAAATGTGTGATCACACTTTTACTTAAAGTTTCTTGCTTGTTTATAAGATATGATTGTAAAAATCTGTTAATAGTTCATGGTGAAGTATGTAGTAAAATGTGTGATCCAACTTTTATTTTATTGTGAGAATGATTTACTAATTTTTTACAAATTGTACCATGTTCCTTTATTATTTATAAATAAATATGTGTTGTAAATCAAGTCTCAGTAATAAAATGGATGGATCATTGATATTATTATATATTATTGTTATCTCTTATGTACATTATTTAATTTTTAAAAAATCATTATATTTTACATTGAAATATTATAGGTTCTAGAGTTTTAATTTCAAGTCTTGTGGTTGGATTCCACAATATGCTTTTTTTAAAAGTTTTTTCAAATTAATAAATTTTAATGCTTTTGTTACTACAACATGTTAATTCCTACAATTAATTTGTAATAGTCTTTATCCTCCTTTTGTCACTAGTATTGAATTTAGTTTGTATTTCATTTTTAATATAATATTATAAGTATTGAAGTCTAGAATTATTTCTAGTTGGTGGAACTAAATAGGAGAATCAAAGAATTGCATGAATTTAAACATAAAAATTAAAATAAAAAAGTAAAATTCAACCAAAGTAGGAGAAGTTGTAGATGGAGTGTTCTCATATTGAATACCTTATGATTGGTGGTATACATTAAGAAATGGAAATATGAATCAAGATACATGATATGTTCAATAAGAATCATAATAAAAGAGAGTAGCTTGTTAAGAAACTCAACAAAATTAATGATATTACATGATGCATTCCAAAAAGTACAATAACTAAAAGCACAATCAATAACTTTATATACAAACAAAATAAGTTTAATAAATTCTTTGTAATTTTTATTTATTTAGTGTAGTACCTTATCACTACCTTTGTAACTTTTACAAATTTTGAATAAGAACGCAACAACAAAGATTAGGTGATAGAAACATTCCAAAATTCTCAAAACTTGACAAAGTGTAGATAGGAATTGATCCCCTTACAACAACCAATCAATTGGATTCAAAAATCAATTTGTTTACTAAAAATAATAGATTTATTGGAGGGAGCGATCTACTCAACAAAATTGGTTGATCCGCCTATAAATACGAGTGATTTTCTCGTAAGGCTGGAGTGAATCACTCGAACAATGGCGAGGATAGATTAGAGGTACAAATCCTAAGAAAAATATTTTGGAAAGCAATATTTTGGCATGCAAAGTCATTTTACAAATCTTCTAAGCCTATTAGAGGCATGATTGAAGGTACGTAACAATTTATGGTGCAACATTTTGCTAAATTTAGCCCTTAAATATTTACTTTTAGAAGCAGTAATTGTTTCTCATCCCAAGTTAACTCAAAGGTAAGTTTTTACTATAAATATGGTCCTAGGACCCTCATTGTGATTATATTTTGTCCATAAGAGTTTAGAGCTACATTATATGAAATCCACATTGTGCTTTGTACTCACTAGGTTATAAGAAATTGACAAGTCCTTAGACATTCCATTCAAGGCATCATCCTCATGATTTGTCAAGTGCACGATGATTATGGCATAGCCCTTTTAGCTCATATTGTCATTCACTTATCAACTTAATAATCAAATGAATGGATGGACATTGATGTTATTTGACTTATATATTGATTAATCATAGTTTCCTCGCTATAGTGTAAAATTTGTATCTGCTTTAGATCTCTCATGCTCTGAAATTCCTTCTATATTTTACTTTTCATGCATTTTTCCTATGCATATTTTACCTTCATTTAAGTTAGATTAGATTAGTATAGGGATCTTATGTAAGGATAGTGGGGAGTCAAATTAGATTAGGAGGTTGAGAGAAACCATTGGTAATCTTGTCCAACCTTGTTGAAACTTTGATTGGGGGCATAAAACTTTAATTAGAAGTCAAAACAATTCCTCAGTTCAACATAGTTTCTATCACACTCGGTGGAACTACTCTCATTTTTATCAAATTTGCATTAAATTTCTTGATTTCTATTCTAAAATTGCATTCGTCACTAATAAAAGTGATTGGCTAGAAATTGGTAAAGTTTATCACTAAGTCAAGATTAGGAAGTGATTTCCTTCAAAATTCAAAGCAATTCACTCCATTTTGAGTAAAAGCTTAAAATTTTCTAAGGCACTCAAAGCAAGTGATTCACTTGGAATTTCTAATTGATTCACCTTGACCTAGTGAGCAATTATTGAGGTCTACATTTTCACAGGTCGAATCCAAAGTGATTGACCAAGGCTAGGGCTAAATGTTTTAATTCTAGTCTAAAATCGGTTTGAAATTTGATCAATTTTTTGTTATTTATACTCAAATTTTGCAAGTACTTTATGAATGGCAACTCTGGCACATACTTTAGAATTTTAAAATTTTCATGAAGAAAAAGACTTGAATGACATTCAAGCTTCTTTAAAACTTGAATATAACCTCATCTGTGTATTTTCCATGGGTGAAAAGCACTTAAGACTGATTCTAAGTCATTTTTTGCCAAATATTAAAACCATAAGTAGTAACCTTAGAAAAAGCAAGAATTTTACCCCAACATAGTAAAATATATCTAATACAGATCCAACGAGTGATTCATTCTCAGTTTGAAAAGCGATATTGTAGGTTAGACAAGTTTTATCTTTTCTTCCTTATGAGAAGGTGATTAACTCTAATATCAAGGATGATTCACTCTAAAGTGATCCACTTAGATCCCTTTCATGAAAAAGTTTTATAAGTCCAATATTTATAAGTGAATAACTTCAAATAGCAAGCAAATTACCTACATTTTCAAAGCAAAGTGCATCACTTACAAGGAATCTTCAAAATTATATTCTACTAGTGTATTACCCCAAAATTGGAAGCAAATTGCTCTGATTTCACAAGTAAATCATTTCATAGTAATAATTTTGTTTTTTTTTCTTGAAAATTTGTTCGTGCATGTACATATGTGCAATCTTATTAATACATAATAAAAGGATCAAAAAAGAAGAAATATTATCAAATGATAGACATCATCATGTACCACTAAAGAAACACTAAAGAAAAGAGAAAACATCAAATTTTCATGTGGGTGCATCAAGAGAACGAGTTCAAAGAGATTCTAGTTTACAATATTGTCATGTCAAAGGATATAAGACCTATGACCAATCCAATTATTCAAGGCTTCATACCATCATAAATTAGTTTCTCAAGCCAATAGGTGAGTTATTTATCAACTCTAACCAATGAGACCTAGTCTAGTTCGACCCATTTTTCGACTCACACTAATCTTATTTTTGGAATACTGGTTGATGTGAATAAGCTTACAAATAAACACTTTTTGCAATCAATTCTACAACCCACCATCAACCTTTCGTACAAAAATATTCCTCTCATAGATACTCCTTTGATCCAAAGCTGACATGGATGTATTTTATCAAATACATCCCAATCTATTTAGGTCAACCTTCAAATTGCATAGGATCATCATGCTTAAATATGAACTTTGCTCAAAATATGCAAACAATGACTAGGAAAATGGGGCTACAAGTGTCCTAGTGAAACACCCAAGAATTAATACTGCCCCTAGCTAGTCAAGTGCACCAAAATGTGCAATGTCCCTCTAAATCAATAAATTCCATAGATAGGTCTAAATTACCCTCCACAATAAAATGTTCAATCCCTTCCAAACCAACAATGGTATTACCAAAATCTATCACCTCAATATCCCTTGCCTTACTATCCTTCATATCTATATCATCCATACCATTTGTACCCACTTTATGGCTATGCAATGTACCCCATCAATAATAATATTGTCAACCTCATTAAAAAAATAATCTAGGAGTGCCTTGAGGCTAGAAAATGAACTTCCTAATTGGACCTATCAAGGACTATTAAATCTAGTGGTCTATTCTCCTATTCCCCCAGTAGCTGTGAAAGCACTACCTACTTTTGACAAGAATAGGAATAAGATGTTATTGGATCACCTTAGAAAATTGTTTATGCTTATATAAATTCATCACATTTAGGAGGAGGATATAATGGTATGCCTGTCATGATAAATCTACTTTATGGTATAGGGGTTTACCAGACGATTCAGTTACTAGTTGGGCATCAATAGTGGAACCATTTATGTGTAGATTTGATAGCATGGGAAATGGTCATTTTTGCTTTAGTTCAATTCAAGTAAAAACACCCTCAAGAAAATATAAATGATTTTAATTCTAAATTCTTGAGGACCTTGAATTGAATTCCACAAAATGTTAGGCTAAATGAAGAGCAAGCATTGTCATATTATATCAAAGGTTTATAATCTGACCCAGCTTTAATGGTTTGTAATGTTAATTATCATACACTAGCTCTAGCATTCAAAGAAGTGGCTAGAGGAGAAGAAGTTTTCATTTGGGTAGGGAAAATACTCCCTGATCCACCAATGGCCTATGTAGCCCAAATTTCTTTAATATACCTAATACCAAATTTTATGTTCAATATTTCATCGATCCCTAATACCCAATCAAACACTTCCATTACTTACATATTTCCATACATTATTAATCATCTTGGTCAAAATGCACCATCCACCATAATATTTCAACCACAACTTCTATCCCTCCCTACTCCATCCAACTCAGATAGTGAGTCAAACAATAATTTTACAATGAACAAAATGATGAAGATGATTAAACTTTGGTAAAGCAAAATAATATAGTGGTAACAATAAGAAAATTGGCAATATTGAAAGACTTCACATCCAACCAAATATCAGGTGAGTAGGTACGGTGCTTCAAGGAGAAAATCAAACTCATAATCATATGGTTAACACCAATAAAGAAATGAAGCCAACAAGGTGTCTTCCTTGTAATGATAGATATGATCTTAAAAAATGTATTAGATCCATTATATGATCTCAACTTATTCAGTATATTCAATAATTTCAAGCTTAATAAGTTGTCATCATAAGTCAAATGGTCCCCATAATGAATCCAATCATGTATTAAAAATTTCAAATTGTTGTTAGAACTTAAGATTTGAATGAGTTGCATTATATCATAATAGGTATTTAAAGTACATATGATGTCTTATTTAGGCATATAAACTTGAAACTACTTCTATCCTATACCATATGCATGGACCTTATGAAGGGTGGTTAGATCACATGCCCTATTGCATGGACTATAATGATGGTTATGTTGGAGTATATTATATTATTTGGTACATGCTAATGTACCCCATGGTACCTTTATGGTACAACTTGTAAATATTATATTAGGGTTGAGTCATAGTTTAGAGTGTGAGTATTATATATTTTTTTATGTAAGTGTGAATGTGTAAGATATGCACAAGTGTCATGTAAGTGTGAATGTGTAGGATATGCACAAGTGTCATGTAAGTGTGTATATGTAGGATATGTGCACACGTGTCATGAGTTAGTGTGCAAGCGTAAGTTGGGTATATGTGCACAAGTATCTTGTATATAAGAGATCAAATATGTAATGCAAAGATGTGCACAACTATCTTAGATTAGAGTCACGAGACATGTCTAAGTGTACATACAATATAGAGTCATGTGTTCATCAAGTATGCAAGTATCAAGTAGATTAGCCAAGAGTCTTGAGACTTGCCATATGGAAAGGAATATTCAAGTATCCAAAGAGTAATTCTACTATGTCTATATAGTAATCAACATATAAGTATCACAAGTATCCAATTATCAATATCACATTACAGAGAAGAGAAAGTTTTTATCATATATGTAAGAGAAATAGGAGTAATAAAGGTTGCATACATTTTGAGAAATTAATATTGTAAGTTGTGCTACATGCTTTATACAAGTATGATTTAGATTATTTACATTCATATTGTTTTTTATTATTAAATATTATTTGATACATTATAAGCCTTGATATACATTTTAATTTGTTCATATTATTATGGTCATCATCATCTTGACCTTACTATATTGTGGCTATATTATATTCAATCTTGTGAGATTTGTGGTAGTATTAAAGCTTAAAAATCCACCAGGTTACACATTTGATCTATAGTAGACCATACAAACCATGTGTTTGAGTGGCTACTCACTTATAAATACATACTATGATGTAATAATTCCTAATATTCCTTCCTTATTACATCATAGTCAAAAATCTATTTTAGATCTTTTTGACTTGATGAGAATCTCAAGGGTGATGTAGAAGAGAGAAATAACTTCCCCTACTTAATGTAGATGTACTACTTAGATTCTTGTGAGTGTCAAATTCTATGGATAATGCACTCCAAATATATTTTTTATAAAATACTTATTCAATGAATGCAACACTTGAAATGTATTTCTTCAATGTCTTCAAGTGTAATATGTGTTTCCTCAACATGGAGGATCTTCATTGAATATATCAAGTGTTGATAAGATCAAGTGTTTTCCTGCTATGTATACTTATTCTCAAATATCATCTTGATCAATATATTTAGCTGAAGTATTGCAATCACTTATTTAGTTTCTTTTTTTGGCTTCACTTATTTGATCAAGTATTTACTTGTGATATAGATGCGTCCTTGTTTCCTTTGATCTTTAGTGTGATATGTTAACATGCAACCTATATCAATCATTGAATTGATTGATTTCCAATATTTCTTGTGTCTTGTCACATATTTTGTTCAAACTAATTTCTATTTCAAGATTTGATTGTCTCTTGATGGAGTGAGATCAATCATTTTCTACTTGATTGTATTGTTCATGTATAGAAGATATTGTATGTGGTATGTAATATATTCTCTTTTTATTTGGTACACTATTGATGGTTAAATTTTCAATGTATGTTGCATTGATTCATAATTCTCTTTGCTATCTTGAAAATATTCTATTTATGGTGAATAATCACATTTCGAGTATACTTCTTCACTCTTGGATCCTTGATCCTTAATGTTCCTGGTTGCATTGTACCAATAATAATTTAGATGATTTGAATGTTTCTAATATTCTTGACTTATCATCTATTTGGTATCATTCCAAATATTTTTGTACTATTCTATCTCTGCTTGTGTGATAACATGTGTTATTATTCTTCTAGAAGAAACATATAGTGTAGGTTCTTATTCTTCTTGTTCTACTTTTTGAAGTAGGTTCTATAGCTTCTCAAAGCTTGGTGTTTAATCAATAAATATAGTGTAGTCACAGAAACATTATCCTTGGATGTGAGTGATCTTAAAATCATAGGAACTAAAATTTCATCAGATACCTATGTTCCCAATGCTTGCATTGATGTTTAGAATCTTTCTATTCTTCTCATGAATTATTCTAGATTTTCTCCATTCTTCATGTTTAGACAATGGAACTAACTTTTGAGGAATAGAATCTAATTTTATTCCTTGGCTTTAAATACTATATTCAACTTCTCCCATGCATCCTTGGTTGTGGTTATATCTCTATGTATGCTTGGACCTCATCTACTATTCTAAACATGATGATAAGTCTTGCCTTTTTGTATGCCTTGTCAAAATTTTCTCTATCTTATCCTTCTAGTATGGGTAATGTTTCTATCTACTACTTGCAAAATTTTTTTAAAATCAAGTTGTGTCATGATTTTGGTCTTCCAAGTGGCATAATTATTTCCCCTCAACAATTGAGAATTTGATAATAAGTATTTTGGTGCTCCACTAGCCATAGAAAACTTTTACAAAATCTAAATTTTTCTTTTACTGAATCCACCTCAAAATGCTCTTTCCAATGAGTATATATATATATATATATATACCAATTTTCAAATGATACTTAAAAAATATGAGAAATAATGTATCTCACTAAATGAGGTAGGGGAATGCTTCTTCCTTTATGAAATATTCTTTGGAATACTCCTTTGCCTTTAAAATTAAAAATATTTTTCCTTCAAATATTTATTTTTGTCTTTTTTTCTTTTGTTCCCTTATTTCTTCTTCTTTTCACAATGAATGTGAGGTTCAACCTTTGAAATAGTATTTTCCTCTTGAAAAGAATAATTTGACCTTTAAAAAAAAAATACTTAATACCTTAGTTTACTTTTCCTTTCTTTTTCTTCAAAATGTTGAAAGTAAACCTTTATTTTCAACTTAAAAACTTCTACAAATATATGTGTATTATCATTAAAGAAGTCTCGACCAATATACCAATGTTCACTCTTGGCCAATATTTGCTCCTATAAAAATATTTTTTTTGGTGAGTATTTAGTAGCATCTAGGAACTAGCTATAACAAATCTCTTTTCTTGCAATCCTCATAACGAATGGAGACTAAAGACATTTTGATTCTTATGAGCATGACATTATTTAGTAATGCTGAGAATGATACTTGTTTGGATAGGAATACGATGAAGGTGATTATAACATTATTTGGACAATGAATTGAGTTGTGGAGGGTGCTTCACAGGATGACAATCCAGGGTTCCTCTCCTTTAATTTTATGGATACATTTGTTTTATCTCCTAAGAATATAGGTACTTAAAGTGTTATTAACTGTGCTCAAAATTTAGGTTCTACTTGATTCAACACTCTATACTTCACTAAAATTGTAAATCCCAGATCCTATACTTCTACTTATGTCTTTTGGGATTCCACCTTTATATTGAGATATTTTCTTTTAATGTATCTAACTTGTATTGTATGGTCAAACAACGAGTTACCCACAATATGCTATTTTAAATTATGGTTGTACCATGCATTCTCAGAGTTGTTACAACTATGATTTATTCTTTTTATGAGCCAGTCCATGAACTAAAAAATGGTTCTTACAATCTTTGTTCTTTTGTACTTTCATGAGACTCACCCATATTCATTGTTTACAACATCTAAAGCTTCTGATCACACTTGTAGTATTAAATCTATATGGAGAGTTTGATTTTTATATCTCTTCAATTCAACTTCCTTTTAATTGCACCTTTCTTGTAATTTTATCATGATCCTTTGGAATGTCTTATGCAATCTTCTTCGCTAGTTTGATTTTCCAAAATTGCAAATAGCTTCAATTTTATGAGGCTTTTAATACTTTCAAAATACCTTTAAAAAAGTGTCAAACCTTCTTATTTTCAAATACCTTTCAATTTCAAATTCCTTTCAATGCCTTTTTAATAGGCAATTTCAACCCTATTCAAATCTCTTTGTAAAATTTCAAAAGGAGCTTACAAGCATCTCATCTACATCTTCTATAATTCTCCTCTTTAATACAGTGAACTATTCACGCATTTTTTTCCTTCCTTGTAATATTTTTCAATAGCTTAATTCAACCCTTTATGAAACTTTCAATAGCTTCTCATTTTCTTGCTTAAATATACCTTTTGCAAGAGTTTTAAAAAATATTTTCAATAAATTTTAATGAATTCTTCCTTTTCTCATGGGATCTCCTCCATGATCACAAATTTAAGAAGGGTATTTTACCCTTGAAACTTTTCAACAAATTTAAATAATTTTCTTGTGTATTTTGTTCTTCATGGTTACAAATAAGGGTACTTTTACCTTGAATTTTTTAATAACTTTTATATAATTTTCTTATGGAATTTTACTTCATGGATTGGCAAATTCATACAAGGTACTTTTTCCCTTGTAAACTTCTTTTCTCAAACTACTTGAAACTTTTCTTCAACCAAACTTTTGAAGGGTAAATTTCCCTTGAAAACTTTTCTTCTCTCAAACTTGAAAATTTTCTCAAACAAAGTGCACCTTGGCTTTCTTTGTGTCAAAGCTAGAGGAGGATCAGAAGGGAATTCTTTCATCCTTCTACTTACTCTGATACCACATGTTAGAACTTAAGCTTTGAATGATTTTCATTATATCAAGATAGGTATTTACAGTACATAGGATTCATTAGTTAGGTATAACAAACTTACAACTACTTCTATCCTATACCATATGCATGGACCTTGTAAAGGAAGGTTAGATCACATGCCCTATCACATGGACTATGATGGTGGTTACATATTTATCCTATAGTATACCATAGAAATAACGTGTCTGAGTGGTTACTCATTTTTTTAATGCTTATTATGATGTACTAATTCTTAATAATTGCATATTTAGCACCTATCTTGCCTAATACCAACAACACAATCCTAGAAAATTTTAGCACTATAAAATAGATGAAGAATCAACATTCAAAGATTATTCCATATGTACCAATCAACAAGGGGTTTAAACTAGAGGTAGAGGAAAGTTTTTAAAGAGTAATTATCTAATAAGCAAGCCAAAAACTAGGAAGGATACAATAATTGTTAGAAGAGGGAGACTACCTTTACACTTAAAACATAGAGGGCCTATCATGAAACAATAGGAGAAATATAAGAAGAAGAAAAAAATAGGAGAAATATAAGAAGAAGAAAAAAATAGGAAATGAAGTAACTGGTACACCTCAAAAGGGAAATGAGGAAACACAAAATGATAGATAAAGAAAAAGTACTTGTAAAAAATAAAATAAATATAGAAGATACCAATAGATTTACTTAAAATAAAGGTCAAAAGGTGACTAAAATATCCCTCCCTCATGAGTGAAGAGTGAGGTAAAACCTCTAAGTAATATCCAAATTTCATGGTGAGAAGCAAAGGCAACTTTGCCAAAGTAAAATTCAATATCACAAAGGATATGGAAAGAAAACCAACTGAGGTTAGCATACAAGAAGCATTAGCCCTAACAAGATAGTGAGACCTACTACAAGAATCTCTAAAAAAGCAAGAACAAAGTTATGCTAGGGGTAAGTAGTTAGAGTCCATCCTAGTTAGTATAGCAAATCAATAATATTTAATGATAAACCATCCATCATATATCTATGTAAATACATTAGTTATAATAAATGCTCTAAAATCAAAGACACTACAACCACATTTGTTCTATGTGAATCAATATTGAAAATTATATTCTCAAAGGTTGCATAGTTGATTCAAGTGAACAATCACAATTATGCTCAAAGTTATTTATAAAAAATGGTTATTTTTTATACCAATATGGAAGGGCACCTAAACTAGATGGATGGCACAAGCGTCAATGTAGTAGGGATACTCAAATATTTGATCATGAATATTTTTAAATATCTAGAGTTTGTAGTAGCACATGAAGGGATAGTTACTAACCTGCCTTTGTACTTCATGATGCTATTATTTAGGGAATGTAATGCAAGTTGTAGGGGATGATTACCTAGCAATGGAATATACTTATATGAAAGTGCCCAAATATGGGAAGGTAATCATGATTGAGAATGCACCACCTTACAATTACCTCCTTCACAAGCTTAAGAATAAAAATACAATGAACTAGAATGGGTTGTTGGAATTTGTAGAAGATGAAGAATATTTTGAAGGCAACCAAGATATGTAAGGTGATATGATAATATATATTTTACAAGATGATGAATACCGTGAGGTCAAATTCGAAGACACTAAATTAGGGAATTATCTCATTTTTGAAACACCTTCAAAATTTCCAACCTTGACAAGTTGATGAGCATATAAGATGTGGACTATGTATTTTGATGGTACCATAACTATGAATATAGCAGGAGTTAGTATTTAATTCTTCGATCCATAAGGTACATAGACTCACTATACCTACATGTTACTGTTAAATTATACCAATCATATGGTAGAGTATGAAGCACTCTTTACTAATTCAACAAAAGTTGAAAATATGGGAATCAAGGACCTAAGAATATATGATGACTCCAAAATAATTGTAAATTAGGTCAATTCCAAGTGTACCACAAAGAACAAGTACCTAAATTATTACAAATATTAAGTCTTGGATATTTTTAAGAGTTTTGATACATATGAAATCAAGGAAATACTTAGATAATTGAACACACAGGTAGATGAGTTGGTAAGAATGAAAACATGATTCAATTCCACCAATGACATGTGAGATAAACTAAAAGAATTAGAGGTAGTCTTTAGACTAGTAGTCCCTAAATATTCCCACCAGGATCAAGTCTTTAATAATGATGAGCAAATAATATAATTCCTTATTAGGGAGGCTCAATAAATTGAAGAAAAAATGAGTATAGGGATAACATCAAAGATAGATTCATACAACTAAAATCAAATTATTTTCCCAAAAGTCTAATCATCTTAAAGAGGTTGTTTAACCCTAATGGTAGTACAAGGAAAACTAGCCTCAAGGTAAAATCTTCAAGTTAGTTGAAGGGAAGAGTTTAATACTTCAAAAATATTACACTCAAGAAGAAAATAATATTTTCAAAGAGATCTACGGTAATTACAAATACATTATTGCTTGATCATATATAGATCTTAAATTCTATAATTGAAACATAATAGAATATACTATCAAATTGGAACCCAATGCCAAGCCTTTTAGACAAAAATAGACATTTAGGTCCAAAAATAGAGGTAATTATGAATACAAAATCATTAAAGCTACTACAGGCTCATATTATGTTTTTGATCAAAAAATTCATCCGAGTTGCTAATTTGGTCCTCGTACGCAAGAAAAATAGAGATATAAGGCTGTATTTTGACTTCAAGAAGTTGAACAGAACATCTATAAAGTATCAATATCCATTGCCTACTTTTGACCAATTATTATAAAAGGTATTTGAGTCATATATTATATCTTTCTTGGATGGATTCTCAGGGTATAATATGATTTGGGTTAAAAATGAAGACCAAAGTAAAATAAATTCCACCACCAATTAGGGAACCTTTGCATACTAATAAATATTGTTCAACCTATCAAACACGGGGGACACCTTCTAGAAGGTTATAGATGTTGATTTTTTTGGGCTTGTAAAGGATAATATTACTATATACTTTTATGATCTAATGATATTTTTGAAAACCACGAGTAAGCACATTGACCATATTGAGTCATTCTTCTAGAGGTATAGGGAGTTTGGTATTTCTCTTAACCTACGAAGTCCATTTTATGATCTAAAAAGGAAATTTTTTGGGTCATGTAGTATCAAAATAAGGCCTAGCCATAGACCCCAATTGAATAAAAATCATATAGGACATACCATTGTCTATTTTATTCAAAGGGCTCTAGGTCATTTCTAAGCCAAATATAATTTGTTACTAAGTTTATCACTAATTTTACCCAAATGGTTAAACCCATAACGAATATGTTGAAAAATTATGTCTCTATATTAGAGTGATGAAGGGAATAAATCCTTCCAAGAGATCAAAGATAACATCACGAAAGTCCTTATCCTAATCAATCCAAAATTCTCTAAATATTTTAGATTGTATGTGGTACTAATGAAAGCATTGTGGTTATCTTAACACAAAAGAATGATCAAGATTAAAAGTACTATATCCTTCAATTCAAGTCCTTCACAACTATGAAGATAAGTATACCTTGATAAAAAAAAAGTATTTTCTATCATGAAGGTTGAAGAAACTTATATACTACCTATGATAAAACAAGACTACTATCTTTGTAGTACACCCCAATGTTTGGTTTACCGTATTACATAAACTAGGAGAAAATAGGGCTAGATGGGTCAATTTGTTTTAGGAATTTGATATTGAGATCAAAACTACCAAATTTATTAGGGGAAGAGCCTTATGTGATAGGTTGGCAAGGATGATATCTAAATATCAGGTTACTGTAGTAGAAAAGATAAATATTGATGAGAGAACTAGATGGATAGGAAACATGTGCAAATACATGTCTAAAGAGAAATTTCTAAAAGGATTGATAGCCAAGAAAAGATCCTAATTTAGATGAAATATGACCTATTATCATTGACTAGACAATATATTTTTTAGGAAAGGATATGATGGCATCCTACTCCATTGCATAGGGGAAGAAAAGAGAGTATCTTTGGTTAGACAATACCATTATGAAGAAGGGAACTTCTTGGTGCTTATGACAACTTTTTCAAGGGAAGGCAAACCACAAGTTTTAAGTTCTTGAATATTATCTTAAAAAGAGGGTTTGAGTTTATTTACAAACATAATAGTAGTAGCCTTTTGTTTAAAGTGATATTCACATGATGATTGAGTATTTTTTATCTTTTATGGAAACTAGTAATAGATTCACTAGGGCCTTGTTTTGTGTTTACAAAAAGATCCATTGCTTCCATAATAGTCATATCATCATCAAAATATTACTTTAAATTTTTAACAAAAGCATCTAGGGGACCATAAAATGTTTAGGTAAGGATGCAAACCAGTCATGAGCATTTCCTACCAAATCCCTAGCAATTAAGTTTAGTAAAGCTTTCTCATTAGGAAGCCAATCCGTATAATATGTCCTAAAATTATCTATAAATATTTAGGATTTATTAGTCCCATCATTAAACAACCAGACACCTATCTAGATAGGTCTATAGCTTCCACATCAGGGGTTAGGGATTGACTTTTATAATTTATCAAAGTTGGATCAATTGACGTAGGTAAAGCATTCCCATAGAGAGAAAGGATGATGAACATCGAGTTTCAATATTGGAGAGATAACAACCTACACTATAGGGTTTCTATTTGCACTCAAAATTTGAGTAATATTGGTCATCAAGTCTTGTATTTATTTGGTTATTTCTCTCCTAGAAGCCTCCATTTGAGTTTTAATATCACACCTATGAATGTATAGCTATCAAGCCAATGATTCCCTAAGGGTTGTCATATAGGTAGCTAGCTTTCTTTCACGAGACTTAGAAAAAGTGTTGGATCTTGGGGATTAGAATTTGACCTATGCCATTTGCATGTGTGTTTGTCTTATCACAATCACTACATGTTGGGGTGATCATAGTAATTATATGAATATCACAATTTAAATTTAACACAATCATGCCCTAAATACCTTATTAAGCGGTAGTTTGAGTTCTTCATGATGCTCTTTCCTACATAACATCAAAGATTCTATAGCTCTTTGGGACCCTATGATAGATTTGTATGATTAATTAAAGTTAATATTAGGACCATTTTGTTATTATAAATCATAATATTTATTAATATAATCCTTAACCATAGGTTCATCATCATGAGGAAGTGTAAAGGAATGGTTGACGTAATTTTGAAGGGTAAGAGAAGAAGGATCGTCTTCTATTTATAATGTTTTTGGAGTAAGCTTCTTCTTAGACTTAGTAGTCATTCCAATGCCCTTGGAATAATCTAGATGATACATAAGGGTAAGTAGAAAATATACTCAAGAGTAACTAGGGTTTTACAAAAATGTTCTACCCTTAAGCAATTAAACTACCAAAAATACCTTATAGCAAATAAAATTTGATTTTTTAAAAAATCCTAAAAGGAGGGAAACTATGGTAGTTTTTTATTTAGCATGTAATATAAAGTGAAAGTAAATACAAAACCTATGTCAACAAACCTACCAAACCCTAGGGTCTAAAAATATAAATAAATACTTCAAAAGGTGGTTTAAAATTGTGTTCACAAAAATGTTTGTAAGAAAAAAGGGATATCTAATATAATTATCTAAATTAATACTAGATAAACCAAGATACTAAAACTAAGATAAAAAATCAGTAAATTAATAATATATGCCATAAGCTATCATTATCCAAGTATAAATTTATAAAATATTCAAGGATAAACTACACTAAAATTATCCATAAAATTCTAATAAGCTAGGACTAATCCTAATGTAGTGAAAATAATTACTTGACACCTAGGGCATCAAGGACCATATCATTCAAAACATGAACAAAATAAACAACTTATTTATACCCTATCCTACTTGGAACATCACCATAGTAAAACAAGGAGAGATCACACCTGTGATGTTTATAGTGAGTTTAGCTTACCTTTGAATCCATTCCTCAAATAACAACTAATGACCTTCGACTATGAATCCTAGTAGATTGCCCCATCCTCTGTGAAATGCAACAAAATAGCAATTAATGGCTTTGGTTATACTTTAGAGAGATCAAAAAATAGGGTGTGTGATCTGATATCAACAAAGGTAAATAACATGAAAGAAAAGTTAGTAAGTGTATAAAATATTTTGTAATGATTTTGTGAATGTATGGTGCGAAAATGAGAAAGTGAAAGGGATATTTATAACAAATGAAATAAAATAATTTTATCTTTGGATATGATGACTAATTTTTATCCTTTTTAGGGTCATAAAATTATAATTGCTAGTCTAAATGATGCCCCATTCAAACCCTATGTGTTAAAATATGCTAGAATCATGACCATACATCAAAAACCATAAAATTAATCAAATGAACAAGCTTCTCATTTAAAGTGATGCTCTTGGCATCGTCAATTTTTAAGATGAATGCTTTGAGGGATGCATATGAAAACATCCCTTAATCATGAATCTATTGCTATATTTAGGTTTTTAAAAGTTAGAAGGTAAAAAAATAATGAAAGACGATGGAAAAGTGGTAATTGGTTGAAGAAAGGGAACTAAAACCATTGACCAACATGACTCACTAAGGAATAACAAAGTTAGTCCACATTTGTACTATATATAGGAGGATGAGACTTTCCACTAATTGCAAAGCTAACTGTTAGTGCTCTTTTTACAAATACAATTCCACACTCAAATAACTTCTAAAAAAGGAAAACATAATTTTTTTCTAAAAGTTACAAGGAGAGAAAGAAGAAGTCCTCAATACATATGTTAGGTAGATTCATCTTTGGCAATTCCAAAAGTCACTATATAATGATAAAATAAATGATAAATTTAAATAAATGGTAGTAGAAACTCAATCAATACACCTAAGGTGATATTTTTCTTAAGGTAAGTCCAAATTTTTGTGCTACCATCAAAGCCAACAATTCCTTAAAATTATTTTTTAGTTAGGTTAAGAACCCACTAATAAAGAATACATAATTGAACCTATAGCTCATCATAATTCAAGTACCATAATATAATCATTGATATGTTATCTCTATGATGGAAGTCAACATGTCAAATTATTTTAGAATAGTTTTAAATATTGTGTAACACCCCAAGTCTAACTCACTTGGTTGTCCAAAACACAAAGTAAAGATTTTTGATCAATCTCGTACAAAATCAATACAACACCCAACTTTAATTAGTACATAGGTAGAAGATTACCTGTTTCAAGAAAAATGACCGCTGTAGATGGTCCCTTAAATGGTTGAGATTGACCAAATCCCGCAACAGGTACCACCTTGTAAATATATTTGTCTCCTTTACTATAGGTCTATGTTCACGATAATGAATTATCCTTATAGGACCCAAAACACTTGAAAGGGTGGACGCATATTACCCTGCCCCATAGCATGGTGTGCTTAGGATATCTGTCCTACAATTTTGCATAAGGTGCAAATATTTTTTGATGTCTTCTCCATGCTAGAGTATAGTGTTAGTATACCTTCTGCCTAGCTGACAATCCACCTTCCCTAGATTCAAATAGGGTCCACCATTACTCTAACGCAGGACTAGGTATCCCAGGCTATGCTACGATTGACGAAGAGTTAGCTTCCCCTGTAACACCTTAGTAGTTTGCTAGTAATTCTCCAATCGAACATACGACATATAACCCTCAGGTACCACTTGCATATCAAACTCAAGAGAGTTTTCCATACCACCCCTTATTATTTGTTCATGGTAATAGGACCACTTGTCATGGGTAAGATTACCAAAAAATGGTTGATGTTGATTCATAACAATTTACCTACCTGCAATTACTGGAGTTGGGTTGATACTCATCCAATATGATGAAGCATTAATTTTTACACCATCCCTCTTAATGGTCATGTTAAGACTAATTGGTTTTGGGGTTTAAATTTTAGCCAAAAAATGGCTATTCCCGTCTTAGAGCGTATGGAAATAACAGCGCTGTCAAGCTTTGCTGCGCAAGCGAGCGGTTGTGGCTACACTTAGCTAAAAATGAAAGTGAATAATGCACGTTGCAGGTAAGCCCTTTCACACTGGGGGATGTCTGATTGCCATTCATTGACCCACATTGGGGACTTAAAAGTAAATCATGAAATCGCTCCTTTGGTTGAAGACGATTAAAAATCTCCACGAATCCTGAGGATTAGAAAACAAATTGTACAAGACACCATGGATAAAATAAATCCAGAAGAACGAAAACATAGACAAAGCTTACACGAAACCCTTCAAATGCCTGAAACAAAGGACAACTATATTTATCTGAAATAAGGGTTACAAAATCCTCGACTGAGGATATACAAACTTCTGCAGATGAAACTGTAGGATAAACAGTGAAGAAAAACAAATGTCGAGTCTGCTGCTCGAACATAAACTGATGAGCTTCTCTGCTCAGAGAACTTCTCTCGTCTGTTTCACTACAAATAACAACTTCCTTCTCCACTTTCTTCTACTATTTAAAAACTGACTGAACAAGGGTTTATATAGCAATGCAGAGGAGCCAGTCACCAACTACCGCATGGATGAAATAACCAATCACCTACCCCGCATGAAGGAGATCAATGTTGATTGGATGAATGTCAGAGGGCACGTGCGATGTCACATCAAAAAAATAGGCGGGACTCCCAACTTTGCAATTTTTGGCAAGCGTAGTCCGATGTCGCCCAGTATTGTAGCGTAGTTGGGAGGAGAGTGCAAATCAAGGTTAATATTTCTAACACCCTCCTTTAATATTGATTTCACGAGTGCTTTGACTCCAAGATGCTCTCGTAATCTGCTGAAGTCTTCCTCCTTCAAAGGCTTCATGAAAATAAATGCCAACTGCTCCTTAGATCTGTAAAACTGTAGCTAAATTTCCCCTGACTTCACCAGCTCTCTGATGAAGTGATATCGAATGTTGATGTGCTTTGTCCGACCATGGAACACTGGATTCTTTGACAGTGCGATGGCCGAATTGTTATCACAAAATATTCTTGTCGTGCCTTCCAGAGGATAGTTCAGTTCACTCAAAACTCTTCGTAGCCAAACTTTCTGGCATGCAGCTGATGTGGTGGTGACATATTCTACTTCGGTTGTGGACAACACAACGATAGGTTGCTTCTTGGACACCCATGAGACTACCCCCAATCCGAGATGGAAAGCATACCCAAAGGTGCTCTTTTGATCATCGTTGCTACCAGCCTAGTCACTTTCTGTGAAGCCCACCAGTTCCAACTGGTCCTGTCTGGCATAAAATAGGCCATGGTTCTATGTCCCATTGACATAGCGTAGGATCCTCTTGCCTGCTTGCCAGTGCGTGTCCTTCAAAGTCTCCATAAAATGGCTGATCAGACTAAATTCGAACATCAGATATGGCTGTGTTGCAGTCAAATACATCAGACTACCAACTAACCTCTTGAATAGATTTGGATCCACATTCCTACCTGAATCCAGCTTGCTCAGCTTAAAACCTATGGCAACAGGTGTGATGGTAGGTTTGCTGTCCTCCATATTAAACCTCTTGAAGACATCCTTCGCATACTTACCCTGAGAGATGCAGATTCCATCTACCGATCGGTCAACTTCAATTCCAAGAAAATACTTCATCAGCCCTAAGTCTATCATCTCAAACTCCTTCTTCATGGCTGTTCTAAATTGGTCAAATAGTGTTGTGTTGTTGCCAGTGTAAATCAAATCGTCCACATATAGGCAGACGATAATGAGCTCACCTGCTTCATTTGTCTTTATGTACAGGGTGTGCTCATATGGGCATTTGACAAACCCATTTTCCTAAAAATAGCTATCAATACAACTGTGCCAAGCTCGTGGTGCTTGCTTCAAACCGTATAGGGCCTTCTTCAGCTTTAGGACTTTGCCCTCCTAGCCTTCAATCTCATAACCTAGTGGTTGGTCTATGTAGACCTCTTCCTCCAACACACCGTTGAGGAAGGCTGACTTGACGTCCATCTGATACACCTTCCAACCCTGTTGGGCTGCCAATGCCAGGATCATCTTGACTATGTCAAGTCGGGCTACAGGTGCATATACCTCATGGTAATCAATGCCTAACTTCTTCTTGTAGCCCTTCACCACCAGTATAGCCTTATGCCTATCAAATTGTCCTTGGGTGTTGAACTTTTTCTTATACACCCACTTGACCCCATTGGCCTTCTTCCCTACGGGAAGATCTGTCAGTTGTCATGTATCATTATTTTCAATGGCTTTAATCTCCTCATCCATCGCCTTCACCCACTTCTGATTCTGACTTACATATTTGAACTCTACTGGATCAACTTTAGTAAAGAATGCAAAGTCAGGGTACTCTTCATCTTCATGGGTTTGGGTTACCTCATAAATATCTTGTAAGCTCCTTGTATTTGCAAGTGTCACCAAATTCTAAATTTTGCTTACAAGTGGAGGTGACCGAGATGGTGAGGTTATGCTACTGTTGGCATCGCTACTACTGCTTGAGGTTGTAGGTGGCTACACACTACCCTCATCCAAGTCAACAGACTCCACTACTAGCTTAGACTAGCCAGTATTCAACTTACAGTTCCAAGCTTCATCTTCCAAGAACTTCACATCACGGATGATGATGAGCTTCTTTGTCACAGGGTTGTACAGCCTGTACGCCTTTGCCTGCTCACTATACCCTATGAAAATGCACTTCTTCGCTTGATCATCCAGTTTCTGTTGCTTCTCTTCTGGAACATATGCATATGCTATGCACCCAAACACACGCAAGTGAGCCACACTTGACTTCACACCACTCCAGGCCTCTTAAGGAATTTTGTCCTTCATGCTTTTGGTGGGACATCTATTCAATAGGTAGACTGCATAGGTTATAGCCTCTACCTAGAACTCATGCGGTAATCCCTTCACCTTCATCATGCTGTGTGCCATCTCCATGATGGTCCGGTTCTTCCTCTCAGCTACGTCGTTATCTGCGACGTGTATCTGGTAGTGAGATGCCTTCGAATTCCATGCTACTTACAGAAGTTATGGAATTCGTTGGAGATGTATTCACCTTCGCCATCTGTTCTGAGAGTCTTGATATGATATCTGCTCTGTTTCTCCACCAGAGCCTTGAACTCTATAAATATAGCAAATTCTTCTGACTTCAGCTTGATGGCATAGACTCGGGTCTTCAGGCTAAAGTCGTTAATGAAAGTCAAGAAGTATTTATTATCGACAAACATGTTGGTCTGCATCAGACTGAAGATGTTTGAATGCACCAGCTCCAATGGCTGTGATGCTCTCCAAGACTGTTCGGAAGGGAATGAATCACTGTGCTATTTGTCGACTAAGAAACCTTCATAAATCTGATTTTGCTGCTCAATAATGGGTAAACCCTTCACCATCTGCTTCTTGTGCAACTGATTCAGGCCATTGAAGCTCAGGTGACCAAATATGAGATGCCACAACCAAGTAGCATCTTTCACAACTGCACTCAGAGACATCAACGATTCATTCTAAATTTGCAACAAAAATATTTTATTTTTTGTCATGGACACCAGAGCTATCTGCCCATACGACTTGTCTCTGATGGTGCATACTCCATATTTAAACTGGACCGCATGTCCCCTTCGCATGATTTGTCCAACACTTAGTAGGTTGTGCTTTAGACCAGGTACATAGTAGACATCACATATCTACTTCCATTTGCCATGCCTGGTGCGGATGAGGATCTTTCCTTTCCCCATCACAGAAACTTTGCTGTTGTTCCCCATATTTACCTCAAACTGGGCTGTTTCATCCAGTTGTGAGAACATTTTTTTGTTCCCTGTCATGTGTTTGCTGCACCCGTTGTCCAAATACCAGATGTTCTTTTGGCTCTCCTCCTCAACATTGCAAGTTAGCAACACATTTCCTCCTACTACATTTCCAGATTCATCCGTGTAATGGGCCTGCTGCTGATTCTCCTTGGCCATCCAATTTTTGTACTGTGAGATGTAATGGCCGTACTTCTTGCAATAGTAACACTGGACTTTTGACATATCCTTTTTATGACCAGGTTTGGCTTGCTGGTTCTTAGCACCACCTCTTCCTCCTTGTTGATGGAAGTTACAGTTGGTCTCTCCCTCACTAGGGTTTGATCGTCCTCCTAACTTGTTTCCTTTCCCACATCTGCCTCTGCCTCTTCCTCCTTGAGAGCTAGAAGCACCATGGTGGGAGTCTTGTCTGCCGCTATCTCAAAATGAGACCTAAGCCTTGAATGCCTGCTCTAGAGAGGTTTGATATGAGCGGCTCAACCTCTGTTCATGTGTCTGCAATGAACCCATGAGCTCGTCTATTGAGAGGGTTGTCAGATCTCTTGACTCTTTGATTGCTATCACAATTGAGTCAAACTTGCCAGACAAACTTCTGAGAATCTTCTCCATGATTCTCTGGATCTGCACAATTTCACCATTCAACCACATCTAGTTGATGATGTCCATCGTTCAGGTGAAGAAGTCACTCATGGACTCAGATTCACCCATCTGCATATTTTCGAACTCCCTCCTGAGCATCTATAGCTTCACCAACTTCACCTTGTTGGTGCCTTGATACAAGCTGGCCAGAATCTCTCAGACCTGCTTCGCTTTGGTGGCTGATGCAATCCATGGGAAGATGGTCTCCTCGATCGCTTGCATGATGTAGAAGAGGGCCTTTTGGTCCTTCTTCGTGTTCTCCTTCAACAAATCCTTATCAGCTTGGGAGAGGGCGACCAATGCTGCTGCATCTACCGGTTCTGGGTAGCCATTCTTGACTAACTCCCACAACTCCTGATATCCAATCAGGATCTTCATATGAATGCTCTAGTAATCATAGTTCTTACTATTGAAGTGCGAGGTCTACAACTACAACGAATGATTTTTGTCGAAAAACATTTTGCTTCGGTCTCCACGTCAAGGGCACAGAAGCTCTGATACTAATTTGAAGTTTCGTTTTCCTTCAGCATCTTGCGCAAGAGTGCACAGTCGGGCTACGCATGAGAGATGTGCACAGTCGGTCTATGCACGTGCAAAAGTATGTAGTCGGGATACGCACGAGAAATATGCGCAGTCGGGCTATGCACGTGCAAAAGTGTGCAGTCGGGCTGCGTACAAGAAGAATGCGCAGTCGGGCTGCGCATGCCCAACTATGCGAAGTCGAGCGATTTGCCTGGTCAACGCCCAAGTTCGCTAGTCAAAGGCATCGTAATTCGACTGCGCTGCGCAGTCGAGAAACTAGCCTGACACTTAGCCAAAAATGGCTATTCCCGTCTTAGAGCACATAGAAATAATAGCGCTACTGAGCTTTGCTGCGCAAGCAGGCGGTTGTGGCTACACTTAGCCAAAAGCGAAGGTGAATAATGCACGTTGCAGACAAGCATTTTCACACCGAGGGATGTTTGACTGCCGTCCGTTGACCCACACTAGGGACTTAAAAGTAAATCACGAAATCGCTCCTTTGGTTGAAGACGATTAAAAATCTCCATGAATCTTGAGGATTAGAAAACAAATTGTACGAGACACCATGGATAAAATAAATCCAGAAGAATGGAAACACAGACAAAGCTTACACGAAACCCTTCAAATGCCTGAAACAAAGGACAACTATATTTATCTGAAATAAGGGTTACAAAATCCTCAACTGAGGATATATAGACTTCTGTAGATGAAACTGCAGGATACACAGTGAAGAAAAACAAATGTCGAGTTTGCTGCTCGAACATAAATTGATGAGCTTCTTTGCTCAGAGAACTGCTGTCATCTGTTTCACTACGAATAACAACTTCCTTCTCCACTTTCTTCTGTTGTTTAAAAACCGACTGAACAAGGGTTTATATAGCAACGCAGAGGAGCCGGTCACCAACTACCGCACGAATGAAATAACCAATTGCCTACCCCGCACGAAGGAGATCAATGCTAATTGGACGAATGTTAGAGGGCACGTGCGATGTCACATCGAACAAGTAAGCGAGACGCCCAACTTCATAGTTTTTGGCGAGCGCAGTCTGACATCGCCCAGTAGCACAACGCAGTTGGAAGGAGAGTGCAGGGTTAATATTTCTAACAGTATGCAGCTAGTATGAAAACAACATCTCACTCATGCAGCATATCAATATATAATTTTTTTAATTTGCCAATCTACTATTAGAATTACACTATATAATATTTTAAAACAGACAAAATATCTTCATTACTTATCATTACACACATACATTTAAAAAAAAAAACAACCATTTCACTCTCCCTTATATGCATATATTAAAAAAACTCTATTTCACTAGCTTCAACCATTTCCCTATTAAAAAAAAAAAACCTCTATTTCACTACCTTCAACCATTTCACTATGCATATAAAAAAAAACACTATTTCTAATGTTTTATTTAGTTATACTATGAGTGCGGCAACCATTTCACTCTCCTTTATATGCATATATTAAAAAAAAACACTGCAACGCATTCAACACATATCTAACAATGTGTTCTATAGGTTGCTGAATACTTAAAACACTATTTAAACATACATTATTTTCAGAGCAAATGGAGTATCGAAATAATATAACCTGATATTTCTTGTTACAACAGTAATAAGCTCCTCGAAAACCAGGCAGGTTTCCAGTTCTCACACACAAACTTTCAGGCAGAATTTCTTTTCTGAAACATAAAACCCCCAACTTATACATCCATTCTTCTATATATATATATAGATAGTGATTTAAGCTTATGCAACTGATGCCACATAAAGTTGTTTGCATGGACATTTATTCAAATCAGTTTCCGAGTGGCCCCCATCCTTCTATATATATATATATATATAGTAATTTAAGCTTATGCAACTGATGCCACATAAAGTTGTTTGCATGGACATTTATTCAAATCAGTTTCCGAGTGGCCCCTTCTTTCACAATGCCACATAGATAGTTTTTTTTATATTTTATTTTTACTATTACATATATATAAAAATAATTTATTAATTATTTATTTACATGATTATTATTGTTATTCTATTATAAATAATTATTTTTTTGCTTGATGAAAAAGGTTTGTACTGGGATCTCCCATAACAAATTACATCTCTTCTTTAGAGAGATTTTACAGATAAATACACTTCTCAACTTAATTGAGATACTATAGTTAGAAACCTGCATCATTTTACATAAAATATTTGAATTCTTGATTTTTCATTTTTTGGATGTTTTCAAATCTCTGGTAAATACAATTAATCCAGAATTTAGCATCTTTTTTGACATTTTCCTATAACAGCTTTCACAATGCCAAAACTTCACCTCTACTATCTATGCCTTGCATCTTAATAGAGTAATATTTCCAAAACACCACACTAACATAGTCTGCTTTACAAATTCTGATTGCTAGTTTCCTTCCTGAAACACAAGTGCAACAACAAAAATTATAATAAATAATCTAAATGAACACACATTATTGTTACAAAATAAAATAGATATTACCAATGGAAATCATTAAAGTAAATCTTAATCATTAATTGATTTAGGCAATCAATAATTTTTGTCAGCTTCAACTAAATTTTCAACTTTCTCTAACCATGGAAAGGAGAGGTTAACTTCACGATCCTCAACCAAAACCCCTTTGTTTCCTTCCCTTAATATATGTGTAAACTTGGTTTCTTTAAACTCTTTAGCAAGATCTTGAATTTCCACAATTATCGCTTGTATGTTCCATGGAGCCTTTGCTTTCTTCAAAATTGCATTTATTACTATGAGAAAATCACCTTCCATCCATACTCTATTCCATTTCATTTGTTTACATATTTTTAACCCTTTTAAAGCTGCCCAAGCTTCATCTTCATTATTTGTCTTAAATCCACTGTTAAAAGCATAATGAGACAAAATCTCTCATCTATTATTTCTAATTATTCCTCTACCTGCTGCTGATCTTGAATTTCCTTTAGATGCTCCATCAAAATTCAATTTAACCCACTCCACTTTTGCTGGTTTCCACTTTATATTCTTTATCTTATTTTTGTTTCTCTTGTACCCAACATCATAATTCCATTTAATGACTTGATTCCATCTATCAAGACTCTTAGCTTCTAAATTAAGAATTGGGTGAGTTGATAGGGTTGGTTTAAACTCCTCTATGACTAAACATGTATTATTTTTCATTACTTCTAAACTGTTTTCCTTTCTTTTAAATATTCTTCTATTCCTTTAGATGCTCTATCAAAATTCAATTTAATCCACTCCACTTCTGGTGGTTTCCACTTTATATTCTTTACCTTATTTTTGTTTCTCTTGTACCCAACATCATAATTCCATTTAATGACTTGATTCCATTCTATCAAGACTCTTTGCTTCCAAATTAGGAATTGGGTGAGTTGAAAGGGTTGGTTTAGACTCTTCTAAGGCTAAACATATCTTTTTTTTCATTACCTCTAAACTGTTCTTCTTTTCTTTGAATATTCTTCTATTCTTTTTAGCCATATAGTTCAAAAAATTATATCTTTTGAAATATCTCATATTGTCTATAAAGCCTCACTTTTATTGAAGAACACAAGCTTATACTCAGAAAGGGTGAATAGTATAAGATACAACTTTTTATTTTTCAATCCAAATGATAACAATAATAATATTAATATAATAATAAAACAATGCATAAATCATAAAGAACTTTTATTTAAAAACACTTTTGAAAGAAAACCATTGCAAAATATTACTCTTATATTTCTTTAATAAATTTTGTGGACACCAATCCCCTGTAGACACCAATCCATCGAAAACATCAATTCCTGGATTACCAATCCGCATGATATAATTTTACTTCTATGGTTTTTATAAAAACTAAACTAAGTTATTAACATTTCCTTGCATTATAACACTACTATATTATAATCCTCAAAGTCAGTATGCGATATAACCGACACTACGAGCTTGATTATTAAATGTCACATTAATAACTCGTTTTCCAACAACCTACTTCTTCAAAGACAAAGATATTGAGTTGAATTATTAATTAAATAATTTCAAACTTGCCACACACGGATGTCAGGCTTAAATCGAAGGAAAACAAACCTAACGATGAGTCTTGTTTCCAGGCGAAGGCGTGAAAGCTTTCTTGTAAACCAAATGAGGTGAGTTTGTTTACTAATGAAACTGGTTTATAAATTTGGTATTACCTCTACGAACTTGAAAAAGAAACAAAATATCAATCACACTAAAACATTCATATACTCGGCAAAGGCACGAATGAACCCAAAACACATGGTTTCAACATGGTTTGTCATACAAAAACGCTCAACCCAGCAATGTAATCAGGTAAATATCTTTTGTGTAGTATATAACATTTTCCGGACGTTAATCAGGTAAATAATAATTTGTTGGTTATACCCCATTCCCTAGACCCAATACGACACTCATTTAAAACTACGTCAAGGAACAGACATTGAAAACTTGGTCTTTTAAAATTAATCACACGCAAGTTTATATCCATAAATACACAAAGGCACTAATTAATAATAACGTTTGACTAATGAATAGTTCGAATTCTTATTGACAAAACTGACTGTTAAATGATTACTTCACCAATAAAAACCACTCGGCTGGCAAACTTCATTTCGCCGAGCTCAATCTAACCCTTTAAAGTAAATATCTATGTTTTGATAATAGTGTGACACATGGTTTTAATAAAACAATTATACATCACATAAAAAACTGGAAATTAAGATATATAGGCGTCTGATTTTTTATTGGGTCCGCAGAAGCTGTTTAGACGAAAGGGCTACCCAACAGTGGAGAAGCGTGCCTTGTCTGGTCTTCTCATCTCTCGCCAGAACATTCGCAACAAAGCGGAAGGATCTCGATTGACACGTTGTTTGGGTCAGCACATCTCTTTTTTTTTATGTATGCAGCTAGTATGAAAACAACATCTCACTCATGCAGCATATCAATATATAATTTTTATAATTTGCCAATCTACTATTAGGATTACACTGTATAATGTTTTAAAACAGACAGAATATCTTCATTACTTATCATTACACACATACATCCTTTTCTCAACTTACTGGTTTACATAACCTATTAATCATCTTCACTAGAAACTCAAAGACACAAGAATACTAGAACAGGCAAAAGGTGTTTTATTTAGTTATGAGGGCAGCAACCATTTCACTCTCCTTTATATGCATATATATAAAAAAAAAACACTGCAACGCATTCAACACATATCTAACAATGTGTCCGTACTGTAGGTTGCTGAATACTTAAAACACTATTTAAACATACATTCTTTTTAGAGCAAATGGAGTAACATAGAAATAATCTAACCTGATATTTCTTGCTACAACAGTAATAGGCTCCTCGAAAACCAGGCAGGTTTCCAGTTCACACACACAAACTTTCAGGCAGAATTTCTTTTTTGGAACATAAAACCCCCAACTCATACATCCATCCTTCTATATATAGTAATTTAAGGTTACGCAACTGATGTCACATAAAGTTATTTGCATGGACAGTTATTCAAATCAGCTTCCGAGTGGCCTCTTCTTTCGGAATGCCACCTAGATAGATTTTTGTATATTTTATTTTTACTATTTTATATATATACTTTATTTATTTTATAATATATATTATTATTATTATTTTTTTACTTGATAAAAAGGATTTGTACTTGGGTTCCCACCTTTAATAAATTACATTTTTCTTCTTTAAAGCTTGAGAGTTCATATATAGATATACTTTTCATTTTATTTGAGATGCTACAGTTAAAAACCTACATCATTTTACATAAAATGTCTGAATTCTTGATTTTCATTTTATGGATCTTTTCAAATCTTTGTATGAATACAATTAGTCTAAAATTTAGTATCTTTTTTGACATTTTCCTATAGCAACCTTCACAATGCCAAAACTTCACCTCTACTATCTATGCATTCCATCTTAGTAGAGTAATATTTATAAAACACCACACTAACATAGTCCACTTTACCAAATCTGGATTGCTAGTTTCCTTCCTGAAACACAAGTGCAACCACAAAAATTATAATAAATAGTCTAAATGAACACACATTATTGTTGCAAAATAAAATAGATATTACCAATGGAAATCATTAAAGTAAATCTTAATCATTATTTGATTTAGGCAATCAACAATTTTTTTTAGCTTCAACTAAACTTCCTACTTCCTCTAACCATGGAAAGGAGATGTTAACTTCACGATCCTCAACCAAAACCCCTCTATTTGCTAGTTTATCTACACATTTGTTTTCTTCCCTTAATATATGTTTAAACCAGATTTCTTTAAACTCTTTAGCAAGATCTTGAATTTCCACAATTATCTCTTGTATGTTCCATGGAGCCTTTGCTTTCTTCAAAATTGCATTTATTACTATGAGAGAATCACCTTCCATCCAAACTCTATTCCATTTTATTTGTTTACATATTTTTAACCCTTCTAAAGCTGCCCAAGCTTCAACTTCATTATTTGTATTAAATCCACAATTGAAAGCATAATGAGAAAAAATCTCTCTATTATTTCTAATTATTCCTCATCCTCTTGGTCCTGGGTTTCCTTTAGATGTTCCATCAAAATTCAACTTAACCCACTCCACATTTGGTGGTTTCTACTTTATATTCTTTACCTTATTTTTGCTTCTCTTGTACTCAACATCATAATTCTATTTAATGACTTGACTCCATCTATCAAGACTCTCTACTTTTAAATTAGGAATTGGGTGAGTTGATAGGGTTGGTTTAGACTCCTCTATGGCTAAACATATCTTCTTTTTCATTACCTCTAAACTGCTTTTCTTTCCTTTAAATATTCTTCTATTTCTTTCTAGCCATATAGTCCAAAGTATTGTATCTTTTGATATATCCCATATTGTCTGTAAAGCCTCACTTTTATAAGTGCTCTACCATTGATTTAACCAATCTTCAATTATGCTATTCATCACCATACATTTACCAAACATATTAAGAATCCATTGCCATAGATTCCATACAATTGAGCAATGTCCCAAGAGATGGTCAATACTCTCCTCATTATTACAAAAAACACATTTAGAGAGGCCATGAAAACCCCTTTTCATAAGGTTATCCTAGGATGAAATTCTTCTATGACCTACTAGCCAAACAAATATTTTGACTTTAGGAATGCTTGGGCTATCCAAAATATCTCTCTAAATTCTAGTGATATTATTATTATGTTGGTGTTGAACATTATATCCACTTCTTGTTGTGTATTCTCTTGAGCTATTCAAATCTCAAATCAATTTATCCTTGGCACCCCTCAAAATAATTATAGTTGTTATCTTTCTACTCAATTGCCTCCTAGCATCAATGTCTTGTATACTTGTAAAACAATCTTATTTCTATTTGTATATTCCTTCTTGATCCTTGTACAAAATGTTTGAAACCCTATCACCATATTTGTCTTGAAGCAATCTCATCCAAGGTTTCAAAATTGGATCTAAATTGAGTGGTTTTTTATCACACCAAGTATCCATCCAAATAGAATTTTTTTCTCCAGTTCCCACCACCCATCTTAAACCTTTAATCATAAGATCAATAGATTTTTTAAACCATTCCAAAGAGAAAAACCATTTGGAAGAGAGAATGCAATAAATATTAAACTTGGGTCATTGGGATTAACATACTTACTTAGAATAATTCTTGCCCATTATCTGTGACTCTCTTTGTACAATCTCCAGATTACGTTTCCCTTAATATCTAAGTTTGCATCCGTAAGAGCTCTTAAACCAAGACCTCCCCTAGTTTTATCATCACACAACTTGCTCCATTTCACCAAAAACAAATTTCCTTTTATCATGTAAACCTGACCATAAAAATGATCGTATAATAAAGATTAAACTTTTTTCAACTAATTTTGGCATAGAATACAAAGACATATAATATGTTGGAATGGCTTGTAAGACTGACTTAATTAACTGCACTCTTCCTACTAATGATAACCATCTACCTTTCCACACTAGAATATTATTTTGAACTTTACTAATAACTGGATTTCACAAATCTATCCTCATTCTCCCCTCAAATAAAGACATCCCTAGATAAGTTGTTGGTAAATTTACCTCTTTAATTTGAAGCAACCTACAAATCCTTGCTTTGATATTAGCAGGAGTGTTAAGAAAGTAAAATTTAGATTTAGTCCTATTAATTTTTTGCCCTGAAACTCTTTCGGACTCTTTTAAAAAGTTATTCAAAGCTCTGGCCTCATTTACCCTTACCATTCCAAAAAGGCTTATATCATTTACAAACTGTTGATGGGTGATGTTATCAATGTTATTACTAACCTTAAATCCATATTTGTAAGCCTTATTTAAGTTCCTACTCAAAAAATCTACCATAATAATGAACAAATAAGGAGATAGAGGATCTCCTTGTCTAAGGCCTCTCTTGGCTTTAAAATATTCTATCACTAACCCATTGACCAACACTGAATAAGAAACTGTAGAAATACAAGATTTAATCCATCTAACCCATTTCTTCCAAAACCAAACTTATATAAAACTACAAAAAGAAAATTTCATTTAACCCCATCATAAGCTTTACTCATATCAAGTTTTAAGATCATAGCTTTCTCTTTTCTTGAATCTGCTGAATGTATAACTTCATGAGATACTCTCATCCAAAATTTATCTCCCTTTCACAAAATATCCTTGCTCTTCTGAAATAATTTTGTCTAATAATGACCTTAATCTATTCGCCATCACTTTGGAAATAATATTTTAAGCCATATTACATAGAATTATGGGTCTAAAAGAATAAAATAATTTAACATCCTTATTTTTTGGAATAAGAGTAAGATAAGTTGCATTTATTTTATAAGGAATGTATTATTTTACCCTAGACTGTTCCACTGCCACCAATAAAGAATCCTTCACTATATCCTAATTATGTTGATAAAAAGCTACAGAGAACCCATATGGACCAGGGGATTTACCCTTATTAAAAGAGAAAATAACTAAATGAACTTCTTCTAGAGTAATAGGATCCATCAGTTTCCTATTGTCTTCATTTGTTATAACTTAAGGAACATCTTGAAGAATTTTATCATTAAGAACTTTGGTCTCCTCTGAACCTAGAATATATTGATAAAATGACTTAACCTCTTTTCTAATTTCACTCTGATCTTCAATCTAGACCCTTTTTATTGATTTAATTCTATCAATTCTAGAAGATCTTTGTACTATAGCCATCCTATGTTTTTTTTAAATTTTTATCTCCTTATTTTAACCAAGTCTGTCTTGATTTTAATCTCCAGAATTTCTCTTCCTTACTCAAAATATTATGATATTCACTAAGCAAATCCCTTTCCTATGATATTGTATTATTTTCATCACCTTTTTGGAATTTTGAAAGTTTATCTTTTAGTTCTTCTTTCTTCTCAAAAATATTTTCAAAGGTGTTCTTGTTCCATTCTTTTAATCTAGATGTCATAGTTTTAATTTGGTTTGGAAGAGCATACAACCCACCATTACCTAAATAATTCCATGTTTGAGCTATCATATCAACAAATTGAGGATGGTCTTCCTACATTTGCTCATATTTAAAATATGATATTTTTTTAATTCACTAACCACCATTTTAACTCTTATTGGTTGGTTATATGAACCAATCCTTATTAAGGTATTAATTTTAGCACAATTTCCTTCATCTAGCCAATGATTTGAAAGAATGAATCTATCTAATTTTTCTGCTATTAGGTTCTGACCTCTCCTGTTGTTGGTCCAAGTATAGTTTTCTTCTTCAGACTCAACTTCCCATAGATTGTTGTTTTGAATAAAAAATAAGAAATATTTCATACTTTAGGTCAATTTCCTAATTTCTCTAAATTTTTCATTCAGCTTGGTAATGGCATTAAAATATCCAATGATCATGAAACAAGTTTCTTGGTCTTTAATTCTCATAAAGGCCTTAGTCCCACTCCAAAATTCTAATCTACCTGACTGAGTTGTAGGACCATACACATTGATAAAGATGAAGTGAATATCAACAAAGTAGCAAGTGACTAAAGAGGCTATCCAATGCCTAATTTTATGAATGGTTACACAAGAGGTTTTAGAAGGATTCCAATAATTTAAAATTCCCCTTACTGATCGTTCAAAATCCATAGCATCCCATTCACATATTGCCAAAATTGCTTTCATAGTTTTTGAAACTTCTTTTATCATTTTAGTTTCCTGGATACAAAGAATATCAAGATTATTACTTAAACATAGGTCCCTAATACACCTATGCTTTGAGGGAGTATTAACACCCCTTATATTCCATGAGATGATAATCATGTTTCATTAAGGGCTTTTGGCCCCTCTTGCATATTACTAGTATCAGTTTATTATTTGGTAAAGAGAAATTCAACCAACTTAGTTTATGTTCTTTTCTTTATGTTAGCTCTTGCTTCCCTGGATCTTGCTTGATAATTTGAGAGTTTTCCTATTTTTTACTTGCCTATATTAGGAGTAGGTATTATTATTCTATTCCTCAATATTCTTTCACAATTTTGTTTTTCAATATATATATATCCTATCCTGGCTCTATTATAGAAGCTTTTGACTTATCCTGCTCATTTTCTGGTTTCTTATTAATGGCAGAGGTATTACCTTATGAAACTGCATTTTATTTACCAATTATTTCCTCCTAAATGGTGCATGGTACTTCAATGGAGTCTTCAAAATATGATGAAACACATTCCTTGGGTTCATAGAGAATGTTATTCCTTAACTTAGGATCATATTGAATAGATGATTCCTTGCTAATATGTTGAAATTGTTGTCCCGTGTCCTCTAAATTTTGATCTACTTTTTCTTCATAGGCTAAAGCCTCAAAAGAATTGGAATTTCTTCCAATATCCTTTCTTATTTGTCTCCATTGTTCATTTTCTTTTATTTTTCTAGATCTATTTTTTGGAAGTTGAAAACCATCTTTATCCATAATCATTTGTAAATTTCTCTTATGATTTTATATAAATTATTATACTGGGCTCTTCTTAGGGCATGCTCTCTTAATATGCCCCACATCATGACATATTCTACATATAAAAGATATATTTTCATAATTTATAGTTTGGGTCCATATATTATCCCCATACTTAATAATGATTCTAGTAAAGCTTTACTTATATCAATCATGACCAATATTCGAGCATAAATAGACAAAATACATCTTTTGTTGTATTTGAAATCTCAAGGAATTCTCTTAGAGTGTTGCCTGTTGCCTTGAAGGTATCTATTTACCAAAATTTAATGGGTAATCCAAACATTCTAACCCAAATTGGTACTAGGGATAGATTTACATTTTTAGGTGAAAAGTATTCATACCAGTGGGTAAGGAAGAGCCCTACTCTTCCTATAAACCAAGGACCCCCTTTTAGGATTCTTTCTATTTCTTACCTAGAACAAAAAATTGCTAGGAATAAACCTTTGGGAAAAATGAAAGAATCACTCATGGAATTCCAACTCCTATCAATCCATTTTCTCAAGACTGAAGGCCCTGGCCAATACCCATTAAATTTACCAAAAAATGCCCTATCTTGGAGCAATGAGGATCTCTATGATGTGCGCTCACTAACCTCTACCACTAGGGATGATTCTAAGGGTTTAAATATAAATTGATCCATATAAAGGAAACTAAAACTCAAAATCTAATGAAATTTATCTAAAAGTTTTATAACAAATATAATATTTGATAAAACTTTATAAAATTTTCATGCACAATTTCTAAGATAAAGAAAGGGAAAAAATAACTTAGCTAAAAAATTCTTTGTCCAGATAGAATATCTTGCCTTGCTGAAGTCCTAACCCTTCATTGCTCTTCCCATCGTTCGAACCCTAGTTGGCAAATAATTGCAATTTTATTTTTCGTGACTTGAAAAATCTTCACTGCCCTTGTTCCGAATGGTTGACTTCACAAGATTGTATCTCCCTCAATATTGCTTAGATTTTTGCATATGACCACTCATTTTAAATCTATTCAAATTCTACACAAGTTGATCCAATAATCAGTTGAATCAGATAACTCCTTGCAAAGATATGGCTCCTAAAATATGAAATATTGTTTAGGAAAAACCCTAATCCTTCACACTTTGCAATTTTATTTTTCGTGATTTGAAAAATTGTCACTGCCCTTGTTCTAAATGGTTTATTTTATAGGGTCGTATATCCCTCAATATTGCTTATATTTTTGCATATAACACTGATTTTAAAGATATTCAAATTCAACACAAGTTGGTCTAAGAATCAGCTGAATTGGATATCTCTTCGTGAAGATATGGCTCCTAAAAGATAAGAAATTTTTCAGGAATATAATTATGCTATTATTATTACATTAATAAGTGATATTTTATTCATCCTAATACATTACAAAATAATTAATCTATAAAAGCAAATATTTAGATATATGCAAACAATGATTACCCAATCAGTCAACATTATTTTTATGCAATCAACAAGTAGGATGTTCCTATATGATTCTGCTTAGTGTGCTTCTATGTACTCATGGCCTATTGTATGCATAATATCCCACCTTACCCCATGTGGAAAATATCCATATTTCCACCAATAGTTGGGTGCCAAGTACAACTAATCTACTTCCTTGAGATCGAAGAACCTATTCCTACACTCACAAAGTTTACCAACAATATCTCATTCTATAAATAATAGCAAGTAGAAAGGTAGAAAAATGGAGGGGATGTTACATATTGGCTAGACATGAATCTTGATGTTGTCAACAAGGTACTAGCTAGATTACTTAGATGACCCATCCCATATCAATATGCATAATACCAAGATACTACTATTACCTTAAAATTAATAGATCAATAGTAAAAGAAAGGAATATAGGCTAAAATGGAAGGTGGTACTTCAACATTATATTGGATTCAATGTTTTGGACAAGATGATGCATATCAAAATTAATTGTCAAAGCCAATTTTAGAAAGGAAGGCTAAAAACCAATAGAGAATAAAGCAACGAAATGATTAGAGCCTACAATTTGGTGATCTATCAACACATAAATAAATCATCCATTTGCTCATGAATTACCATTATCCATTTGCTCATGAATTACCACCATTAGAGTAGGAAAGTATTAACAATCAAGTCATTTGCTATATTAGTAGGCAAACCAAGTGAAAGTGGTGAGTGTGAAGTGTAGATTTTGAGATAACTAGATGATAATGATACTTTTGTCCTCTTCTTGTTAAATTGATGCAATTATGGGTTAATTGAGATAATGAAATATTGTATGTAGGATTGAAATTTAACTATAAATAAAATATAATATATCAATTATAAGGAACTTTTGATCATTTGAGAAAATTAGAGCTACACATTGTGAGTCCTAATTATCTTTATGAACTTATATTATAATTAATATAAATAAGATGCACAACATCTATAGATTATCTATGTTATTGACCTTTTTTTTTGTGGATGCATAATGATTGTAGAACTTCCATATTACTTTCTATTAGTCATTTATTCTATTATGGTTGATTATCTGTATGTTGGATCACATTGATGCTATTTTCTTCCCTCCAAATGTGATGATTGATCAACACTAATCTTGATATAGTCATTGTTATATTTATTTTGTTATATAATCTTGTTGTTTTGCATTTACCAAGAAGACACCCAAGTTCAAACCTTGTTAGGATCCTATCCTAAAGCCATTTTGTAATTCTCATTTACTTATGTAATGACCCACTTCCAACATGGGGGATCCCATTATGATATTATTTTGTAATACTTTGTAATGTATGTGGTAAGTATGGTGCCTAGCCAAGTGGTGCCATCTCATGTAACCATTTTTATCAAGATTGTAACCAATGGTAGGTAGGAGATTCTAGCTTGAGTGGCATTTTGCATGTAAGCCAAATATTGAGCCTTTAGGTAGGGTTGCATGAAGTTTTTCTTTAAAAGATATGACACCATGTACGAATTCATATTTTTGCAAGCTAATAAAATATTGAAGGAGGCTGCCCCTCAAAGAGGCCTATGATTTTGTGTTATTGTGAAATTGTTCTATTTTTGTATTTAATTTTTGCATAGTGTTATTGAGTTATTTGATATTTTTGAGTTATTTTCAGTATTTTGTGTGAGCGTGTTTATTTTTAATAGTAATATCCTAACAAGTGGTATCAGAGTGCTTTCTAGGGCTGAGTTCTGCTGCAACTGAGATGATTTTTACCATCCATTTTTCATGTTAGGTATAATTTTCCATGTGTTTTTCGTTTCTATTTTTTTATTTTATTAAAAAAATTGTTTGTTTTTTTCGGCAAAAAACCAGAAAACACGAAAAAAATACACACTTTTTCAAAAGTTGTGTAGGTTAGAAATCTTGTGCCAGGGGTTTTAAAATATCGCAAAGGAACTATCGTTATTGGCTAACTTAGATAGCCCATAAAGCATCTAGTGAAGTGAGGGATGATCAAACTCTAATACCCAGGCCATAGACAACACTCACACATAGACTTGATCTCCCATGCATCTTTGTGTGTATTGAGAGATAATCTAGATCTAGAAATTTTTTTATCGAGTAGGAAGCTTTTCGGCCTTGTATTATCCATAGTCCATGGGACACAACATCGTGAATGATCAAGGGTATGTGTGGAATTCTACTTGGGTAGTAACCTGAAATATTGGTCCGAGCACTATTGTTCATCATTGCAGTATAATAGAGGGCCTATGGGTATTACATACTCCCTTACTTAGCATACCCTGGTTCTACAAAATATAGTTTCCACCTGCAAATCAACACCATATCTATTCTGTTATCCTGTATTCACAACCTCAAAAGTGAGCATACGAAGAAGGCATTCCTTATCATAGAAAACAAACTTGCATGCACAAAAAGTCAGTATAGATTTTGCAAGTATCTGCAATAACCATGGTCAAAGATAGAATAATCAAGATAGTGATAGAAATAGTCTGGTCAATAACAATGATAGTTATGTCAATAGTAACAGCCCTCTGTAACAGTCCATAATTATAGACCTCTAGTTTTAGAAATAGTACTATTAGTGCTAGAGAATCCTTAGAGTCAGTAACAGGAACCGTGTTAGTAACCGCAGTACAGGTGATAGATTAAGAGATATGATAGTGATAGGGTGGTCAAGGGGCAAACTATAGGTCATCGATAGTTGATCCTGGACCCCAACCTTTGAACCGTAACTCCAAATCAGGAACTGACAACACCAGTAGACTCGTCAACACAACAAAAAAAAAGCATTGGAATTTTATTAAAATAAGGATATCTCTTCACATAAAGCTCAGATTGACTAAAAAATTTAGCAAAAAATTCTACACTCTATTCCAGATAAAATTGTCCTTGGCAACCCCTGGTCAAATTTTGCACCAATTTTCTAAAAATGGCAATTTGATTTTTTTTCTAAGGCCATAACTTTTCAATAGTCAATCAAATTGATCCAAATTTTTGGCAATAGAAGCTATTTTGCACCAAAGACCCTCAAGGACTCATTGGTGAAATTTTAAGTCCAAGTGGAAAAAATTACCTTGACATCGACTTGCAACCAACCAGGAGATCATAAAAAGTCAAGAAATTTAGTATATCTCCTTATTGAGTGCTCAGATAAAGCAACCACCGAAGTGGACCCTATCCTAAAATCAATGTTGCAATCCATTTCTCAAATTAAATTTTGGACCCTTACTAAAAATAATAACTCTTGAAACCCCACATCTATTTTTAGTAACTAAGTAAAAGAGGACCCATAGTGGTGAGCGAAACTCATGGATAAAAGGAGTTAGAACTTATCATAATATTGGTCGATATAAAAAAGGCCCTTGACTACTTGACCACTATAAACCACACCATAAGATAAGATATTCGAGAGCTCCGAACGAATCAGGATACCACTAGAATCCGCTTAGAAAAACAACTTACAGAGGTGGAGACACAATTGCAGGGGACTCTCACATCTGAACACCAAGATCAAAAATCTAAACAAGGTTGAAGAAGTGAAATAGAAGACCGAAGAAGGGGAACCAAAGACACTCACTATGACCGTGATCTTACCTTCAAAATGCCTAAATTGGATTTCCCAAAGTTTAATGGGAAGGATGTCAATGGGTGGTTATATCGGGTTGATCAATTCTTTAGACTCCATAATGTCCCTATATATCATCGGGTTTAGATGGCTTCCTTCAACTTAGAATCTGAAGCCTTACATTGGTTCCAATGGCTACGAGCCACTACCCTTGATCTATCTTGGGAGGACTTTGAGTCCCAACTACTCACCTAATTTGGCCCTAGTGACTATGAAGACTTTACAGGAGCATTGAAAAAGCTGAAACAAACTACCATAGTTCATGATTACTAGACACAATTTGAGAAATTGGCCAATAAAACAAGGGGATTGAATGAGGGATTTTTATGAGTTGTTTTGTTAGTGGGGTGAAAGATGATCTTCAGGCTGAAGTCAAGATGTTTAAACCACAAACCATGATGGAGACTATCAATTTAGCCTGATTGGACGAATATAAACTCTCAGCTCAATGATGGACACCACGATTTTCTCAAGCTCGACCTTCCTTTCCTCCTCAGTTCTAAAATAATACTGATAATAAACCTCCTAATACTAAGTGACTAACTACAAATAAAATGGATGCATGTCGCACCCAAGGGCTATGCTATAATTGTGATGAAAATTTTGTGAAGGGGTATAGATGTGCAAATAAGATATTGTTCTTAATAGATGTAGAGGAACCCGATAGCAGTGACCATAGTGATGAGGAGAGTGACCCAGCTAAAGCACCAACTCAAAAGAAAGAGGAAACCCAAGAACCTCAAGCAAAATTTTTTGTCCATGCTCTTGCTGGGGTTACCACTCCACAAACCATGAAAGTTGTGGATTTTTCAAAGGCCAATGCCTTACTATTCTTCTTGATTCAGGCAGTACACATAACTTTATTGATACTCAAGTTGCTAAGCATGCCAATTGATATATACACACATGTAATTCATTTAAAGTCATGGTGGCAAATGGAAGCACTTTACCTTATAAAGGTAAATGTCACAATGTTAAAAATAAATATGAAGGATTATGAACTCAAGAAAGACATGTTTTCCCTCCAATTGAGAGGATGTGACATTGTGTTGGGATCCCAATGGTTGAGCACCTTGGGCACTATCTCATGGAACTTTGTAGAAATATGGATGCAATTTTCACAACATGGACAAACACACAACCTCCATGGTGCCAAAATAGTCCCTTACCAAATTATCAATTCCAATCATATGGAGAAATTGTTGAAAAAGTCATCTTGCGGGGTCATTGTACAAATATTTTCAATTCAACCAAGCACTTCCATAGGGGATCAAATTCTAGAAGATTTGAAACTTTTTTTTTTTAAAGCAAAAAACCCCTTGTGAAGCCGCTTTGGTATGAGAGACCACGAACAGGGGGTTCTACACCATCAAAGTCACTCGGGAGTCGCACCCGACCCTGCCCGCACCAACATTATCAATTGGATTTTGGATACCCAATTCAGCTTTTTGGTAGGGTGGAGATTTGAACCTGGGACCTCCCTTGGAGGATTGCCCTCTCCTCTCCAACTCACCTACAACACCTGGGTAGCAGATCTGCAACTTGTTCTGACCAAGCATGATGATGTCTTTTTAGAACTAACTACCATGCTACCTTATCACTCACATGACCATGCTATTCTACTACTACCAAGTGATACAACATCCAATACTAGACCGTATTGGTATACTCATGCTCTCAAGTATGAAATTGAGAAGATGGTACAATAATTGCTCAAATCTGGTGTCATTCAATCTAGTACCAGCCCTTCCTCTTCTCTAGTTTTACTAGTTTGCAAGATCACCGCGAGATCAAAAAAATGACCATCAAGGATAAATTTCCAATTTTGGTAGTGGATGAATTACTGGATGAATTACATGGAGTTATGTACTTATCTAAGTTAGACCTTCATTCTGGCTACCATCAAATCAAGGTCAAGGACGAGGATATTCTAAAACTACATTTCGTACTCATGAATGTCACTATGAGTTCTTGGTAATACCATTCAATCTGACAAATGCTCCTTCCACATTTTAGATCTTGATGAATAACATCTTTTTCCCTCTTTTGTGAAAGTTCATCTTGGTTTTATTTGATGATATCTTGGTTTATATCCGCTTGTGGGAGGAACACCTTATCCATGTGGATCAAAAATTACAATTGTTGGCACAACATCAAATTTTTGCTAAGCTGTCTAAGTGTTCCTTTGGTCTAAATGAAGTGGAGTATCTAGGATACATTATCTCCAAATATGGCATCAAGGTTGACCCCAAGAAGATTCAAATAGTTCAGGATTGGCCAAAACCTCACACTCTTATGGGACTTCGAGGATTCTTAGGGCTTATAGGTTACTACCACAAATTTATTTGTAATTATGGTAAAATAGTATCCCCATAAAATCCATGTTAAAGGACTCTTTTACTTGGATATGGCCCACTAACCAAGCCTTCCTTGAATTGAAGCATGCTATGACCACAATACTAGTTTTAGCCATGCCAATTTTTTCTAAGCCTTTCATCATTGAAAGTGATACTTTTGGTCATGGCATCGGGGTAGTGTTGATGCAAGAAGGGAGACCCTTGCTAGTAAAGCACTCTCTGATCGTAACTTGGGAAAATCTACATATGCCAAGAATATGTTGGAAATCTTACATACCGTAACCCATTGGTGATCATATCTCATTGGGTACTATTTCTCCATTAAAATAGACCATCAAAGTCTCAAATACTTCTTGGAACAATGGGTTGCTACCCCAAAAAAACAAAAATGGGTTTCTAAACTCATGGGATATGATTATGATATCACCTATAAGAAGGGCAAAGAGAATCTTGTGGTTGATGCTCTCTCTCGCCAATTTGAGGCCCTTAGTATGTTATGTGCCATTTCCTCATCGGTACCTCAATGGATATATTTCTTATGACAGGAGGTACTTCAGGATGCATACTTGTAAGCTTTGGTGGCCTCACTTCATGATGATACTACTTCATTCCCCAACTACAATTGGGATGGCCATGACCTATGTTATAGCTAACACCTTGTTCTTCCTCTCATGTCCCCACTTCGTGAGCTTTTCATGAAGGAACTACATAAAAATCCCTCTGTAGGCCATTTAGGATTTCTTAAAATATATGAAAACCTCAAGCACACATTCTCCAAGAAAGGTATGAAATAGGACATCCATGATTTTATAGCAGCTTGTGATACCTGCCAATGCATGAAAGGTGAAACGGTACATTCTTTGGGTACTCTTCAATCCTTGCACATTCCAGATCAGCTTTGGACTAATATTTCCATGGATTTTATAGAAGGGTTACCTAAATTTGGTGGTAAGTCTGTTATTCTCATGATAGTGGGTCGCATTTTGAAGTATGCTCATTTTTGTTTCCTTGGCCATCCTTACATAGCCTCCACCGTTGCCCAAATATTTCTCGATTCTATTTTTTACCTTCATGGTATGCCCACCTCCATTGTGTTCGATCGAGAACCAACCTTCACTAGTCATTTATGGTAAGAATTATTTAAGTTACAAGGAAGTCAACTCAAAATGAGTTCAGCCTACCATCCGTAAATAAATGGTCAAACTGATATTATCAACAAATGTTTGTAGACCTATCTTCGTTTCTTTGCATCAGATCATCCGATTTAGCCAAATTGTGGTACAATTATTCCTATCATACAAAAACCAAACTCACCCCTTTTGAGGCTATTTATGAGCACCCTCCACTCACACTTTTTTCATACATCCTAGGTAGCTCCAAGGTCTAGGTAGTCCATACTACCCTCAATCAACATACCGACGTTCTCCATCAGCTAAAGAAAAATTTGGACATGGCCTATAATCATATGCAACAACAAGATGACCAACATAATTCTGAGCATAGCTTTGATATGGGTGATATGGTCTTCCTTTGCTTGTAGCCGTACAAACAATCATCTCTACAACTTCATTAGTACCAAAAATTTGCTGTAAAATACTATGGACCCTATCAAGTTCTTCAACGGATTGGTTCTACTACTTAAAAATTGGTTCTTCCACCCACCTCCAAGATCCATCTTGTTTTATATGTTTCCTCTCTCAAAAATTTATGGGCACACAGGTACAAGTTCATTCAGCATTACCAAAATTGGATGAAGAAGGGTCTATACTACTCGAACTTGAACAATTTTTGGATCTTCGAACCCGTACTCTCTACAATAATACCATCACAAAAATTATTGTTCAATGGTGTGGGCTCTAGCCAGAAGATGCTACATGGGAGTCTCTCCTTCAGATCCAACACCAGTTCCTCAGCATTGAGGATAAAAATTTCTGAAGGGGAAGGACATGTTAGGATCCTATCCTAATGCCATTTTATAATTCTTATTTAATTATTGTCACATCCCCACCAATTGCATATATTTTATTTAAAATAATGTGATTTTGTGTCTAGTTTTTGTGTTGCAAACACAAGTTTTTGAGAAGGAAACAAAGGAAGCAGAGGAGAATACCCATCCCCTGACTAGGACAACAGATGGAAATGTCAGGTAAGGTGGGATATGATGTTGTGCCACGTGCACCTTGGTTCGTCGGTACATGGAAGCCCACCATAGATTTTTTGCACATGCATTACATTTTTCCTATATTTGGATTTAGAACAAATACATGTATGCAAGTTGTTTGCTATTAGCTTGTCACATGTCATCTGTCACTAATTTAAATATCAATTTAAAAAATATATAATAGTAAATATATATGTAAAATATAGAATTATTTAATAAAATTAAAATAGAATATATATATATATATATATATATATATATATATATATATATATATATATATATATATATATATATATATATAAAGATAAAAATAAATAATAAAGAAATTACTTTTAAAGAAATCCATTCCTTATAAGACTTGATAAAGCCAAATAAAAAGACTTTTAACGTGGTAAGTAAATGTATTAAGTGGAAATGGTTTATGAACTATGTGGAAGTGGTTTATGCTCTTAGTGGAGGTGGCCTAGGCTCTAAGAAGGGAAATTTTGGGAAGTAACGAATAACAAGCTTATAAACTAAACAAATGAAATAATCTAAAACAAACAAAATTCATTCTAAACAACGATGGAGTAGCCGATTAAGATTATTTTAATAATAAAATATATATATATATATAAATAAATAGATAAACACCTAACATCCACTCAGATGAGTAGGGCTTAGCCATATGGGCATGTTTAAGAAGTTATACCTGGCAACCATGCTTTGAGGTGTCATCCTATCATCTTTTAAATTCTCTATTTAAAGTTAGGAAGGAGGAAGGTCTAGATATGCGATGTTTTTCTTTCTTCTGGATTGGGCGAGGAAGAGTGGAGGACGCCACCATTCTTCAATCGAGGGAGAAGCCAGGAGAGTCCAGGTTAGGCAAGCTTGTTATTCTAATGATTGCTAAGGATTTTAACTAGATAATGTTAATAAAATGATGTTTGAAAATATAAATTTATGAGTGTGTTTGGATAAATAATATCTGCGTAAGCAAAGCATATTAGCATGGGTAATGTAAGTAAATAGATCTATATTTTAAAACAGTATTTTACTTTCTGCGTGAGTGTATTGTAAAGATCTGGTTTGTAAAAGAAAATAATATTGTTCAACCTTAACCTCTGAGATGCAATAGTTTGGGAGATGAGTATTATTAATAATTTTACTTATAAATAATTTAAATCTCTACTAGGGCGCAATATAACAGTCTGGATAATATTTTCATACATAAACCTAAAGAACAATGAAACTATGTTTGCCTGGGTAATGGAGTCTTTGGGATTCTGTTCGTTTGGTAATGATGTCTTTGTGTTCTGCATTTATAATTCATTTTGGATTGTCGCTTGAGTATTGAAATCATAGTGTCTTGGGAATTTTTTCGAGAATAGGAAAACATTGTGTTTTTATTTGATTTCAGTTCGCTTTGCATAAGAGTCATAGAATGATGTGTTAAAAAAAGAGAGAAAAACATCATGCATTAATAAGGGTTTTCCTGCCTTGTATGTTTGCATATGTTATTTATAACATTATTAAAAAAGGTACCAAGTTGATCCAATACAAATCTCCATTCCTCATTCCAAGTCTGAGCGGATGGGCATTTAGGTGGCACCTGTGAATTCATGACCACAACGGTAATGTTGAAGAAAAGAAAGTCTGTGGATCTTCTTGCATGGTTTGGATGATTGTACATATAGTAAAGCATAAATTCCATATTTGAATTACTTTAACATTGGTTTTTGGATTATTTTATAAGGAATAACATTGTAAGAAATATGCAGTTGATAATTTGTAATCCTCTCTTACAAACTGGAAGGCACTTCTATTGACGTACTTAAAAATATACATGACATCTCTTTCAATTGTATATTGTATTTTGAGCAGTGTTTAAATATTTAAGGGTAAAACGTTACTCTTGAATGGAAATCTTAAAGAAACTTATTTGGAGTTAAAGCTCTGATGGCTACCATTCTATTATATTATGAGAGCTTGTCTTGAGGCGAAACATATGAACTTAGAATTCAGTAAACTTGAAAACTTAGGAAAAATTTCTCAAGTGTAGATAGAATTTGGGTATTCCGAGGTAAAATATTATAATAAAGAAAAAATTATTTGTGTTTATATTAATACTTTGTTTTATGAAAAAAAATAGTTCTCTCACTTAAACTCTTAATATTTTAAAAAAAACTGCTAGTATCCACCATGGTAAAATGCGTCCTAGCTATAGAAGATTGGTCAGGAGCAATCATTACAAATACAATAAGAATGTAGAGCTTGAAAATTAGGGTACTTTGTGTGAAATCCATAGGCCTTATAAAAATTAGAATTTTTGTTTAAAAGTTAGAAATTTTAAATTATTACACAATGAATTATAAAATAAATTAGAGTATTAGCTCTTGTGAATTCGTAGATATTTTAAAATTAGAATTTTAAAGTTAGATATTTTAAATTATTAAATGGTGATTTATAAAATAAATTAGAGCAATACTTATGTTAGACTTAAGGATGAAAAATATCTTATTTTATATTACTTGCAGAAACTGTATTGATATTATGAGAAGCTATTTCGGGAAAAATTCTAAAATAGCTTATGTTTGATTACTAGAAGATTTTAATTTACTAAGTGGATATATCAAGAAATAGTCTTTGGCTGGCTTGTGAATGGATATTGAAAATTTATATAAAGACAAAAGTTTTAACATTATTATAGATTTGGTAATGGAATGAACATATTTTATTTTAGAATAGCCCTTATATTAAAACACATGGGTAATATATGATACGATTATGCTGGAAACCATAAAGAACTTATTGAACTTATTGAGAAATTGAAAGTTCAGAATACAAAAAAAAAAACAAGAAAAGCTATGAACATACTTTGCATGGGTCTTGTCAAGAAAGGAAATAACCCACATAACTACACTAAGACACGATGGCGAATAATATGGGACTGTGATACCCGTACTCCATCTAATCAAGATAGTGGTTCGAGTTGTTGAGAGTAAAGAGTGGTGGTATAGGACATTGCTCCAGAGTGATAATTAGTTAGTAAGTGGAGTGTTCGTTAGTCCACTCGGGTTGAGGAGTAACCAACATAAGGCTTGGTTAGAGAGCTAATCATGCTGTTGGAATATACAACGGTAGATGGTATGGGAAGCTTTACCATCAACCAAAGATGGTTTTTGTGTACCTAGTCCACATGCCATGTGATGGTGGACTCTAGTTAAACCTTAGTAGAGGGTCAATGACTAGAACCTAAATAATAACGTTGATTCTAGAATAAAGGGGTTAGAATACCTTTGTAGGATTGAGAATCCTTGTGTTTTGGATAGGGGATTACAACATTTTCCCTTTCAGGTGATATGGGCCCTAGGAGGGACAACCCCACACCAGGATCTGGATAAACTCGAGGAAGGAGTTAAGATCCTACAAGGCAAATTTTGATAGGAAGTTGGCCGGTACCCGAGCACTCAAGACACCAGCTACAGTGGTATTTAGTCTTGGAGTGTGGAATAAATATGCTTGAACTAAAATCAAGATGAGTTTAAAGGTAAAGTAAAGTAGTAAAACTGATACACAATTTTTTTTTTTGACAAGTGAATTTTGGGTTGTTATAGTTGGTATTAGAGCCTAGGTTTACGAAATCCTAACTAACATAGCTATTCTAACAAAATTATTTTATGCTAGACATGGCAGGTACTTCGTGAAGGGCTAGTATAAATATGCAAGAGGAGATTGTAGAGGTCCCAAGGAAGGGACCAAGATGACTCATAAAGGAGTCTGAAAGGGTGCAAGCTGTTGAAACACCACGACATGTGGTAAGAAAAGAAAAAGAGCCTGTAGCCGCAAGAGCTACCCAAAATGATGAGAACATGGCTCGTATGATTCAGCTCATGCAAGATCAATTGAACCAGTAGCGTGAGCAGATGGAGATCTAGAGGGCTCAACTGAGTGAGCATATGGATCAAAAATGGGCACATATGGTCCAATAGCAGGAACTGATTACCCAACAACAAAAGGTTATTGAAAACCTGACTTAGAAAAAGACAAATAATAATATAAGCCAATTTCCAAAAGGATCCTCAAGGAGGAAAGTGGGTGAAGAATTGCAAAAAGAGTTAAAGAAGTTGGATATCTCTAAATTTGATGGAAGTGGTGATGGAGAAATCATCGTTAATTGGCTGAGTGAAGCCGAAGGGTATTTTTCCATCCAACCCCTTTGCTATGAATCAAAAACTACATGGGCAGTTGCTCATTTAGAAGGTCCTACCAAGAACTGGTGGACTACATATAAGAAAGCTACTCAAAAAGAGGCAACAGATATACCTTGGGAAGAATTTGAAAGGGAATTCAAAAGTCATTTCCTCATAGAGCAATTCTATATTGAGAAACATGGAGAATTTACAAATTTGCGTCAAGGCAACATGACGGTAATTGAGTATTACCAGAAGTTTGTGCAATTACTTAAGTATGCCCCAGAGTTTGATGGGCAAGAGAAGTTTAAGGCACATAAATTTGTTATGGGATTGCATCCAAAGTATAGTCAACCTGTAGGAGGGAAATTACCCCAAACACTATCAGTTGCCTATGATGCTGCTTGATATGAGGAATCGAGCCAAAAAGAGGTAAAAGCTTTCTACCAACAAGAAAGAGATAATTCAAGGAAAAGAAGGTATCCTGAACAGAATCGAGGTATGGAAAAGAATAGGAAATACAGAGATAGAGGTCGTAATAGAAATGACAACAAAAATAAGGGTAAAAACTAGGGGTACAAAGGGTAGTCAGGCCGTAGGAATTTTCAAGAAAGAAAAAATAATAATAGAGAACAAGGTAAAAATGGTAACCAGAACAAGGAGAATGATAAACAAAAGAATGATGGACCAAATGCCTATTTCACATGTGGAGGATTGGACCATTTTTCCAGATAATGCCCAAAATGAACAGATCATAGGAATCCCACTTAGGAAGCACCTCACTGAATCTTTGTTGCCACAAGTAACCCTAACCTCATTGGGCAAACCACTCCATTTTTAATTCAAGGAAAACTAGGCCAAATAAATATAAATATTTTAATTGATAGTGGTGCTACAAATAGTTTTATTTCAAATAGTATTTTGAGGGATATACCTGTTAAACCTAGGATTTTGGCAAAAGGGTGGCAAGTTGAGTATGGCTCGGGATAAACTTACCTAGTCAACCAATGTTTATTTGAACCACAAATAGAAATACCTCAAGGAAAAATCAACTGGCATTTGTATGTGGCACCTTTGCATGCATTTGATATAATTTTAGGAGTTGATTGGCTTAAGGCTCATAAAGCTCTATTGAACTTTGAAGAAAGGTGGATGGATTTTACAAACAGTATAAACCAACGAATCTGAATCCATTGCAATAGAACATCTCTTGAGCCTCATTTGATAACCAGTATGCAAGTTAAGAGATCCTGGAGAAAAGGATGTAAATTGTATGTGGTTAAAATGAACAAAAAGGAGGAAACTGACTCAAGTTCAGCATTGTTCCAACAATACCCAGTATTAGGTGAATATAGGGATGTCTTTCCTGAAGATTTACCAGGATTACCACCAAAGAGGGAGTTTGATTTTTCAATAGAACTTGTACTGGGAGCAACTCCAGTAGTTCGAACTCCATATCGTATGACACCACTTGAGTTACAAGAACTTAAGACACAACTACAAGATTTGTTAGAGAAAGGGCACATTAAACCCAGTGTGTCACCTTGGGGAGCATCGATTCTATTTGTTAAAAAGAAGGATGGTTCCTTAAGATTATGCATTGATTATAGGATGCTTAACAAGATGACTATTAAGAATAAGTATCCATTGCCTAGAATTGATGACCTATTTGATCAGCTAAAAGGAGCCACAATATTTTCTAAAATTGATCTTAGGTCAGGATACCACCAATTAAGAATCTAGGAAGAAGATACATACAAAACTGCTTTTAGAACTCGGTATGGGCATTATGAGTTCATGGTATTACCATTTGGTTTAACTAATGCACCAGCCGCATTCATGAACCTGATGAACAGTGTGTTCCGAGAATAGTTAGACCGGTTTGTGCTTATATTTTTAGATGATATATTGATTTATTCCCAAAATAGAAGAACATGATGAGCACATGAGAATAGTGTTAGGAGTCCTCAAGAAAAATCAATTATATGGAAAGTTATCCAAATGTGAATTTTATACACCACAGGTGCAGTACTTGGGACACATTATCTCAACTGAAGGAATAGCCGTAGACCCCAAAAATATTGAAGCTATAATAGATTGGCCAGCTCCAACCAATATGTCAAAAGTAAGAAGTTTTATGGGAATGGCTGGCTACTATCGACGATTTGTGAAAGGATTCTCAAAAATTGCATATCCCATAACTAATTTGCAAAAGAAATGGAAAGCATTTAAATGGTTGGCTTAGTGTGAAGAACCCTTCAACTCTTAAAGAGAAATTAACAATTGCACCTATATTAAAAATACCCAATTTAAATAAATCATTCACAGTTTGTACCGATGCCTCAATGGAAGGATTAGGTGGCATATTGATGCAAGAGGAAGTTGTAGTGGCATATGAGTCCATAAAACTCAAGAAACATGAGATAAATTATGCTACTCATGACTTAGAACTAGTAGCAGTAGTTCATGCCCTTAATATTTGGAGACATTATCTACTAGGAAAGCCTTTTGAGCTTAATATTGATCATCAGAGTTTGAGATATATCTTTACACAACCATTGTTGAACGTCCAAAAACAAAGATGGATGGAGTTTTTGGCTGAATATGACTTTGGTATCGAGTATATCAAGGGAAAAGAAAATAAGTTGGCAGATGCTCTCAGTAGGAGAAGACATATAATAGCTTATACAAGGTGTCAGTATGGATTGAAAGAACAAATCATGGAAATGTAGAAGGATGATGAGTTTTGTAAATTATGTCGTAACAGGGTTGAACAAGGACCAAATCGGTATGGAGATTACAGTATTAAGCAAAATCTGGTATATTTTTGGAATAGAATTGTAGTACCCAACAATGATGGGCTTAAAAGAATTATTCTACAGGAGGCTCATTATGCTCCTTACTCTGCTCATCCAGGGGTAGTTAAGATGAGGGAAAACTTGAAGAAAGACTATTTCTGGCCTAGAATGAAAAAAGATATAGTTCAATTTGTTGCAAAATGCCTCGAATGTCAGAAGGTCAAGGCAGAACATCAACATCCTGGTGGAAAGTTACATCTGTTTGAAGTACCAGAACAAAAGTGGCAAGTTATATCTATGGATTTCATTGTGGGTCTTCCAAAAACTCGATTCCAGCATGATGCAATATTTGTAGTGGTGGATAAGTTAACCAAAGTGGCACATTTTATACCAGTAGTGTACGTGATGATGCTTCAGCCATAGCATAGAAATTTGCATGGGAAATTGTGAGGCTACATGGATTTCCTGAAATAATTATATCAGATAGGGACTCACAATTTAATTTTAAGTTTTGGCAAGCTTTGCACCAAGCTTGGGGAACAAGGCTCAATATTAGCACTGCTTATCATCCCTATACGGATGGACAGACCGAGAGGGTCAATCAAGTGCTTGAAGATATGCTACGCATATATTGTATGGACCACCAAAGCAAATGGGAATATTATCTCTTCTTGGTGGAATTTGCTTATAATAACAGCTATCATACCACGTTGGGCATGGCCCCTTTTGAGGCTCTATATGGGTGAAGGTGCAAGACACCATTAACATGGGATAATTTGGATGATCGAGAGGTGATCGGTCCTGAAGTTGTAAGGCAAATGGAGAACCAACTTAAAGAAATTTTCCAGTGACTACGTGAAGTCGTTGATCGTTAGAAAAGTTATGCTGACCTTAAAAGAACACCCCATGAATTTGTCGTTGGTGATAAGGTCTTTCTTAGAGTCAAGCCTACCAAAAGCTCCATTAAATCCACCAAATTAAGCCCTAGGTTTGTCGGTCCATTTGACATAACTGCCAAAATCAGTCCTGTTGCCTACAAACTTGCACTACCACCAAACTTGTCAAAAATCCACAGTGTTTTTCATGTATCCCTTCTACGCAAATATGTAGCTGACCCATCCCACATTTTGGATGTAACTCATTTGCAGATGTCGGACCCGCAGCTCATTGAGGTTCGACCAGTAAAAATTTTGGGCTTTAGAACCAAACAACTCAGGAAGAGAACCGTGGAGCAATGTAGAGTTCAATGGGATCAGTATTCTGAGAGAAATGCCACATGGGAGGATGTTTCTAGCATGAGAAACCAGTTTTCATACTTGTTTGAAAATTGATACCAAAAGACAATTTGCTATTTTATGATCAAGATGTAAATTTCTATTTTGTAATGTCGTGATGGGACTTGATATGCATTTCAGATATGATTATTTTATTTTATATAATGTTGTGATGAGATTTGTTATGCATAGCAGACGTAACTATTATGTAATTTTCTTTTTAGCTATTTGCTTATAAAAATATATGTATATATATTTTTAGGCTTGCATATATAATTTTCCAAGCTAACATAGGGACTATGTTAATTCTAAGAGGGGGAGTATGTCACATCCCCATCGCTTGCATCTATTTTCTTTGGAAGAATGTGATTCTGCGTCTAGTTTTTGTGTTGTAGACATAGGGTTTTGAGCAAGAAACAGAGGAAGCAGAGGAGAATACCCACCCCCTTGACTAGGACAATGGATGGAAACGTTAGGTAAGGTGGGATATGATGTTGTGCCATGTGCACCTTGGTCCATGGGTACATGGAAGCCCACCGTAGATTTTTGCACATGCATTGCATTTTGTCTGTCTTTGCATTTAGAACCAAATACATGTATGCAAGTTGCTTGTTATTAGCTTGTTGCATGTCATCTGTCACTAATTTAAATATCAATTTAAAAAATATATAATATATATATATATATATATATATATATATATATATATATATATATATATATATATATAGAATATATATATTATATTTAAATTTTATTAAGTATAGAATTATTTAAAAAATTTATATATTATATATATATATATATATAAAAATATATAATAAAGAAATTACTTTTAAAGGAATTCATTCGTTATAAGACTTGATAAAGCCAAATAAAAGACTTTCAACATGGTAAGTAAATGTACTAAGTGGAAATGGTTTATAATCTATGTGGAAGTGGTTTATGCTCTTAGTGGAGGTGGCCTAAGCTCTAAGAAGGGAAATTTTGAGAAGTAATGAATAACAAGCTTATAAACTAAACAAATGAAATAATCTAAAACAAACAAAATTCCTTCTAAACAACGATGGAGTAGCTGATTAAGATTATTTTAATAATAATATAATATATATATATATATATAAAAATATATAAATACCTAACATCCACTCGAATGAGTAGGGCTTCACCATCTAGGCATGTTTAAGAAGTTATACTTGACAACCATGCTTTGAGGTGTCATCCTATCGTCTTTTAAATTCTCTATTTAAATTTAGGAAGGAGGAAGGTCTAGATATGCAATGTTTTTCTTTCTTCTGGATTGGGCGAGGAAGAGTGGAGGATGCCACCATTCTTCAATCGACGGAGAAGCCGAGAGAGTCCAGGTTAGGCAAGCCTGTTATTCTAATGATTGCTAAGATTTTTAACTAGATAATGTTAACAAAATGATGTTTTGAAAGATAAATTTTTGAGTGTGTTTGGATAAATAATCTCTGCGTAAGCAAAGTATATTAGCATGGGTAATGTAAGTAAACAAATCTATGTTTTAAAACAACATTTTACTTTCTGCGTGAGTGTATTGTAAAGGTCTGGTTTGTAAAAGAAAATAATGTTGTTCAACCTTAACCTCTGAGATGCAATAGTTTGGGAGATGGGTATTATTAATAATTTTGCTTATAGATAATTTAAATCTCTGCAAGGGTGCAATATAACAGTCCAGATAATATTTTCATACATAAACCTAAAGAATAATGAAACTATGTTCGCCTGGGTAATGGATTCTTTGGGATTCTGTTCGTTTGGTAATGATGTCTTTGTGTTCTGCATTTATTATTCATTTTGGATTGTCGCTTGAGTATTGAAATCACAGTGTCTTGGGTATTTTTTTGAGAATAGGAGAATATTATGCTTTTATTTTATTTCAGTTTGCTTTGCATAAGAGTCATAGAATGATGTGTTAAAAAAAAAGAGAAAAATTTCATGCATTAAGAAGGGTTTGCTTGCCTTGCATGTTTGCAAATGTTATTTAGAGCATTTTTTAAAAAATGACCAAGTTGATCCAATACTAATCTCCATTCCTCCGTCCAATTCTGAGCGGGTGGGCATTTAGTTGGCACCTACAAATTCGTGACCACGACGGAAATGCTGAAGAAAAGAAAATCTGTGGATCTTCTTGCATGGTTTGGATGATTGTACAACTAGTAAAGCATAAATTCTAGATTTGAATTACTTTAGCATTGGTTTCTGGATTATTTTATAAGGAATTACATTGTAAGAAATATGCAGTTGACAATTTGTAATCCTCTCTTGCAAATTGGAAGGCACTTCTATTGACGTACTTAAAAATATACATGACATCTCTTTCGATTGTATATTGTCTTTTGAGCAATGTTTAAATATTTAAGGGCAAAACCTTACTCTTGAATGGAAATCGTAAAGAAACTCGTCTGGAGTTAAAGTTCTGATGGCTGCCATTCTATTATATTATGAGAGCTTGTCTTGAGGCGAAACATAGGAACTCAGTATTCAATAAACTTGAAAACTTAGGAAAACTTTCCCAAGGAAGTGTAGATAGAAATTTGGGTATTTCGAGGTAAAATGTTATAATAAAGAAAAAATTAGCTCTGTTTATATTAATACTTTGTTTTATGAAAAAAAAACTGTTAGTATCCACCATGGTAAAATGTGTCCTAGTTGTAGAAGATTTGTCAGGAGCAATCGTTACAAATACAATAAGAACGTAGAGCTTGAAAAATATCTTATTTTATATTACTTGCAGAAACTGTATTGATATTATGAGAAGCTATTTGGGGAAAACTTCTAAAATAGCTTATGTTTGATTACTAGAAGCTTTTAATTTACTAAGTGGATATATCAAGAAATAGTCTTTGGCTAACTTGTGAATGGATATTGAAAATTTATAGAAAGACAAAAGTTTTAACATTATTATAGATTTGGTTATGGAATGAACCTATTTTATTTTAGAATGGCCCTTATATTAAAACACATGGGTAATATATGATACCATTGTGCTGGAAACCATAAAAGAACTTATTGAGAAATTGAAAGTTTAGAATACATAAATTAAAAAAAACAAGAAAAACTACGAACATACTTTGCATGGGTCTTGTCGAGAAAGGACATAACCCACCTAACCACACTAGGATGCGGTGGAGACTAGTGTGGGAATGTGATCAGGACAGTGGTCCGAGCTATTGAGAGTAAAGAGCGGTGGTATGGGTCATCGCTCTAGGGTGGCAGTTAGTTAGTAAGTGGGGTGTTCATTAGTCCGCTCAGGTTGAGGAGTAACCAACATAAGGTTTGGTTAGAGAGCTAATCATGCTATTGGAAGATCCAATGGTAGATGGTATGGGTAACTTTACCGTCAACTAGAGATGGTTCTTGAGCACCTAGTCCACATGCCATGCGATGGTGGACTCTAGTCAAACCTTAGTAGAGGATCAATGACTAGCACCGATATACTAATGCTGATTCCTAAACAAAGGGGTTAGAGGACCTTTGAGGGACAACCCCACACTAGGATCTGGATAAACTCGAGGAAGGAGTTAAGATCCTACAAGGTGAATTTTGACGGGAAGTTGGCCGGTCCTGAGCACTCAAGCCACTATCTATAGTGCTATTTAGTCTTAGAGTTTGGAATAAATATGCCTGAACTAAAATCAAGATGAGCTTAAAGGTAAAGTAAAGTAGCAAAACTGATACACAAAACAAAAATTTTGACAAGTGAATTTTGGGTTGTTACGCTTATGTAATGACCCACTTCCAATGTGGGGGATGAGCTCCCTCAGTTCCCCTTTCCTGGGGGTGCTTGCCTCGGTTTATAATATCTTGTTGTCGTTTTGGGTGGGTCTCCCTTAAAGAGGTCATCTTGTGCTTTAATTGGCCTCCGGGCTTTGTTGTATAAGGTTGTAAGGCTCCTTTCAAAACCCTCTTTTAATATAAAATACAAAAAAAAAAAGTGAACATTTAAGAGTCAGAAATAAAAATGGAGTTAGCACAAAGGATATGAATGGATATGGATGGATCTTATACTAACATATAAATTCTTATCAAAATTATTTTTTATAGTTATTGCAAAGGAAATCTAAGAAAAGTTGGTGGAAAATGAAAATGAAGTTAACACAAAGGATATGGATGGATCCATGCTAAAATAGAAATTATTATAAAAATTATTTTTTGTCCTTCTTGCAAATGAAATCCAAAAATAAATGGTGGGGTGGTGTTTTTCCAAATAATGATAACACAACTCTCTTTCCTCCTTACATATTAAGACTCATATAAAACTTCAACTAACAACTGTGCACACTAACATATTAAAACTCGTATAAAACTTCAACTAACAACTATACACACTATACAACTTTTTATGAAGATCAAAATTAAAAGATTCATAAATTATTATCAATACTATCATTAACAATTTGATAAACATACTATTATTTCTAATGTCTATAAACTATTGTTGGAGGTATTAGACGGAAACCTACTTTCAAATAATTTATCGAATTATATATATAAAGCATAATAATCAGAATAATCACAATTGCAATGTTGACCTTCGCAGATGTGTGGATGGAAGGCTATCACATGGAGTAGATTCGTCTTTAAACAGTATGAACAAATAAATGATCATGAATTTTCAAATAGCTCTTTGAAGTATGCTCAAACCGAGTGATCACAACCATCTTCACAGTATGTCTGATAAATATCTCCCACCCGTTATGAAAGCACATACAAACGGAAACAACGAAGATTCAAATCTTTCAAGCGCTTCATGTTTGGAAAAATTCAAAGCTTAGAAGTAACTGACAAATAATTGATGTGTAAACTTAACACTGTAACTAGAAGGAAAAGAAAATTTGAAATAAAATCAAATAGGTTGAGCAAGGAAAGTAATCAATATTAAAAGATTGCCGATAAGTATGGATTGCCGTCAGTCTCACCGAACCTAATAACTTTGCATTAGTGTTTTGAAGGTATATCTGAGATAAAGAAAGATATTGCCATATAATTCTTTATATATAAATAACATGCACATGTTTTTCTACTGTTTAACTGATGAAATAATTTTGAAATATAGAGATTTTATTTTTTTAACATACTCACCTATTACATATTTAAATTTGAACAAGTCTTTATTGAAGTAAAGTATGTCTTTCTAATTTAGACATAAATAATTTTTTTTTGGTCTTGACATATAAACGACAAATCTAATTCGTCCTCGTCAAGGTGATCGTCAAGGTGAGCGTCTCAGATAAACGGCTCCTTCATGCGAACAAGATCCACAATATACCGAAGTGTATGTTCATCGCAGGGAAAGGTGATGGGCCTCTGGTGATCGAACCCGTACTCTTCTTTGGCCTTCTCAAGCAGAGCGCGAAACGCTTTATGATTTAAGTGGCTCACCCGGATCACAAACCGCTTACGGCTTAATCCCGTGTAGACCGCCACGTGACCGGGCAGAACATCGTAAAGAACATTCGCTGCTAGCTCTTCAGAAAAACCCAGGCAGGACAAGAGATACTCCCGGAGCTTACCGCAAAAACCCTCCTGTAACTTTCGACTGGAAGTCCGTTTTCTCTGTTGAACGGGAGAGTATCGCACTATCAGTTGTACTAATTTGTTCCCCTTCAATTATAATAATATCCCACCAGACGTAGAGGAAGAAGAGGGCCAGGTGAAAATGGAAAACTCCTACAACTCTTCCAGAGGTTATAACATCTATAACTTCTCTTCTATATTTTGAACAAATTTCGAAGATATATGCAAATTTTAGGAACTTAAAAGCTCTAGAAACATAATCTACAACCACTCCACTAAACCGACGATGGGCTGATTGAAAGCTAAAATACTATAGGAGGGATAAGGAATGAAGTTATACAAAGGGCACAAGCTCGTCCTACGAACTGGGGGGGTTTGCTATTTATAGAAGACAATAGAGAAGGGGTAAAGCAGCAGCAGTCCATCTGTCCTAGATATTAAGAGTTTGAAGAGGACGGAAAACCTATGCTGTCTCCAGACAAGACTATAATTAGACAATAGACGTCACGGAGTGTGCGAAAGAGCACACAAATCCAATGAAACCAGCGGGCACTGTACAATTTCTGGTTTTGGATGTCTGTGTGCCAGTGCCTGCTGTTGTGGATGCATTCTGTTGGCCCACTGGGTATGAGTTCCGATTCCGCTGTCCACAGAAAAAGAGTGGCGAGGGCCTAGCGGGGATTATCTTTTTATATGAAATAGAAGGTAGGTGGCGGGAACGTGACAGATTGGGACCGAAGGGCGAGAGAGTCGTTGAGAATGTGCGAGATTCAATGGAACAAGGCGTGGCCGAGGGGCCCAGATATTTGGAGTCCTCGTGCACTGCAGTTCGGAGAACTGTCACTGGATGCCATGGCATATGAAATTTTGACGTCTGTTCTCCGCCGCAATTCAACTTATGACACACTTAGTTTCACACGAGAAGCCGAGTTCGGTTGTTGACATTGAGGTATACAAAAGGAGGTTTTATACGTCAAAGTAAACAGTCCCAGGAAAAGGCGAGCACCAACATGAAGGCTGACAAGAGAAACGGAAAGCTTTTTTTAGCTTTTCACTTTCAAGATGCTATAACATAAGGAAAAGGCGAGCACCGACTTGAAGGGCGTCGAGAGAAACGGAAAGTTTTTAGCTTTTCACTTTCGAGATGCTATAACATCAGAGACACGTGAACGTGAACTTGTTTGATGAACTTGTTATGTAACCAAAATAAATATATTCTTGTTCTCTTGATAGATTGCTGAGTTTCACATTGCTTTAATGCATTGGGGAGCCTTTGGTGAGGCACATGCCGCTAAGCCGATTTAGTCTACTTTCTTCTTGTGTAGCATATTTCTATGATAAAATTTCGTTTCTTGCTGAGCCAGAAACGAGACGTTAGCAAGTTCCAGGTCTCAAACACTACACATGTTTATGACGACCTATTGCTTTTTATACAAGTTGAACGTTTTATTTGTTGGGTTATTACTAGGTGCACTCGAGCTTTCGTGAACGTTTTTTTCCTGCTCTATGCCGTTAATTTAAATTTTTTTATGCTGTTAAATGCATCAGCAAAGGGATAAATGTTCAATTTTTGGAGACCTTAAATTTAAATCTTGGACCTCCACTTTCTACGGAAATTTGATGGAACATGCTTTTTTGTGATGACTGAATCTTATTTGTATGTTACATTAGTTAAATTTTGCTCTTGTCATGATTGAATCTTATTTGTATGTTACATTAGTTAAATTTTGCTCTTGTGATGATTGAATCTTATTTTTATGGCACATTAGTTAAATTTTGCTCATATATAAAATACTTTAGAGAAACATCTTACAACAAGATTTCATGATGGTGATAATATTCACCATTATCTAATCTAGTTGTATGACTATAAAATTTCATTATATCCTTCATAAATTTATCACATATATAGCTAAAGGGATTCCCTTAGGATGGTTAAGTCTTCTGATGGGGGCATAGGTTGAGGGAGAGCGTTTTCTAGAAAGGGATGGATATATTAGAAGGTCATTCTATAGAATAGTATTTATTAGAGGGCCAACCTCCTCGAGGCTCTAGTAGACAAGGGTCCAGACAACCGCCCGGTTTTATTGCTGGGAGGAGTCGAGCTCTAGTGTCATATACGCCCTTGCCCTTGCCCTTGTTAAAAGAGAGAGCCATGCCCCCTCTGTTTTAAAAAGGGCAACTCTCTATCTCTAATCAGGAGGAGATATTTATCACGAGATATTTATGTAGCTATAAGAATATTCAAGTGAGGAGCCCCAATTTTTAAAGATGAGGGCCGAGCTTAAGGGGCCCCTCCCCCCACCCCTTTTAAGAAGAGAGAGAGGACACTTATTCAAGAACTGCCCCTCTCTCTCTTTTAAAAAGGATACATTTCATACTTTCTTTACTAGAAGTTTTGATATTATTAATCTATTCCATATAGATGATCATTTTATTCTAGGACACACAATTATGTTGGTGATGCAAAGATATTTAATGGAATGTAAGCTACTTTAACGGTAACAAGATACATTGATATAACACCATGAGTACAGCACCATATTATCTCACATTGCTTATGGATATAAGATGTAAAAGCATAGCATGATTGTGTTGATTCTAATATTTTATCACATGGGACATTTACAAAAATATATTTTTCTTATAGAGTTCTAATTATTGATTGGTTAAATAGTGTAATCATAAGATGATATCCTTCTTTCTCTAATGCTCACCAATGGGTATCATGCTCCCTCTAATGCACCACTTGCATATCTTACTTCTTCTACTTATAAAATTGGGGTTATGTATCCCACTTGCAATCCATCTATTTGTTAAGTATAATAGTACACCTAATTTAGATATTGATTGGATATTTTATGCAATACAAATTTTGATGATTATATCAATATGGCACCAATGAAGAACCCCTTATTTTCTCACACTATTGATGGATATAGAGTGCATGAGCATAAAATAATTTTATTGGATCCTACTATTACATCACATTTGACATGTATGAGAAATTTATTTGTCTCATGGAGTTCCACATAATTATGTGATAAAATACCATATTCTAGTCACACAATTAAGAGATTACATCATCCTTTAAGAAATGGACAATATGCACATCTCACTTATTTTATTGAAAATATTGGTGAGACTTAATCCTATTCTTAAATAACCATGATTAAACACACAATCCTATGTATCATGAGTTCGATGAAACACCTAAACAAATGGTGATGCATAGATTTCATATGATGCAGGCTTTGATGATGATGAGATTCATCTATATGAGACCATTACAATGACATCACACTATCTTATTCCATTTATGGATGTATAGTATGCGATGATGACATGATTTATTGGATGTTGATATATCATTGCACAAGACACTTATAAGCATTGATATTATAGTATCATCCTCACACCTCAAGACAACAAATACTACATCAAATTATGATCATTCAATATTTTATGAATTCAAAGAATTATGTAACAATATTATTAAAAAAAACTAATCTCCTTTGCATTGAGACACTTTATAGTAGAATGTAAAAAATGGCTTCAACAATAATAAGCTCAATCTCACTTTAATATTTATAATAATTGATATACTATAGTTTTATTTATGATACTCATTATATATTTTTTGTTGTTTGTGTGGCTTCTATTAGGGGCCATTTTCAGTACAAAAATAAAATATTACATTGCTCTCATTACATTTCTATCAAATTAATTAAACCATATCCAACTTGTGTTTCTATCAAAAATTCTATCAAATATATTGTCCCCCTTCCTTAAACTACTTAGTTTTCACAATTAACCCCTTTATATAATTTTTATTAAGAGATAAAAAATCACTCATAAATATAATTTAAATATTGTCAAGATGAAATTTAACACCATAAATGGTTAAAATATTTGCTGCCTAGTTTCTATATATTTTGTCTATAACAACCTAACAATTTTCTTAATACCTTTTTTTAGGGTTCTTATTCATGCCCCTCATATTCTTATTTTGATTATATTTTTTTGTGTTTTTATTTGTGGGTTTAACCCCACTTCTTGTGAACACTTGTGATATTTGCTTTTATTTTTCCATACTAATATCCAATTTGAGTTTATTTTTCTCTTTATTTTTACTTCTTTGGTCTTCCTTTCTTTTTTCATTCCCACAAATAATTTCATCTTCATCAATATATTCAATATTCTCACATTGTTCATAGTAAGACTTTTAATCTTTATGTTTATCTTACTATGAAGGATCTAAAATGCAAAGAATAACCTCAAAAGCACATTCTTCTTAATGTTACCTTGGAAACCCTAAGGTGCATGGATGCTCTTCCATGGAAATAAATAATGAAGTTTATGTAGATCAATAACTTTAAAAGAAATTATGTCCCACATTAGACTTATTCTATCCAAAGGAATGAAATTTGAAATCCTATGTATGACTTAATCATTAGGATTCCAATGTTTGACCTAGATAGAAAATAGTTTATCATGAGTACTCTTTATTAAAAATTATTGCTACCCATAAATGTTTGTAATTAATTATGGACATAAATTTATTATTTTCATAATGTTTTCTAGATCATATGTGTAAAGATAAATTATAGGATAATATTTTGGCATTTTGTTGGAGTCTAAAAAGATTAATTAACCCATATTTTTGCTTACAAGATGATGAAAAAGGTAATACATATAACCACTCTAGTTTCTTTATTACTTAGTGTAATATATTAAAGTGTCATTTGCATGAATATAATACCAACTAGAAGAGTGCAAATGGTATAATTTTCCTTGGTTACTATTTAAATATTGTTTGAGGTTTTACATACTTCATATTGGTAACTTAACCTTAGACTTAAGTATTTATAAATACATGATATTATTACCGTTGCACTACATCCAATAATAACCAAAACCAAAAATTAAATATCTTCATGGCAATGCTAAAAATATCTCCATACCTCTTGCAAGATGAGTGTAAATTTAGTTAGATGCAAATAATTTCTAAGAAGAGTATTGAAGGCTTCCAATGTGTTTAGTGTGTCCATCCCTCTACCACATTCTATATTTATATGATAATTGTTTCTTTATTAAGAAGGAGGTTTCTTTAATATGTAAAAATATAAGTATGTTTATTGAAATATTGTTTCACATACCCTCCATTTGGTTAAATGCTTGGGATAGTCTTAAACCTAAAAGTAATAAAATATTTATAGGATATTCTTTATCATATTTTTGGTTGTATACATGAACATATTAATATGGATACTTAATTAGGAGAAGATTGTAATAGATAGGAAAGAATCATATGATATATAATATAAAATGATATTTTCTTCCTCGTTACCCTATCATCCATTTATCCACTTGTCCCATATATTTTTACTGCTCCATGATCATAAGTTTATATTAATTTTAAAGAAAATCAAATTTTTTTGGTAATATTAATAGAAAGAGGGTTTTAAAAGGCCATCCACAATATTTTACAATAGCTCCGAGGAGGAGCACAAAATACTACAAACAAAGGAGTGTTTTGAAATGTGTCCCACAACATTGAACATCAAATCCAAGGAGGAGTACAATGTATTTGTGATAAACAATAGTTCCAAATGGAGAACAACTGAAAACCACCAAATAGAAAAACCACACATCGCCCGACTGGTCCAACAACAAACTAAAGCTCCTACCAAAAAAATATCCATGTCATAAAAAAATTCTACATTCGATAGGTCCCAACAACAAACAACATTTTCAACGATAACTAAACCATTTTCATCCTCAAGAGCAATAAAAAATAAAATTTGAAATTAAAAAAACCAAACCCAATCAAACTAATCAGCCAAAGAAACTAATCCCACATAGCAAAAAACCAGCAAGAAAGGGGTCGAAAGGAGAAAATCTAAACCAAACTCTAGAAGCAACAATGAATAGGATAATCAACAAGAATGAACCATCAATTTAGGAGAACCCAACCAATCATCATAAGAGCTGGTTTCGACAGCCAATACTAGCACCTGATGAGGGGCCACCAAAACAAAAATAAGGGAAAAACCCCAAATAAACACTCAAAATTGGACCTAGAGCCCCAAGACCCGGAGGATCTTCCAAATATTATGAATAAAACCGCTACTAGAGAGGAAAAATATGTAAACTAACACCACAACAACTCCATCTGAACAAAATATGGAAGCCACATGAACTCCAACATCGAAAGCCCTAGCCAAACTAGGAAAAAGTCCCATTGAAATGGAGAAAGTCCATAGAAAACCTTTTGATTATTTCAAAAAAATCCATCACCAGAAAGGAAAAATCTGCAAACTAACACCATGGTAGCTCCATCTCAACTAAATATAGTAGCCATGCAAGCCCCAACAACGAAACCCCCAACATGTCTAGGAAAAAGCCCCACCAAAGTGGAGAATGAGCAAATATGAAGAGTGAAAAAAGATACTCACATCCTAGAGAAAGCCTTCCAAGGAAAAGCTAGAAACTGGTATCCCACAATAGAACCCCTCCATAACACTAGAAGTCTCTGAAGTTCTTTTAAATACCACCTAGAATCTGGCAAGGAAACACTAAACTACAGAGAAAACCTGGGTCCAAGAAACTTATCTATCTACTCATGAAGAGTTGAAATTTATTCCGTTGAACGATGGTCTTATAAATTGTACTAAGAAGTTTTATGGGTACAATATGATCTTATCAAAATGGATGGCATCTACATAGAATAATGGTTGGGTGAGAGATGGAAACTGGTCTTTTGAATTCTCAGCTGATTTGATAAGTAGGACCATGGATATTTCGTTATATGGGTCTTATCATAATAGAGACAATCATTTATTGGTAAAGGAAATAATTTTTTTTGGATGTCAATGAATTTCTCCCAAGAATATAGAATGTATTCAGTACTAAGACATTGTCCCCTCCCTAGGATAGAGTGGTCAGAGTAATTATGGACTATTTTAATATGGATTCGATGTATGATGTGATCCACAACTTCCATGCAATGTTCCTTAACCACATTCAAAGGTATATCTGGATGAACATCCCCATTTTTTTATTTTAGTCTATGAAGAATTCTATGTTGGAGTTTCAAGGTGGAAGAGGTCAGGTTTCTCTTCACCAAGGATTAGTGCTTCTAGTATTTGAATAGTTCACTGCAGAGCATGGCTTGGTTACTGAGAAAATATTTAAGTTGATTATTGATCAACCGATTCCTAAGACATGTTTGGTTAAGGATGATTCGAGTAATTTGAGCGATGAAAGCGAGGATCTGTACTCCTTTTCCTTGGTTTCTAGGGTTGATAAAATTTCAAGGAAGATTCAGGTTTCGGTTAGAAGGGTGAAAGGTAAGGCATCTCATAGCAAAGGTTTTAGTAATTATTTTTTTAAGATATCCTCCAAAGAGACAAGACCCAGTCCTAGGAAGGATGAGGATCCATATATGAGTGAGGCGGGAGGCAGTGGAACAAGGAAATCCAAGCGGTTTCTCGATAAGAAGCGGGTCAAGGAATATTCTTCTCCTATATTCCTCCCATCTAATTTTGAGCTCTTGCCTAGAGATTTTCATAAATATAATTTGGTGAAGTGAGTGTATGCCCCAGAAGAGGCTATTGAGAGAAATAATTTGGTGATCCATAACTTGAAATTGATGGAAATCAAACAACGTGCAATCTAGAGCTTGTTGAAGGTAGTGATTGATTACTCAAAGGATGTTTCTAGGCTAGTGGGAGATGTGGTATAGGAAATTTATTGGTTAGTTTAAAACTTTGGTTTTTTCCATGGTATTTTCTAGTTATTCCTCCCTCCTTATTTGTAATTTTTTGTGGTTTCTGTGTTTTCTGTTGTCTTTGGATCTTCTCGTTGTTAGGGGTTGGTTTCTAGTTGGGGTGATCTTGTTTTTAGTTTTTATCCAATAATATTGAAGTTTTTGTAAATGGTTGTGGGACTCCTTTCAAAACCCTCTTTTTTCTTAATAGTATCAAAAAATAAAATTGAATGAACCAAGATACAAATAGACAAGAAAGATAATTACATTATGAATTTTATAATATATTAAAAAAGAAAAGTCATATTGGTCCTAAAAATCTAGAGATAGATGGATTAAGAGAGAGGATAAAAATATAAAAAAATTCCACACTATAGCCAAAATAGATTTATCTTTTCACTGACCCAAAAATATTTTAACTCTAAGTGGAAGAAGCATTGAGGAAGAATAATATATTAGGAAGAAAGCAATTAGTTAGTTAAAATATATTTGATCAAACATTGGGTTAGATAAGGAAGCATCTATAATATTTTATAAAATATTACATCAATTATCAAATATGGAAAAATTAAATGATGATGACAATTATATCTATGGAGGAGCTATATAAGATAGTTTTCTCATTCCATCCTTACAAGGCATCCAATATTAGTGAATTCCATTCAATTTATTTCAATAAACTTAGAATTGTTTTAAGCATCATATGTTGGCTTATGTTAAAGACACTAGAGAAAAGAAGGCTACAATAAATGTGATCAATGTCAATTTTATTGCATTGGTCTCCAAGAAAGATAAAATAAAATAATCTCATATATTTTTCAAATAAATTTTTTTATTTGATCTATAATGTAAATAAAAAAAATATGGTAAATAGATTGAATTTTTTTTTTAAATTATGTTGTATTGTCTAGGTAGTTTTTTTAGATAGTGAATAAATTACTTATGATATAGTCATTGAAGAGGAGACCATATATTATCTTTGAATTCAAAGAAAAATATATAGTACATTTATAAAATTAGATATAAGCAAAGCATATATAATAAGGTATGATAGAGTTTTGTATATGGTATTCTAAAATAATATAGTATTTATCAAGGTTTATGTAAATGGGTTAGATAATGTCATAACATTCTAAAATATACCATCTGGATCAATGAGACCTTAATTATATGCTTTGAATCATCTTATGGACTCTAATAGGATGAATACCTATTTTATTATCTATTTATTGTTATTATGGAGGCATTGAGGAGATTTTTATCAAAAATAAAAATTAATTCAAACATCAAATATATTCAAGTTGCAATAAATTATCCCTTTGAATCTCATCTCCAAGTTGTTTAGGATACTTTTCATTTGGGTTATTCCTTAGTTAGTAAGACCATGGAGTTTAAATAAATATTATCATGTTATGAGAATCTTTTTTAATAATTGGTTAATGTAGCAAAGTCTAAGATCTTTTTCACCAACACTACCCTAGATTTACTACCATTCATGGTTTAAATTCTAGGGTTTAAAGCTGTAAAATTATCATCAACATATTTAGGTATTCTTTTTTCTAATAAAGAAAATATGGTGCTAGACAATCAATTTTTGAAAAGAATAAAATATTTTTTAAAGTTTTGAAGTACATGTTCTTAACCATGGTTGAAATGATATAATTCACAATGACTACATTCTAATCTGTCCCTAGTTATGATGCCACTTTCATTTATGATGATAGACATAGCATATGAATTAGATAAAGTTCAAAGATATTTTATTTGGAAAGATGTGAGAAAAAAATATATTTCCTCTTTATAAGTAGGATAGTGTTAGAATGAAAAAATATAGGATGGATGAACTTGTAAAATTATATATTTATGTGTTTAGAATTAAGGGAAAATCTCAGGTGTAGATGTTTACACAACAAAATTGTTCAAAAATCAAGCCCTAATTGGAGGCCTAACCACATAGAACTTCATATCATATAATTTATAATCAACCAAGAAACATATTAGATGGTTACTTAATAAGGGGGATTCTATAAATTTTTAGTCTCATGCTTGGGTAAAGCATTATCCTCTTATTTTATTTTATCTAAAATAGAAAGCCCTAACTTAGCTTATAAATTTTCAAAGTCATATATTATATTAATGTGAGCAGTGAATACATATCAATGATTTTTATGACCAATATAACTGAAGGAGAGGACCTCAAGTAGATAATAAATAAGCTTCAAGAGTTTTACTTGTATCTTTTTATGTAGAAATATGAGTTAGTTTGGAATCTATAAAATGACAGTGCATACTTGGTCATGTTAGGATATAAGGCCTTAGAGTAATTAAATATTGCTAATCCTAAATATTTCCCTTAGAATAATGTCAGGTCACTTGAGGGCTCTACTCAAAGCCTCAAAATTCCTTTGGTGAGTACTCTAAGTCAACACTTTTATAGATAAGAGTCTAAAAAAAGATGTCATGAACCTCTTTTGTTGGAATGATTTGGAAATATTAGATTTCTTATTTATTGTACCTTTACTTACACCATTTGGGTTCTTTATGTGTGTATGTGTTCCCTTGCATGTGCATGTGCATGCACATTAGGTAACTCTATCCATAGTGAAAGACTATAAAATATTGGATAACATACTTCAAAGTTAAAGCATCATGTAGTATCTAGAGAATTAATGTTGATATTATTTATTAGAATTCTTGGATTGAAAGGAAGGATATAATGTTTAAAAATAGTTTCAAAATATTTATAGGCATGGTGGTATAATGGAAATTTTTATTTTTCGGGAAATACATGCTAACCTCTTGGTTACAAGAATTGAACATTTTAGAGTCATGAAAATGGAGTTAGCACAAAGGATATGGATGGATCCATACTAACAGAGAAATTCTTATCAAAATTATTTTTTATAGTTCTTACAAACGAAATCTAAGAAAAGCTGGTGGGAAATGAAAATGGAGTTAACACAAAGAATATGGATGGATCCATGCTAAAATAGAAATTTTTATCAAAATTATTTTTTATTGTTCTTGCAAATGAAATCCAAGAAAAGCTGGTGGGATGGTGTTTTTCCAAATAATGATAACACAATTCTCCTTACTCCTTACATATTAATACTCATATAAAACTTCAACTAACGATCACCCACACATTATACAACTTCTTATGGAGATCAAAATTACATATAGGGAGATTCATAAATTATTATTAATAATATCATGAATAATTGATGTAACAATTTGATAAACATACTATTATTTCTAATGTCTATAAACTATTGCTGGAGGTATTAGACGGAAACCTACTTTCAAATAATTTATCTAATTATATATATAAAGCATAATAATCAGAATAATCACAATTGTAATGTTGACCTTCGCAGATGTGTGGATGGAAGGCTATCAAATTGAGTAGATTCGTCTTTAAACAGTACGAACAAATAAATGATCATGAATTTTCAAACACCTCTTTGAAGTATGCTCAAACCGAGTACAATCATCTTCACAGTATGTCTGATAAATATCTCCACCCGTTTTGAAAATACAAACAACAGGAAACAACGAAGATTCAAATCTTTCAAGCGCTCCATGTTTGGAAAAATTCAAGTAACTGCCAAATAATTGATGTGTAAACTTAAAACTGTAAGTAGAAGGAAAAGAAAATTTGAAATAAAATAAAATAGGTTGAGCAAGCAAAGTAATCAATATTAAAAGATTGTCGATAAGTATAGATTGCCGTCAGTCTCACTGAACTTAATAACTTTGCATTAGTGTTTTGAAGGTATATCTGAGATAACGAAAGAGATTGCCGTATAATTCTTTATATATATAAATAACATCCACATGTTTTCCTACTGTTTAACTGATGAAATGATTTTGAAATATAGAGATTTTATTTTTTTAACATACTCACCTATTACATAGTTTAAATTTGAACAAGACTTTATTGGAGTAAAGTCTGTCTTTCTAATAAAATTTCTTTGGTCTCGACATATAAACGGAAAATATTTTATCTATAACAACTTAACAATTTGCTTAATGCCTTTTTTTTTAGGGTTTTTATTCATGCTCCTCATATTCCGAGATATTATTTTGATTATATATATTTTTGTTTTTACTTGTGGGTTTAATCCCACTTTTAGTGAACACTTGTGAAATTTGCTTTTATTTTTCTATATTAATATCCTTTTGAGTTTATTTTTCTCTTTAGTTCTGTTTCTTTGGTCTTCCTTTCTTTTTCATTCCCACTAGTAATTTCATCTTCATCAATCTCTTCAATTTTCTCACATTTTTCATAGTAAGACTTATAATATTTATTTTTATCTTGTTATGAAGGATCTAAAGTGCAAAGAATAACCTCAAAAGCACATTCTTCTTTATGTTTCCTTGGAAACCCTAAGGTGCATGGATGCTCTTCCATGGAAATAAATAGTGAAGATTGTGTAGATCAATAAATTTAAAAGAAATTATGTTCCACATTAGACTTGTTCTCTTCTTTATGTTGCCTTGGAAATCCTAAGGTGCATGGATGCTCTTCCATGGAAATAAATAGTTAAAATTATGTAGATCAACAACTTTAAAAGAAATTATGTTCCACATTAGACTTGTTCTACCCAAAGGAATGTAATTTGAAATCCTATGCATGACTTAATCATTAGGATTCCAATGTTTGACCTAGATAGAAAATAGTGTTATCATGAGTGCTCTTTTATTAATTTTTTTTTTTTTTGGTGGTGGCCACAAGGGGTAAACAGATTGTGACCACGAGGGAACCATTACATAACATATCCGCAACATGTGAGGCGAGAGAATTGAACCTGGGCCTCTCAGCAACTAGAGAGGTTTAACTACCCACTTGCTCTCCAACTCCTCTACATGGGATTATGTATGGACATAAATTTCTTATGTTCACAATATTTTCTAGATCATATGTGGAAAGATAAATCATAGGATAACATTTTTTCATTTTGTTGGAGTCCAAAAAGATTAATTAACCCATATTTTTGCTTACAATATGATGAATAAGGTAATACTTACACCCACTCTAGTTTCTGTATTACTTAGTGCAATAGATTAAAGTACCATTTTCATGAATATACTACCAACTAGAAGAGTGCAAATTGTATAATTTCCCTTAGTTACTATTTAAATATTGTTTGAGGCATTGCATACTTCATATTGGTAACTTAACCTTAGACTTAAGTCTTCTTAAATACATGTTATTATTACTTAGAATTTATTTGTGAATTTCCTTCAATTTATTTCAATAAACTTAGAATTTATTTAAGCATCATATGTTGGCTTATGTTAAAGACACTAGAAAAAAGAAGGCTACAATAAATGCCATCAATGTCAATTTTATTGCATTGGTCTCCAAGAAAGATAAAATAAAATAATATTATATATTTTTTCAAATAAGCATTTTTATTGATCTATAATGTAATTAAAAAAAATATTGTAAATAGAATGAAAAGAATTTTAAATTATGTTGTATTGTCTAGATAGTTTTTTTTAGATAGTGGATCCATTACTTATAATATAGTCATTGAAGAGGAGGCCATATATTATCTTTGAATTCAAAGAAAAATATATTTTACATTTATAAAATTGGATATAAGAAAAACATATAATAAGGTATGCTAGAGTTATGTATATGGTATTCTAAAAAATATAGTATTTATCAAGGTTCATATAAATGGGTTAGATAATGTTATAACATTCTAAAATATACCATTTGGATCAATGCGACCTTGATTATATGCTTTGGATCATCTCATGGAATCTAATAGGATGAATACCTATTTTCTTACCCATTTATTGTTATTATGGAGGTATTGAGGAGAATTTTCTCAAAGATAAAATTAAATTCAAACATCAAATATATTCAAGTTGCAATAAATGGTTCCTTTGAATCTCATCTCCAAGTTGTTTATGATACATTTTATTTGGGTTATTCCTTAGTTAGTAAGGCCCTGGAATTTAAATCAATATTATCATATTATGAGAATGTTGCTGAATAATTGGTTAATGTAGCAAAGTCTAAGATCTTTTCACCAACACTACCCTATATTTACTGCCATTCATGGTTTAAATTCTAGGATTTAAAGTTGTAAAATTATCATCGACATATTTAGGTATTTGTTTCTTTAATGAAGAAAAGATGGTGCTAGACACTCAGTATTTGGAAAGAATAAAATATTTTTTAAAGGTTTGAATTGCATTTTCTTAACCATGGTTGAAAGGATATAATTCACAATGACTACATTCTAATCTATCCCTAGTTATGATACCACTTTCATTTATGATGATAGACATAGCATATGAATTAGATAAAATTCAAAGATATTTTATTTGGAAATATGTGAGGAAAAAAATATATTTTCTCTTTATAAGTAGGATAGTGTTAGAAAGAAAAAATATAGGATGGATGGGCTTGTAAAATTGTATATTTATGTGTTTAGAATTAAGGGAAATGATTAGGTGTAGACGATTACACAAAAAAATTGTTCAATAAGTAAGAGGCCTAACCACATAGAACTTCATATCATATAATTTATAATCAACCAAGAAATATATTAGATGGTTACTTAATAAGGGGGATTCTATAAATTTTTAGTCTCATGCTTAGGTAAAACATTATCCTCTTATTTTATTTTATTTAAAATAGAAAGACCTAACTTAGCTTATGAAATTTTAAAGTCATATATTATATTAATGTGAGTAGTGAATCCATATGATAGATTTTTATGACCAATATAATTGAAGGAGAGGACCTCCAGTAGATAATAAATAAGATTCAAGAGTTTTACTTGTATTTTTTTACTTATAAAGCTGAATTAGTTTGGAATCTATAAAATGACAGTGCATACTTGGTCATGTTAGGATATAAGGCCTTAGAGTAATTAAATATTGCTAATCCTAAATATTTCACTTAGAATAATGTCTGGTCACTTGAGGCTCTACTCAAAGCCTCAACATTCCTTTGGTGAGTACTCTAAGTCAACACTTTTATAGATAAGAATCTACAAAAAATGGATGTCATGAACCTCTTTTGTTGGAAGGATATGGAAATATTAGATTACTTCTTTATTGTACCTTTACTTACACCATTTTGGTTCTTTATGTGTGTATGTGTGCCCTTGCATGTGCAATGGCATGTGTATACACATTAGGTAACTCTATCCACATTGAAAGACTATAAAATTTTGGATAACATACTTCAAAGCTAAATCATCATGTAGTATCTAGAGAATTAATGTTGATATTATTTATTAGAATTCTTGGATTGAAAGAAAGGATATAATGTTTAAAAATAGTTCCAAAATATTTATAGGCATGGTGGTATAATGGGAATTTTTTTTTTGGGAAATACATGCTAACCTCTTGGTTACAAGAATTGAACATTTAAGAGTCATGAATGAAAATGGAGTTAGCACAAAGGATATGGATAGATCCATACTAACATAGAAATTCTTATCAAAATTATATTTTATAGTTCTTGCAAATGAAATATAAGAAAAGTTGGTTGGAGATGATAATGGAGTTAACACAAAGGATATGGATGGATCCATGCTAAAATAGAAATTTTTATCAAAATTATTTTTTATCGTTCTTACAAATGAAATCCAATAAAATCTGGTGGGATGGTGTTTTTCCAAATAATGATAACACAATTCTCCTTACTCCTTACATATTAATACTCGTATAAAACTTCAACTAACAACCATGCACACACTATACAACTTCTTATGGAGATAATTTTTTTTTGATAATATTAAGATAAGAGGGTTTTGAAAGGGGCCCCTAAACCTTTTACAATAGAGAGCAAAGAACAAAGAAAACCAGTGCACTAAAGCACGAAACAACAGAGCACAAAACAAAACACACAATAAATAACACCACAAACTAGGAGGGCCAGAGCGGTCGAAGAATCCCAAGAATACCTATGGAAGAACCGAGGTAGTTCTACAACACAACATCAAACTCAAAAATAATCCCACTAGACATCTGAGCCGCCTCCTCTGCATAATCTAACACCATCTTGATGGAACTCCATACCACACATTGTTTGATCTCCATTAATCAAAGTCTGTGAAGAATGTTACTCTTCTTAACCACAGATTTTCCTGTGGAGTACATCTCACTCACAAGTTTATCCTTCGAAACTTTCCTAGGAAGGACTTTGGTCTCCTCATTAAAAATGTGCGCTTTGGAGCTAGGGGAAGACTGTCCAAAATTGCTTTTCTTATCACTTAAGCGTGTAGAATTACAAACCCCCAAATTCTCCTTGCAAGCACCTTCCCCAACCTTGATAGGAATAGCATCTAGAGATGTCAACTGAGTATCCCTATCCTCATCAGAAGCCCTCCAAGCCGGAGAGCTCCATACACCCAAAATAGACTCAAAATATTTAGTAATCAATTTCCCCGACCTAGAGTCCCGAGAAGGAGGATGCCCAAGCTCATCCTCAGAGCCACCATCATCATCCGATAGAACCAACGTATCACTGCAAACCTGAATGTGAATGGAGTTCAACGAACCAAGAATTTCATCATTTGCAATACCTTTTTCCTTCGCAGCATGTTCAAAAAGGATGAGCGCCAACCCCTGATGCAACAGAGCCTTGCCTCTGCCTTCCTTAAATGCCATCATTGACCTGCTGAGCAAATTAAATAGGAATACTAGGATGTTCATCCATCTCTATCTCCTGAGATGATTCAAGAACATTGCATGGAAGCTTCGCACCACATCATACGTAGAGTCTATAGTGAAAAAATCCATGATAACCTTAACAACTCTATTCCATGGTGCTGAAAGGGCCTTAGCACTGAACCCATTCTGGATTCGAGGCAAAAACTCATCTTCGTCTAAAAAGAAAATGATCTCCTACTCCAACGAGTGCCTCTCCTTGTGCATAGCACCATCCACCATGAGCCCAGTCGCTCGGTTCACAAGATCCATCGAGACTTCGAAGGTCCAAGAGCCCACACTAACACACCCCTCTTATGGAGATCAAAATTACCATATAAGACTCTTCATAAATTATTGTTAATACTATCATGAATAATTGATGTAACAATTTGATAAACATACTATTATTTCTAATGTCTATAAACTATTATTGGAGGTATTAGACGGAAACCTACTTTCAAATAATCTATCTAATTATATATATAAAGCATAATAATCAGAATAATAACAATTGAAATGTTTGATGTGTGGATGGAAGGCTATCAAATGGAGTAGATTCGTCTTTAAACAGTACGAACAAATAAATGATCATGAATTTTCAAATAGCTCTTTGAAGTATGCTCAAACCGAGTACAATCATCTTCACAGTATGTCTGATAAATATCTCCCACCCGTTTTGAGAGTACAAACAACCGGAAACAACGAAGATTCAAATCTTTCAAGCGCTTCATGTTTGGAAAAATTCAAAGCTTAGAAGTAACTGCCAAATAATTGATGTGTAAACTTAAAACTGTTACTAGAAGGAAAAGAAAATTTGCAATAAAATCAAATAGGTTGAACAAGCAAAGTAATCAATATTAAAAGATTGCCGATAAGTATGGATTGCCGTCAGTCTCACTGAACTTAATAACTTTGCATTAGTGTTTTGAAGGTTTATCTGAGATAAAGAAAGAGATTGCCATATAATTCTTTATATATATAAATAACATGCATATGTTTTTCTACTGTTTAACTGATGAAATGATTTTGAGATATAGAGATTTTATTTTTTTAACATATTCACCTATTACATAGTTTAAATTTGAACAAGACTTTATTGGAGTAAAGTCTGTCTTTCTAAATTTAGACATAAATAAAATTTCTTTGGTCTTGACATATAAACGACAAATCTAAATCGTCCTCGTCAAGGTGAGCGTCTCTGATAAACGGCTTCTTCATGCGAACAAGATCCACAATATACTGAAGTGTATGTTCATCGCAGGGAAAGGTGATGGGCCTCTGGTGATCGAACCCGTACTCTTCTTTGGCCTTCTCAAGCAGAGCGCGAAACGCCTTATGATTTAAGTGGCTCACCCGGATCACAAACCGCTTATGACTTAATCCCGTGTAGACCGCCACGTGACCGGGCGGAACATCGTAAGGAACATTCGCCGTTAGCTCTTCAGAAAAACCCAGGCAGGACAAGAGATACTCCCGGAGCTTACCGCAAAAACCCTCCCGTAACTTTCGACTGGAAGTCCGGTTTCTCTGTTTAACGGGAGAGCATCGCAGTATCAGTTGTACTAATTTGTTCCCCTTCATTGTAATAATATCCCGCCAGACGTAGAGGAAGAAGAGGGCCAGGTGAAAATGGAAGACTCCTACAACTCTTCCAGAGGTTATAAACAAATTCTATAACTTCTCTTCTAGATTTTGAACAAATTTCAAAGATATAGGCAAATTTTAGGAACTTAAAAGCTCTAGAAACATAATCTACAACCACTCCACTAAACCGACGATGGGCTGATTGAAAGCTAAAATACTATAGGAGGGATAAGGAATGAAGTTATACAAGGGGCACAAGCTCGTCCTACGAACTGGGGGATTTTGCTATTTATAGAAAACAATAGAGAAGGGGTGAAGCAGCAGCAGTCCATCTGTCCTAGATATTAGGAGTTTGAAGAGGACGGAAAACCTATGATGCCTCCAGACAAGACTATAATTAAATGAGGGGAAAATAGACGTCAAGGAGTGTACGAAAGAGGACACAAATCCAATGAAGCCAGCGGGCACTTTACAGTTTCTGGTTTTGGATGTCTGTGTGCCAGTGCCTGCTGTTGTCGATGCATTCTGTTGGCCCACTGACTATGAGTTCCGATTCCGCTGCCCACAGAAAAAGATTGGCGAGGGCCTAGCGGGGATTATCTTTTTATATGAAATAGAAGGTAGGTGGCGGGAACGTGACAGATTGGGACCGTTGAGGATATGCGAGATTCAATGGAGCAAGGCCTGGCCGAGGGGGTCAGATTTTGGAGTCCTCGTGCACTGCAGTTCGGAGAACTGTCACTGGATGCCATGGCATATGAAATTTTGACGTCTGTTCTCCGACGCAATCCAACTTATGACACACTTATTTTCACACGAGAAATCCAGTTCGGTTGTTGACATTGAGGTATACAAAAGGAGGTTTTATACGTCAATTTAAACAGTCCCCGGAAAAGGCGAGTATCAACATGAAGGCTGACGAGAGAAACGGAAAGCTTTTTTTAGCTTTTCACTTTCAAGATGCTATAGCATCAGGAAAAGGCGAGCACCCACTTGAAGGGCATCGAGAGAAACGGAAAGTTTTTTTAGTTTTTCACTTTCGAGATGCTATAACATCAGAGACACGTGAATGTGAACTTGTTTGATGAACTTGTTATGTAACCAAAATAAATATATTCTTGTTCTCTTGATAGATTGCAGCGGCAATTGCTGAGTTTTACATTGCTTTAATGCATTGGGGAGCCTTTGGTGATTTGCAGCGCTGGCTTTTGATCTACTAATTTCGTTTCTTACTGAGCCAATGACGAGACGTTAGCAAGTTCCAGGTCTCAAACACTACACATGTTTATGACGACCTATTGCTTTTTATACACGTTAAAAAATACTCATTGTTTTATTTGTTGGGTTATTACTAGGTGCACTCGAGCTCCTTGTCGCTAAAAGCAACAGAAACGGAAAGTTTCCAATTCTGAGAGGCCTTAAATTTAAACCTTGGACCCCATCCTTTAAGGGGTTTGATTGAACCAGCTTTCATTTATGAATATAAACCTTGGACCTCCATCCTTTAAGGGGTTTGATGGAACCAGCTTTCATTTATGAATATAATTTCCAAAACCATTTTGTGATTGATTTTTTCACATGCTTTCTTGTGATGATTGAATCTTATTTGTATGTTACATTAGTTAAATTTTGCTCTTGTGATTATTGATCTTATTTGTATGGTATATTTGTTAAATTTTGCTCATATATAAAATGCTTTAGGGAAGCATCTTACAACAAGATTTCATGATGGTAATAAGATTCACCATTATCTAGTCTAGTTGTATGACTATGAAATTTCATTATATACTTTAGAAATCTATCATATATACATCATGCTTCTTTTACTAAAAGTTTTGATAGTATTAATTTATTCCACATAGATGATCATTTTATTCCATGACATACAATTATGATGGTGATGCAAAGATATTTAATAGAATGTAAGCTGCTTTGATGGCAACAAGATATATAGATATAACACCATTAGTGAGGCATCATATTATCTCATATTGCTTATGGCTATAAAGTGTAAAAGCATAGCATGATTCTGTTGATTCTAATATTTTATCACATGGGGCATTTACAAAAATATGATTTTTCTTATATAGCTCCAATTATTGATTCGATAAATGCATTTTCTAATAATGTAATCATAAGATGATATCCTTATTTCTCTAATGCTCACCAAAGGGTATCATGCTGCCTCTAATGCATCACTTGCATATCTTACTTCTTCTACTTACAACATTGGGGTTATGTATCTCACTTGCAATCTGAAAGCACGAGATTCCGGTCAAAGGAAACACCAAGTGCAATTGCATTCAAAATTAAGCACGCTTAAGTCCTAGGAATGTAAATTGCATGAAACGGAAAAGAGACACATTGGAAGAGACACAATCAGATAAAGAAAACACAACCCTTTCATTAATTTCCTTTGATCTCTGTTACAATAATGCCTCCTCCTTTTTCAGGGGCTAGGAGCGCAAATAGGGTTTTGATTACAATCGTTGAATGATTCCTCCTTTTGCGTGCCCACGATTGCAATGGGCGGGCCAAGATGATGCCGCCGCTGATGTCGATGAGTTCTTCGCCTCTGCTGCTTCTCCTGCGAACAAAGAAATGATCAAGACGTTAGTAGCACCTGCTGCAAATAAAAAGCATTCTCTCTCTAAAACTAACAAAATATGCATACGAATATTTGCCCGAAACGATGAAAACGAGTGAATCCAAATTGCTCAAAAACCCGATAGAAGGTAAGAAAAGTTACCGGAAGGCCCACTTGCCACCGAGGCGCTGGCCAATCCACCTAAGCTGGAATTCATCCCTGGGCAGGATGAATTCTGACTGTAATTCGTCCCTGGGTGGGACGAATTCTTCTAAGTAGGAGAAATCGACCTGCTACTGCTCCAATGTCGGATCTTGGGACCTGCAAAACTCCTACAAATAGGGGGGTTAGGTAATTGGGGCCATTTTGGGACGACCCAGATGGTCGGATTTTCCCAATTTGGCCTCCACCCTCGGGAATTTGACCTTGACACCTGCAAGTTAGCGAAACGACAAAGCAATACAAAACACCCTAAACTTTGACCAAAAGCTACAAAATTGCAATTATAGACTAATCAGACCTAGTAACACAGAATGCAATCTAAAAAATAATCTAGAGTGCTCAAAAACTAAAATTAGGACTTGGGAGGTGCGGGGGTGCCCAAGTGGGCCTCCCACCGTTGGCCCTCGATTTTGGAGCCAATCCACCGGGGATGGGCCCAAAACCTTTTAGGATTGGGGGTCGGCGAATTGGTAGGTTCAGATGTCCATGCATCGGATTTGAGTAAGGTTCGAGCTTCCAAAGGCCACCCAACAACCTCCCTTGCAAAAGAGATTGATGGATGTAGGAAGGTGAACAAAGGGGGATGCAAGTGAGTCTTCAATTCGGCAGCACTTTGTTGCTTGAACACTCCTTCCACCTATCTGTTTTGGGTGAGAAAAGTCCCACCTTTTATAGACCCAAGGGGTCTCTTTTGGGAGGGAAGCACAAAAGCCAAGTGTTGGCCATAGGCGCCATGTGGCAGTCTTGTCTTCCCATGAGGGAGGGGAGTCTTCCCTTGACTTGAACTTTGATAAATGCTTTTTGTAATAGTCCTCTAACGGCCCCTCTGTCCACTTACACATGCGTGCAAGGTAGGAGCCCTTAACTGACTGTTTTGGGCTGCCACTTGGCACCATTTGCCTTTTTGCCCGTTAAGCTTAGAATTCATCCCACCCAGGGATGGATTCAGAGTCGATCTGGGGTGGGACGGATTCTATTTTGAATTCGTCCTGGGGTGAGGCGAGTACTGGGCAAAGTGTCCAAGTGTGCCAAATTGCTTCTTGACCTTACAAAATTGCTATGAAAGTGGTTAGGACCACTGTTTAACCTCTGAGGGCTGCCCTGGGGGCTGTGTTTGTCAAAGCGATCAGTGTTTGCAGTCACATAATCGGATTGGTGCTATTTTGGTGTCTACACAATCCATCTATTTGTTAAGTATAATAGTACACCTAATTTAGATATTGATTGGAGATTTTATGCAATACAAAGTTTAATGATTATATCAATGTGGCACCAATGAAGAGCCCCTTATTTTCCCATACTATTGATGGATATAGAGTGCATTAGCATAAAATGATGTTATTGGATCCTAATACTACATCACATGTGACATGTATGAGAAATTTATTTGTCTCATGGAGTTCCACATAATTATATGATAAAATACTCTATTCTAGTAGCACAATTAAAAGATTACATCATCCTTTAATAAATGGACAACATGCACATCTCACTTATTTTATTGAAAATATTGGTGAGACTTATTCCTATTCTTAAATAACAATGATTAAACACAATAATATGTATCATGAGTTTGATGAAACACCTAAACAAATGGTGATGCATAGATTTAATATGATGCAGGCTTTGATGATGATGAGATTCATCTATATGAGACCATTACAATGACATCACACTATCTTATTACATTTATGGATGTATAGTATGTGATGATGACATGATTTTATTGGATGTTGATATATCATTGCACAAGACACTTATAAACATTGATATTATGGTATCATCCTCACACCTCAAGATAACAAATACTACATCAAAGCATGATCAATCAATATTTATGACTTCAAAGAATTATGCAACAATATTATTTAAAAAAATTAATCTCCTTTGCATTGAGACACTTTATAATAGAATGTGAAAAATGTCTTCAACAATATTAAGCATAATCTCCCTTTAATATTTATAATAATTGATATACTATAATTTTATTTATGGTACTCATTATATATTTTTTGTTGTTTGTGTGGCTTCTATTAGGGGCCATTTCCATTACAAAAATAAAATATTACATTGCTCTCATTACATTTCTATCAAGTTAATTAAACCATATCCAACTTGTCTTTCTATCAAAAATATTATTCATTTGCCTTTCTATCAAAGATATTCTCCATCTTCCTTAAACTGCTTAGTTTTCACAATCAACCTCTTTATATAATTTTTATGAAGAGATAAAATAGCACTCATAAATATAATTTAAATATTGTCAAGATGAAATTTAATACCATAAATGGTTAAAATATTTGTTGCCTAGTTTCTATATATTTTGTCTATATCAACCTAACAATTTTCTTAATACCTTTTTTTAGGGTTCTTATTCATGCCCCCTCATATTCCAAGATATTATTTTGATTATATTTTTTTTTGGTTTTTATTTGTGGGTTTAACCCCACTTCTTGTGAACACTTGTGATAATTACTTTTATTTTTCCACATTAATATCCCTTTGAGTTTATTTTTCTCTTTATTTTTCTTCTTTGGTCTTCCTTTCTTTTTTTCATTCCCATGAATAATTTCATCTTCATCAATCTCTTCAATATTCTCATATTGTACATAGTAAGACTTATAATATTTATGTTTATCTTGCTATGAAGGATCTAAAGTGCAAAGAATAACCTCAAAAGCACATTCTTCTTTATGTTGCCTTGGAAACCCTAAGGTGTGTGGATGCTCTTCCATGGAAATAGAGAATGAAGTTTGTGTAGATCAATAACTTTAAAAGAAATTATGTTCCATATTAGACTTGTTCTACCCAAAGAAATGAAATTTGAAATCTTATGTATGACTTAATATTTAGGATTTTAATGTTTGACCTAGATAGAAAATATTGTTATCATGAGTACTCTTTTATTAAAAATTATTGCTACCCATATATGTTTATAATTAAGTATGGACATAACTTTCTTATGTTCACAATGTTTTCTAGATCATATGTATAAAGATAAATCATAGGATAACATTTTATCATTTTGTTGGAGTCTAAAAAGATTAAATTAACCCATATTTTTGCTTACAAGATGATGAATAAGGTAATACTTATACCCACACTAGTTTCTTTATTACTTAGTGCAATAAATTAAAGTGCCATTTGCATAAATATACTACCAACTAGAAGAGTGTAAATTGTATAATTTATCTTGGTTACTATTTAAATATTGTTTGAGGCATTGCATACTTCATATTGGTAACTTAACCTTAGACTTAAGTCTTCTTAAATACATGTTATTATTACTGTTGCAATACATCCAATAATAACCAAAACCAAAAATCAGAGTATCCTTCTTTCTCTAATGCTCACAAAATGGTATCATGCTCCCTCTAATGCACCACTTGCATATCTTACTTCTTCTACTTACAACATTGGGGTTATGTATCTCACTTGCAATCCATCTAGTTGTTAAGTATAATAGTACACCTAATTTAGATATTGATTGGAGATTTTATGCAATACAAAGTTTAATGATTATATCAATGTGGCACCAATGAAGAGCCCCTTATTTTCTCACACTATTGATGGATATAGAGTGCATTAGCATAAAATGATGTTATTGGATCCTAATATTACATCACATGTGACATGTATGAGAAATTTATTTGTCTCATGAAGTTCCACATAATTATGTGATAAAATACTCTATTATAGTATTACAATTAAGAGATTACATCATCCTTTAAGAAATGGACAACATGCACATCTCACTTATTTTATTGAAAACATTTGTGAGACTTAATACTATTCTTAAATAACCATGATTAAACACACAATCCTATGTATCATGAGTTTGATGAAACACCAAAACAAATGGTGATGCATAGATTTCATATGATGCAGGCTTTGATGATGATGAGATTCATCTATATGAGACCATTACAATGGCATCACACTATCTTATTCCATTTATGGATGTATAGTATGCGACAATGACATGATTTTATTGGATGTTGATATATCATTGCACAAGACACTTATAAGCATTGATATTATGGTATCATCCTCATACCTCAAGACAATGAATACTACATCAAAGCATGATCAATAAATATTTTATACCTTCAAAAAATTATGCAACAATATTATTTAAAAAAATTAATCTCCTTTGCATTGCAACACTTTATAGTAGAATGTAAAAAATGGCTTCAATAATATTAAGCGCAATCTCACTTTAATATTTATAATAATTGATATAGTGTGGCTTCTATTAGGGGCCATTTCCATTACAAAAATAAAATATTACATTGCTGTCATTACATTTCTATCAATTTAATTAAACCATATCCAACTTCTATTTCTATCAAAAATATTATTCATTTACCTTTCTATCAAAGATATTCTCCATATTCCTTAAAGTGCCTTCACAATCAACCCCTTTATATCATTTTTAATAAGAGATAAAATATCACTCATAAATATAATTTAAATATTGTCAAGATGAAATTTACCACCATGAATGGCTAAAATATTTGTTGCCTAGTTTCCATATATTTTATCTATAGCAACCTAACAATTTGCTTAATGCCTTGTTTTAGGGTTCTTATTCATGCCCCTCATATTCCAAGATATTATTTTGATTATATTTTTTGTTTTTATTTGTGGGTTTAACCCCACTTCTTGTGAACACTTGTGATATTTGCTTTTATTTTTTCATATTAATATCCTTTTGAGTTTATTTTTCTCTTTATTTTTGCTTCTTTGGTCTTCTTTTATTTTTTTCATTCCCACCAATAATTTCATCTTCACCAATATCTTCAATATTCTCACATTTTTCATAGTAAGACTTATAATATTTATGTTTATCTTGCTATAAAGGATCTAAAGTGCAAAGAATAACCTCAAAAGTACATTCTTCTTTATGTTTCCATGAAACCCTAAGGTGCATGAATGCTCTTCCATGGAAATAAATAATTAAGTTTGTGTAGATCAATAACTTTAAAAGAAATTATATTCCACATTAGACTTGTTCTATCCAAAGAAATAAAATTTGAAATCCTATGTATGACTTAATCATTAGGATTCCAATGTTTGACCTAGATAGAAAATAGTGTTATCATGAGTACTCTTTTATTAAAAAATATTTCTTCCCACATATGTTTGTAATTAAGTATAGACATAAATTTCTTATGTTCACAATGTTTTCTAGATCATATGTGTAACCATAAATCATAGGTTACCATTTTATCATTTTGTTGGAGTCCAAAAATATTAATTAACCCATATTGTTTGTTACAAGATGATGAATAAGGTAATACTTATACCCACTCTAGTTTCTTCATTACTTAATGCAATAGATTAAAGTACCATTTGTATGAATATACTACCAACTAGAAGAGTGTAAATTGTATAATTTTCCTTTGTTACTATTTAAATATTGTTTGAGGCATTCCATACTTCATATTGGTAACTTAACCTTAGAATTAAGTCTTTATAAATGCATGTTATTATTACAGTTGTACTACATCCAATAATAACCAAAATGGTTCAATTAAATATATTCATGGCAATGCTAAAAATATATTCATACCTCTTGCAAGATGAGTGTAAATTTAGTTAGATGTAAATAATTTCTAAGAAGAGTATTGAAGGGTTCCAATGTGTTTAGTGTGTCCATCCCTCTACCACATTCTATATTTATATGATAATTATTTCTTTATTAATAAGGAGGTTTCATTAATATGTAAAAATATAAATATATTTATTCAAATATTTTTTTCAGATACCGGCCATTTGGTCCAATGCTTGGGATAGCCTTAAACCTAAAAGTGATGAAATATTTATAGAATATTATTTATCCTCTTTTTGGTTGTATACATGAACATATTAATATGGATACTTAATTAGGAGAATATTGTAATATATAGGAAATCATCATATGATATATAATTTAAAATGATATTTTCTTCTTGGTTACCTTATCATCCATTTATCCACTTGTCCCATATATTTTTACTTTCTCCATGATTATAAGTTTATATTAATTTTAAAGAAAATCAATTTTAATTTTTTTTTAGTAATATTAACGAAAAGAGGGTTTTGAAATGCCACCCATAACCTTTTACAATAGCTATGAGGAGGAGCACAAAGCACTACAAACAAAGAAGGGTTTTGAAATGCATCCCATAACCTTGAATATCAACTCCAAGGAGGAGCACAATGCATTTGCGATAAACAATAACTCCAAATGGAGAAAAACCATGAAATAGAATAACCACATATTGATTGGCTGGTCCAACAACAAACTAAAGTTGCTACTGAAGAAATATCCATGCCATAAAATAAAATTCCACATCCGATAGGTCCCAAAAACTGACACCATCGTCAACGGTAGCTAAACCACCATCATCCACAAGAGCAGCAAAAAATAAAATTTAAAATTAGAAAACCAAACCTGATCAAAATAATAGGCCAAAGAAACCATGCCTGCACAGTGAAAAACTAGCAGGAAAGGGGCTGAAAGGAAAAAATATAAACTAGACTCCAGAAGCAACAACAAATAGGATAATCAGCAGGAGCCAACCGTCACTTCGGGAGAACCCAACAAACTATCATAAGAGATGGTTTCAGCAGCCAATACCAACATACAGTTAGAGACCACCAAACTAGAAATAGAGGAAGAAATCCCAAATAAACACTTAAAATTGGACCTAGAGGCCCAAGACCCAGAGGATCTTTCAAATCTTACAAACAAAATTGGTTCCAGAGAGGAAAAATATATAAATTAACACCATGATAGCTCTATTTGAACTAAATATGGAAGCCACGTAAGCCCCAATATCGAAAGCCCCAACCAAACTGGGATGAAGCCCCACCGAAATGGAGAAATTCTATAAAAAACCTTTCAATTCTTATGAAAAATATGCTACTAGAGAGGAAAAATCTGTAAAATAACACCACAGTAGCTCCATCTAAAATAAATATGGTAGCCATGCAAACCCCAACAATGAAATTCCCCATCCAGACTAGGAAAAAGCCCCACCAAAGTGGAGAATGAGTGAATATGAAGAGTGAAAAAAGACACCCACATCCTAGAGAAAGTCTTCCAAGAAAAAGTTGGAAACTGTGATCCCATAATTGAACCCCTTCATAACACTGGGAGTCTTTGAAGCTCTTTTGAACACCGCTCATAATCTACCAAGGAAACACTAAATCATAGGGAAAACTTGGGTCTAAGAAACTAATAGAGAAACCAGAACCTTGAATCCTATAGGTTGAAGCCCCATTGGAAAACAAAAAAAATGAAACGCTAACTCGTGTGGGTTCCAACCCCGTAGGCAAGTAGAATAAAAGATAACCCTTTAGAGGTAGAAACCAGTCTCTACCAAAAAACCAAACATTACCCTCCAAAGAAAAAATAGCACAATGTAGACCACCACCCAACCACTAGTTCACCATCGAAACTAGAACATGAGACTCACCAAACTCTAAAACATGGTAAGCACTTAGTGGAGTACCACCACCAACAAAGCACAGAGTCAAAGCACCGCCAAATATCACCTTAGGCACCACCTGAGAAACAGGGACAAGGGGGGTCCAAACCAAGGAAATCCTATTCGGATGAACTAGGAAAATATAAAACTCAAAATTTAGGAGCAAAACTAGCTCCTCTAAAACAATCTTATCAGCAAGCCTCAAAGCACCTCCACTGCTTCCAAAAGGAAAAATATTTGTATGCATAGGTATAGTAGAAGCAAGAACGAGGTCCAACAATAATTCAAGCTCCTCCACTTCACTCTTGCTTGCTTACCACATCGCATCTCACCTCTTGTATCTCAAATTTAAACTTAGTGTTATCATTGTAGAATCTACACTTTAACTTGGTATATAAGTGTTATTGTCATGGGGCTAGGGTGATCAAGTCCTAACCATATGTGGTACCACTCAATACTAAGCTAAATTCAGCAAGGTGGACTATGGATCACATTTGTGTTCTTAAAAAAAATTGAATGTCTCGGTGTTCGGTAATGGCAGGTTCTCACAATCGATTAACATACATTAGACACTTAGCTAAGTAAACAGTTAATACATAATACTTTAGCAAGATGGACTATGTCTCACAATTGTGTTCTTAAGGAAAAAATAAATGAATATATTCTCAAACTTAATATTTTTTGAGGCATTGCATACTTCATATTGGTAACTTGACCTTAGAATTAAGTCTTTATAAATACATGTTATTATTACCGTTGCACTACATCCAATAATAACCAAAACCAACAATTAAATATCTCTATGCCTCTTTCAAAATGAGTGTAAACTTTATATTTCTATCTTTAACTTAATATTCTCAATTATAATGAATATATTTAAGTGAAAATAAATGAAAAAATTGTGATAAAAGGTATGTTGCAACAAATATGATATTTTGTATTTTTATGGGAGTGGCCCCAATAGAAGTCACATATAACTTTTTAAAAATATATATATTTTTCAATTATAGTTAATAACTATGTTTTATATAAAAACCCACGTATTATAGGTGAGTTGGAGAGAGTAGGGAAATCATCCAAGAGAGGTCCCTGATTTAAATCTACACCTTATTATACACACATTGGGTACCCAAAATCCAGTTGATAATATTGGTGCAGTCAAGGCCAGGCGTAACTCCCCAATGATTTTGACGACCCCTGATCGTGGTTTCTCAAAAAAGAAGTTTTTTCTTTAATTAAAAAAAAAACTATTTTTATATAAAAGGTTTTATTAATGTTCATAGGTGGCATTTGGGCATTGGCTTAAGACATAAAATATTGACTCCAAACAAAAGAATCATTTGGAAATAAACTATCTAATAATATTCTATTTAATTTAAAAAAACATAATTATCTACTAGTGGTTCCTTTGGAGCTACATAAAAGTCATCATAACATACCCAAATTTAACACTAGTGTAATCAATTTGTATTATTTAAAAAAATATATAAAAAAAATTAGAAGCACCAAAATGGTTTATTTAAAAAAAAAATTAATAGCATTTTTTTAATAACTTAATTTGTTCTTCCCAATAATTAATCATTAATAAAATAATGATATTTAATAATCATCTACAACAATTTATATTTATTCATAACAATCATAAAAATACTACCTTAATTAAAATACCTAAATTCTCATTAATCATACTTATAAAAATAAAATGATAACAATTATATGGACTTTTAAATATTAAATATTTGATTAATTAAAATTATACATCCAAACTCAATAGTTAATTCTCTTAATCAATTAAAGAGTCAACATCATAATAAATTATCTCAAACAAAATAATAAACTCTCTTAATAAAAATTTATCTATTATAAATGATATACAAACATTATAAAAATAACATCTAAAAATAATGATTTTAGTTTATGTTTTATTATATTTTTCCAACTAAATTATAAAACAAATTAATAATTCCTAATGCTCTTACATACTAGATATTTAACTACCATATTTCAGTTCTCTTTCTTATCCTCTAGTTTGTGTAAAGATACTTTTAACTACCATATTTCAGTTGTCTTTCTTATCCTCTAGTTTGTGTAAAGATACTCTAATAACGAATAAATTTCAAATATTTAAAAATAAAATTATAAAATTTTACACAATTATTATGATGACCATACAAATGTTTTGGAAGTTCTTATTAATTATATTCATAATTATATTTTCATGATGAAATTTATGTTATTTTAATCATTGTGAGAATTATGACTTATAATTAGTATCTAAAACATTGAAATGTCATATAAGAGTAACTACAAAAACATAATGAACAAATTATATATTAAGGTTATAAAGGTTATAATTTGACTCTTTTACTTTTTCAGTGTATTATTGCTTCGGTAGAAAATTTTCAATGGGTTATGTTTAAAGTAATATTTAGTTGTCTTATTTTATTTATTTTTGTTAATATACTTAATATATATTATTATGTTAAAATGAGTGATTTTTCATGGTGTGCACAAGAACTAAAGTTTAAATTATACAAAATTATATATGCACATATTAAAGTTATTTTATTTTATTTTTGTGTAGGGAACCTTTATAGTTTTTAGCTAGGATTGAACATGAGTTTTAAAAATGATCTCTAGTCTCCTCGCTAAAGAGGTTAAACTTGGGTCTTTTGAATGAAATCCAAGAACTTATTACTACAATATTCCTCTTAGGACCTTAAAAATTTAAGGTAAAGCATAGGTTTTTGAAAGGGTTTCTTGTTTTCTTATATTTAAGTTTGAACTTAAATCTCTTGGATGAAAACCTAAAAACCTATAATATCCTTTAGATGGAAATCCAAGGACCTTGATATCCCTTACTTAATGCATAAATTTTAATTATGTATAATTTTTTAAATTACATAATAAAAATTATTTATTATAATTATATTTAATTCAATAATTATAATTATAAATAAATAGGCAATGGTTCACCAAGGTGTGTATGGACTATACAGGATGGGGATGCTCAATACTCAATGTCAATGGTAAAGGTTTCTCACACTAACCAAGTTTACAATAATAATTATTATTATAAATAAATAAAATTAATAAGCAAAATTAATAGTTATTATTTTTTAATTGAAAATGGTCTTAGTTTAGTTTTCTTTTGTCAAAGTTTGAACTTAGATCTCTTAATAAAAACCTAAAACATACCACTAAAATATTTTCTCATGAAAAATCTCTTACTTATTATAAAATGATCATTGCATAAATTTTAATCATTTATAATTTTTTAAATTACATAATGAAAACCATTTATTATGATTATATTTAACACAATAATTATAATTATAAATTAAATAAATCAATGGTTTGATTTTAGGCTTCCACAAAAAATAAAAATAAAAATAAAATGTGGTTATGACCTTAAAGTTTGATAAAAAGAGAAATATGTTTATGTTTTATTGTCACGAAGTTAAGAGTATTCCGATTCATTATTTATTATGATTATATTTAACACAATAATTATAATTATAAATTAAATAAATAAAATTACTAAACAGATGTCATAGTTACTCCTTTTTTTATAGAGTTGATTTAGGCTTTTAAAAATAAAATAAAAATAAAAGGTGGTTATAACAGGAAGGTTTGATGGAAAAAAGTGAAATAGGTTTATATTTTTTTAATAATATTATTTGGTATTGTTATTATAATTTTATGAAGTCAATAAGACCTTAACTCTCAAAAACATTAAGTGCTACCACAATAAATCTTAGTCATTGGATTAGACGAGGTCATCGATACCACTACTGTCAAACTTACTCCTATCTGATTTAAACATTAGGCCAAAACCACTGCACTATCCTTATCTAACAAAAAATATATTTATGTTAATATAATATAAAACTATATGACTCAATGATCGAGACATATGAATGTTATATATATATATATATAATAATAATGAAATTTATAAATTATTATTAATACTATCATCAATAATAAATAATTGATATAACAATTTGATAAACATACTATTATTTCTATCAACTATTGGTGAAGGTATTAGACAGAAACCTACTTTCCAATAATTTATCTAATTATATATGTAAAGCATAATAATCAGAATAATCACAATTGCAATGTTGACCTCCGAGGAAGTGTGGATGGGAGGCTATTAAATGGAGTAGATTCGTCTTTAAACCGCATCAACAAATAAATGATCATGAATTTTCAAATAGCTCTTTGAAGTATGCTCAAACCGAGTGATCACAATCATCTTCACAGTATGTCTGATAAATATCGCTCACCCATTTTGAAAGCACAAACAACCGGAAATGAGGAAGATTCAAATCTTTCAAGCGCTTCATGTTTGGAAAAATTCAAAACTTAGAAGTAACAGTCAAATAATTTATGTGTAAACTTAACACTGTAAGTAGAAGGAAAAGAAAATTTGAAATAAAATCAAATAGGTTGAGCAAGCAAAGTAAGCAACCATGACGCACTGCAGAAAAACGATAATCCAAATGATTAAGATTTAATACACAGAAAGAGACTAAAAGGCCTTAGATTAGTTTAGACTGTAATGTAGTTTTGGGAAGCTTCTTTCCATGGGTGCAGTGCTGTGAAGTTAATGCGAATGTTGTTACACGAAAAAGAAAACCCATTAGCGAAAAAAATGAAGTATTCCTCAATGTTTAACATGCCATTCTTTGTTACTCACTACTACTAAAATATTAAAAGATTGCGGATAGGTACATGGATGGCCTGTCAGTCTCCCTGAACTTAATAACTTTGCATTGTGTTTTGAAGGTATATCTGCAAAATAGATAAAGAAAGAGATTGCCATATAATTCTTTTTATATATATAAATAAATAAGTAAAACATGCACATGTTTTTCTACTGAGCTGCAGTGCACCCGATTAAAGACTTTATTTTTTAACACACATACCTAGTTTGGGTTTTTAATAAAAACCAAAGGCATTAAATAGTAAACAAGACTTTATTTTCTAAATTTAGACATAAATAAAATTTCTTTGGTCTTTGGTAGCATTTAAGATCTATAGAATTGACATATAAACGGCAAATCTAATTCGTCCTCGTCGAAGTGAGCGTCTATGATAAACGGCTCCTTCATGCGAACAAGATCCACAATATACTGAAGTGTATCTTCATCGCAGGGAAAGGTGATGGGCCTCCGGGGATCGAACCCGTACTCTTCTTTGGCCTTCTCAAACAGAGCACGAAACGCCGTATGATTTAAGTGGCTCACCCGGATCACAAACCGCTTACGGCTTAATCCCGCGTAGACCGCCACGTGACCGGGTGGAACATCGTAGGGAACATTCGCCGCTAGCGCTTCGCAAAAACCCAGGCAGGCCAACAGATACTCCCGGAGTTTATCGCAAACACCCTCCCGTAACTTTCGACTGGAAGTCCGGTTTCTCTGTTTAACGGGAGAGTATCGCAGTATCAGTTGTACGAATTTGATACCCTTCATTGTGATAATATCCCGCCAAACGTAGAGGAAGAAGAAGGCCAGGTAAAAATGGAAAACTTCTACAACTCTTCCAGAGTTTATAACATCTATAACTTCACTACTAGATTTTGAACAAATTCCAAAGATGTAGACAATTTTTAGGAACTTAAAAACTCTAGAAACATAATCTACCACCACTCCACTAAACCGACGATGGGCTGATTGAAAGCTAAAATACTATAGGAGGGATAAGGAATGAAGTTTTACAAAATGCACAAGCTCGTTCTACGGAGAGGGGGGATTTGCTATTTATACAAGACAATAGAGATTGGGTAAAGCGGCTGGAGTCCATCTGTCCTAGATATTAGGAGTTTGAAGACGACGGAAAACAGGTGATGCCTCCAGACAAGAGTAGAATTAAATGAGGAGAAAATAGGTGTACGTCACGGAGTGTACAAAAGAGGACGCAAATCCAATGAAGCCAGTGGGCACTGTACAGTTTCTGGTTTTGGATGTCTGTGTGCCAGTGCCTGCCGTTGTCGATGCATTCTGTTGGCCCACTGGGTATGGGTATGAGTTCCAATTCCGCTGCCCACAGAAAAAGGATGGCGAGGGCCTAGCGGGGATTATCTTTTTATATGAAATGGAAGGTAGGTGGCGGGAACGTGACAGATTGGGACTAAAGGGCAAGAGAGTCGTTGAGGATGTGCGAGATTCAATAGAACAAAGCCTGGTCGAGGTGGCCAGATTTTTGGAGTCCTCGTGCACATCAGTTCGGAGAACCGCCATTTACTGCCATCGCATATGAAATTTTGACGTGTGTCTCCGACGCAATGCAACTTTTCACACACTTTTTTACTTATTTACGCTTTTTCACACGAGAAGCCCAGTTCGGTTGTTGACTTGAGGTATACAAAGCGAGATTTTATACCTCGATTCAAGCACAGTCCCAGGAAAAGGCGAGCACCAACATGAAGGCTTTCAAGAGAAATGGAAAGTTTTAAGCTTTTCACTTTCAAGATGCTATATCATCTGAGACGTGAATGTGATGAACATTTTATGTAACCAAAATAAACATATTCTTGTTCTCTTGATGGATTGCAGCGGCAATGGCTGTCTTTCAGATTGCTTTAATGTATTGAGAATCCTTTGATGAGGCACATGCCGCTAAGCCGATTTGCAGGGCTGGCTTTTCATTTACTCACTTCCGGTGTGTTGAAAAAATTAAACCTAATCCCTGTTGCTCGCAAGTAGCTCGAGTGAGGAGCGACTTCCTGAAATTGCACTCTCAGCGCAGCGATAAACAGAAATCCCACCATCTGAAGCTGATTTGACATCGCAGTTATTTCCCTCGTGTGGGTAGTTGGGTGGTTTCCCACCTTTGTGTTCTAAACCCAGCTATAAAGACCGGTAAAATTTTAGGCATTTCAGAAGAAGTAGAAGGAGCGGAGAGCGTGTAGAGTGGAAGAACATCCGCAGAAGAGCAACAGATCAGATGCGGGAACTCCTCAGTGCAGTTGTGATTATCCTGCAATTTTGCAGTTGTTTGTATTCCTTCAATGGGGAAGAACTGTAATCTTGGTCCTTTATTAAATAAAATTCAGAGTTTTCTGCCAAAGTTTAGCATCAATTTTATTCCGTGTCTCCTCTCTTCTCAAGAGCCAGCGATCTTAGAATCCCAGCTTGGTTGAGCGAGTACGTGTGTCGTCCTCACTCCCAAGCGAATCTTAGCCTTGCTGCATGGTTGAGAGACCCAAGTTCAGAATGATTTAATCTTTGTGGCCACTTATTAATTTAAAATCCTCGTTTTATTTGCTTTGTATCGCTCAACTTCCCGAGCGAATCTTAGGTTGTCCCATTCTCACAGCGACCTCGAGAAAACTGCCTCTCGCTCTGTCTCTCGGGTGAATCCCAAAATTATCTTTCTACTGGACGAACTTCGAGCGCAGTCTCATTCTCGCTCTGACAGGCGAGCGACTCCCAGAGTCGCATCTCTACCTAGCAAATCTTCGACTCCTATGGTAAATTAAAATCCTGCTCTCGCTCTACCCTTGTGCGATTCCAAAAATCGCACCTTCTGCGAGCGATTTATGAGCATTGCTCATTTATAGAGCGACTTTTTGTGACCCTTCAAACCTTCAAATTGGTATCAGCGCTAGTGTGCCATCCTGTGGAGATTGAAGCATGGATTCTGGAAACCACTCTCTATAGTTGCAGATCTCACGGTTCAACGACAAGAACTACGACTACTAGAGCATCTATATGAAGATCCTATTTGGGTTACAGGAGCTTTGGGACTTGGTCGAGAATGGTTACCTAGAACTAGAAGATGCAGCAGCACTAGTTGCACTCCCCCAAGCCGATAAAGACCCGTTGAAGAAAAAAATGAAGAAGGACTAGAAGACACTATTCTACATCATGCAGGCGATCGAGGAGACAATTTTCCCATAGATTATAGCATCAACCAAGCCAAAGCAAGCTTGGAAAATCCTAGTCATTTCGTATCAGGGCACCAAAAAGGTGAAGTTGGTGAAGTTGCAGATGCTAAGGAGGAAGTTCAAGAACCTGCAAATGAACGAGTCAGAGTCCATGAGCGAATTCTGCACCCAAAAAATGGACGTCATCAACCAGATGTGGTTGAATGGAGAGATCATGTAGAACCAGAGAATCATGGAGAAGATTCTGAGAAGCCTACCCATAAAGTTTGACTCGGTTGTGATAGCAATCGAAGAATCAAGGGATTTGACAACCCTCTAGATGGATGAACTCATGGGTTCCTTGGAGACGCATGAGTAGAGGTTGAGCCGCTCAGCTAAGTCCTCATTGAAGCAGACGTTTAGGCACAAGTCTCATTATGAGATAGTAGCAGAGCAGAATCCCAAAAAGGCGGCTCTAGTTCTCAAGGAGAAAAAGGCAGAGACAATCATGGGAAAAGAAACAAGCAAGGAGGAAGGTCAAACTGCAATGACGGAGAGAACAACTGCAACTTCCATTAGGTAGCAGGAAGAGGTAGTGTGAAAAATCAGCAAGGTGGATCCGATTAGAAGAAGGACAAATCGAAGGTCCAATGTTACTACTGCAAGAAGTTTAACCACTATATCTTTGAGTGCAAGAAGAAGATGGCCAAGGACAATCAACAACAAGCAAACTACAAATATGACGTTGGAAATGCGGGGTGTGGAGATGCATATGGAAACATGTTATTGACATGTAGTATTGAGGAGAAGAACCAAAAGAATATCTTGTATCTCGATAGTGGGTGCACCAACCTCATGACTGGAAACAAGGAGATGTTCTCACAACTGGATGAAATAGTCCAGTCTAAAGTGAATATGGGGAGCAACAACAAGGTTCCTATCAAGGGTAAAGGCAAAATTCTCATCTGCACCAGTCACAATGAAAGGAAGCAGATCTATGACATATACTATGTGCTTGGTCTGAAGCACAACTTGCTGAGTGTTGGATAGCTTGTGCAGAAGGGGTACACTATTCAGTTAAAAAACAAAGTTTGCACCATCAAATATAGAGAGCATGGGTAGATTGCAACAGTGTCCATGACAAAGAACAACATATTTTTGGTGTAGATTCATAACGAATCTTTGATGTCTCTGAGTGTAGTTGTAAAGGATGTTACCTAGTTGTGGCATCTCGGGTTTGGTTACCTAAGTTTTAGTGGCCTAAAATTGTTGCAAAAGAAGCATATATTGAAGGGTTTACTCCTTATTGAGCTACCAAATCAGATTTATGAGGGTTTATTAGTCAGAAAACAACATAGAGATTCATTCCCTTTGGGGTAATCTTGGAGAGCCTCATAGCCATTGGAGCTAGTGCACTCTGACATCTACGGTCCGATGCAGACCAGTACCTTTGTTGGTAACAAATACTTCCTAACTTCATTGATGACTTTAGCTATAAGACATGGATATATTCAATCAAGCAAAAATCGAAGGCTTTCAATAGATTTAAGGAGTCCAAGGCTCTAGTCGATAAACATAGTGGCTACCAAGTGAAGATCCTTAGGATATATGGTGGAGGTGAATACATATCCAACGAATTTTACAATTTTTGCAAGAAAAATGGAATTCGAAGGCAGCTCCCTACTAGATACACACCACAACAGAACGATGTAGCTGAGAGAAAGAACAGAACCATCATGGAGATGACACAGAGTATGCTGAAGGCAAAGGGTTTACCACATGAGTTCTGAGTAGAAGTTGTAACCTATGCAGTTTACCTGCTGAACAAATGTCCCACCAAGAGCATGAAGGATAAAATTCCTGAGGAAGCATGGAGCAAACAGAAGCCAAATGTGGCTCATTTGCAAGTTTTTGGGTGTATATCATATGCACATGTTCTAGAAGAAAATAGGTAGAAAATGGATGACAAGGCAGAGAAGTGTATCTTCATGGGATATAGTGAGAAAGTGAAGGCATATCGACTGTATAATCCTATGATGAAGAAGCTCATAATCAGTCGAGACATGAAGTTCCTCGAATATGAAGCTTGGATATAGAAATCAAAGACTAGCCAGCCTGAGCCAATAGTTATTGAGTCCGTGGACTTGGAGGAGAACACTATGTAGCTACCCGTAGCCTCAAGAAGTAGCGGTGGTGCCAGTAGTAGCATAGCCTCACCATCTAGATCACCTCCACTTGCAAGTAGGATTCCCAACTTGAGGACACCCACGAAGATGACGAGCTTGCAAGACATCTACGACATAACCCAAAATCATGAAGATGAAGAACATTCTAAATTTCCTATCTTTACTGAATGTGATCTAATTTTGTTTGAAGAGGTAAGTCAAAATAAAAAGTGGGTGAAGGCAATGGATGAGGAGATAGAGGCCATAGAGAATAATGAGACATGGCAGCTAATTGATCTCCCAGTAGGGAAGAAGATCATCGAGGTGAAATGGGTTTATAAAACCAAGTTCAACGCCTAAGGAGAATTTGATAAGAATAAGGCCAGACTGGTGGTAAAAGGCTACAAGAAGAATTTAGGGATTGACTACCATGAGGTGTATGCGTCTATAGCTCAACTTGACACAGTCAGGATGATCCTAGTTCTGGCAGCCCAACATGGTTGGAAGGTGCACCAGATGGATGTCAAGTCTACCTTCCTCAGTGGTGTTTTAGAGGAGGAGGTCTACATAGACCAGTCACCAGGTTATGAATTACAAGGGCAAGAAGGCAAAGTCCTAAAGCTGAAGAAGGCCCTATATGGATTGAAGCAAGCACACAAGGCATGGTATAGCTGGATTGATGGATATTTTTAGGAGAATGGATTTGTTAAATACCCATATGAGCACACCCTATATTTGAAGATAAATGAAGTAGGGAAGATGATAATCATTTTCTTGTATGTGGATGATCTAATTTATATTGGCAATAGTGATATACTATTAGATCAGTTTAGAACAACCATGAAGAACGATTTTGAGATGACAAACTTAGGGTTGATGAAGTATTTTATTGGCATCGAAGTTGACCAATCATCATATGGAATCTTCATTTCTCAGGGTAAGTATATGAAGGATGTCCTGAAGTGGTTTAATATGGAGGATAGCAAACCTACCATCACACCTATTTCCATAGGACTAAAGTTGAGCAAGTTGGATTCCAGTAGGAATGTTGATCCAATTCTGTTTAAGTAGCTAGTTGGTAGTCTCATGTATCTGACTACAACTAGATCTGATATGATGTTTAGAGTTAGTTTGATCAACATATTTATGGATACTTTGAAGGACATGCACTGGAAAATAGGCAAATAGATCTTGCACTATGTCAATGGCACATGAAACCATGGAATATTTTATGCTAGAAAAGATTAGATAGAACTGGTGGGCTACACAAATAGTGAGTGGGCTAGTAGAACTAATTATTGGAAGAGCACTTTCAAGTTTGCCTTCCATATCAAATTGGGAGTAGTTTCATGTTCATCTACGAAGCAACCTATCGTTATATTATCCACTATTGAGGCCAAGTATGTCACCACCACATCAGTCGTATGTTAGGCAGTATGGCTATGAAGGGTGTTGGATGAACTTAACCATCCACCAGAAGGTGCAACAACCGTATTTTGTGACAACAATTCCATCATAGAACTATTGAAGGATCTAGTGTTTCATGGGCAGACGAAACACATTGATATCAGGTATCACTTCATCAGAGAGCTGGTGAAGTTGGGAAAAGTTCAACTACTATTTTGTAGGTCCAAGGAGCAAGTAGCTAACATATTTACAAAGCCTTTGAAGGAGGAGGACTTCAACAGATTGTGTGAAAAGTTTGGCATCAAAGTCCTTGTGAAATTAGGTTTAAAGGAGGATGTTGAAAAAATTAAACTCGATTCTTGTTGCTCGCAAGTCGCTCGAGTGAGGAGTGAGAGTGGAGACTCACTCGCTTGTGCAGTGATTCCTAGGAGTTGCTCAAGAAAGGAGTGACTCTAGAAATCACACTCTCAGTGCAGTGATAAACATAAATTTTGTCATCTGAAGCTGATTTAACATCGTAGTTATTTCCCTCGTGGGGGTAGTTGGGTGGTTTCTTGCCTTTGTGTTCTAAACCTAGCTATAAAGACTGGTAAAATTTTTAGCATTTCAGAAGGAGTAGAAGGAGTGGAGAGTGTGTAGAGTGGAATAACAACCACAAAATAGCCATAGCTCAGATTTGAGAACTCCTTAGTGTAGTTGTGATTATCCTACAATTTTGCAATCGTTTGTATTCCCTCAATGGAGGAAGAACTATAATACTAATCCTTTATTAAATAAAATTTAGAGTTTTATGTGCCAAAGTTTAGCATCAATTTTATTCAGTGTCTCCTTTATTCTCAAGAGATATCGATCTAATAATCGTAGCTTGGTTGAGCGAGTACGTGTGTTATCCTCACTTCCAAGTGAATCTTAGACTTGCTACATGGTTGAGCGACCCAAGTTTAGAATGATTTAATATTTGTGGGCACTTATTAATTTAAAACCCTTATTTTATTTGCTTTGTATTGCTCAACTTCCTAAGCAAATATTAGGTTGTCCCATTCTCACAATGACCTCGAGAAAACTGCCTCTCGCTTTGTCTCCTGGGTGAATCCCAGAATTATCTTTCTACTGAGCGAACTTCGGGCACAGTCTCATTCTCGCTTCGCCAGGCGAGTGACTCACAAATTTGCATCTCTACCAAGCAAATCTTTGACTCTCGTGGCAAATTAAACTCCCACTCTCGCTCTACCCTTATACGATTTCTAAAAATTGCATCTTTTGTGAGTGACTTCTGAGCATCGTTCATTCACAGAGCAACTTTTGGTGACCCTTCAAACCTTCACGGTGTAGTATATTTCTATTATAAATTTTTGTTTCTTGATGAGATGCTAGCAAAGGTTGGAAATAAAGCTATTAAAAAGACCAAAAATGAGTAAAAAGGTGTAAAACATTTGTTTCAACTATAAGCTTTGGATCTTACCCCCTTTTACCTCCTTGGATGACAGTTGACTAAACAGGTAAGTTTGACTTGGACAGCAACTGACTGGGCAAGATTGGATGACAAGGGTATCAAGGCAAACCAACTCAATTTCTGTTTTCCCTAACCTCCCTATTTATTCTATTTCTCTAACTTCCCTATATTCCCTAAGTTCGGTTAATACTACGAGTATATATTCCAATGTAACTAAGGTTTCTAAAGGTTGAATATAATATTGATTATCTAATTTTTTCTCCTAACTTCTCTCAAATCACATCTGGTATCAGAATCGAAGGTGAGGGAGGCCCAATTACTGAGAGCCGAAGCCAAGGACAACATGAGAATCGAGTCAAAGGAAGCCTGAGGATCGAAGCAAGAGAAACCCGTAGAGCACAGCTTGTAGCTATACCAAGGTGGGTCCCGTAGCTCGAAGCTCGAGGCCAAAGAAGCCTGAAGGTATGCATATCGAGGCAAACATTGAAGCAGGCCAGTACAGTAGCTAGCAGAGATAGGAGCAATGCAGAAGGATCGATCACAGAGCGACACGTGATGATAGGAGGACAAGTCAGGAGCTAACACAGACAGACAATGAGGCACAAGGTGATAACATGGACAGGCACATGATACGTGAAGGGAGGAGCAATGTGGCATACAAAGGTGGGTGAAAAAAAGGCAAAAGGGGTGATCAGGTGATTTCTCAAAGGCAATCAAGAAGCATAATGCTTCTCTGTGTTTTTAAAGCATAAAATCCCCTCCGCATAGCGGATGTGGGATTATTATTTTTTTAAAGTTGTTTGCATGACCGATGATATAAAGGAGGCAAGCCTCCTTTGGATTCCCATTGGTCCACATAGCTCGACTGGCTCAAGGAGCCAGCCATAAGTTGCCCGACCCCCTGTAGGTCACGGGTTCGAAACCTAGCAACAGTGAAATTCTTTTTTGTTTGCAATTGCCACAAACCTCCATAATAAATATATGACCTTCCTCCTCCATACCTAGTCATGGGCGTATCTCGATCGGTGAAGGCAGGTTGTTTGTGAATCACATGTCCTGGGTTTGAATCCTGTGAGGACAAGTTTTATTAGTTTAAAAAAAAAAAGAAGCTAAAAAGGCTTCGAATTAGGCTTTATAAGGAATTTGGACTTCCTTAGCTCATGACAGGTGAGCTACTGTCATGGTAAACGTACATGCTGTAAGGCCCAAGGTCATCATATGTCAAGGGTTCGAAACACTTTGCCCTCATTTATATAGTTGAACTTTTTTAAAATTGTTATATTAAAAATATTTATATTATATTTAATAAATAATAACTTAATTGTTTTAAAAAAAAAATAATTTAAAAGCAATTATTTTATTTTTATTAAATAAGAAATATAAATTTTTTTATTATAAAAAAAAAGGGGGACATTGCCTAGGAGGCAATTCATTGTAAAAGCAAAGTTTTTTTTATTCAGGGAATCATAAAGAGTGTGTAATAAGCCTAAGACGCTTAGTTTGTTTTTATAAAAGAGACAAAGGATCAAATTGTAAAATTGTAACAAGGCATTGATGATAAGACCAAATGGTTGTTATCATGCCTTATGTGCAATTTTAGAATGAGAAGGTGCAAAGAGTTTTGATAACAAATTCAGAGGTTATAGACTCAACATTGTGTTTAGTCAACTTCAAAATCCAATGATAGCACATCAAAGGCATCCTGAATCAGGGTACGAGGCAGACTTTGAAGATAACTCATTCAAGAGTGAATTTGAACAATCAGAATCAGTTTAAGCTGAAGCACAAGAATCAGAGTATACACACTATAGTAATTTAGTAGAAATCCTAGAACCAGAATCACCGAAAATCATACAGATAAGTGACGACGAAGAAGAAGTGGCAGATAACTTTGTAACTCGAGATCGCATCCCCATATCAAGAGGACCAAGCAATCCATGATAGATTAGAACAAGTCAAATTTGACTTAAATTTGTAATCTCTTCTTTCCTTCTTTTAGAAAAAATACTTTATTGTAACCGTGAAATAAATAGAATTTTTTGGTAATTATGGCCTCACACAATAGCTTACCTATACTAGAATTTAATGGTTATGACTATGAGTATTGGTCTATAAATATGAAGACCTTGCTCATAGGTAAAGGTTTGTGGGACATCATAAAAGAGGGCTATGCATAACCTTCATACTGGAGAACACTAAGTGCCACAGAAAAGAAAACATGAAAAGAAGAACAAAAGAGCAACTCTTCTGCTCTTTCTCATCTCTAAGCTACATTGGAGAAAAGCATATTTTCTAGAATTGCTGCCTGTATGACTACACAAGCTACATGGAAAGCATTGAGTGATGGATTACAGGGTAGTAATCAAGTGAAGCAGGTAAGGCTTCAAAAATTTAAGCGAGATTTTGAAAATATTCGAATGAAAGATGATGAAAAATTCGGTGATTATTGTGTTAGAGTAAAAGCAATTGTAGATAAAATGGTTACACTAGGCGAAGAAATCAAGCCTAAGATAATTGTAACAAAAGTGTTGAGAACACTTACATAAAAATGGAACCATATTTCCATAATAATAGAATAATCCAAAGATATTTCCCTTTTAACATTCGGTGCATTTATCGGATAGTTAAAGTCACATGAAGAGAGATTTCCTGAAACTCCTTCAACCAGCTATGGAGGTGATGATAAGGCCTTCACGTCAATGAAAATAATGGAAGAGGATGGGGAAGAGGTCAAGGTCTAGGCAAGCAAAGAGGTAGAGGCAGAGACACACACCTATAGAGGAGGCAATTCCAACAGAGGAGGCAACCAGAATAGAGGAGGCAATTCTATTAGAGGAGGCAACCAACAAAGAGGTGGAAATCAGAATTGAGGTACAAATCAAGGACAAAGTGGCAATCAAAGGTGAGGAAGGGACAAATCCAAATCAACTTGTTTCAACTGTGACAATCCAGGTCACTTTGCTCATGACTGCTGATCAAAATCTTCACAAGACAGTAGCAGTCAATATGGAAATTATGGAGAAGAAGATGATGCTTCTAATATTTTTCTATCATATGGACAATTAGATCAGAATTTAAATGACACATGGATTCTAGATACTGGTTGCTCAAACCATATGAGTGGCAAAGAAAAACTATTTACTACTCTAGATTCCACTTATAAATCCCAAATAAAATTAGGGGATAGCAAAGTATTGCAAGTAGAGGGCATTGGAGCCATGGCGGTTCCAACCAATTAAGGACTAAAGAAAGTGAGTGACATCTATTACACTCCAAATCTCCAACACAATTTGCTCAGCATTGGACAAATAATGGAGAAAAATTGTAAACTTGTCTTTGATGAAGGACAATGTATTATTTTTGATAAAAATAATTGTAATCATGTCATCACCCAAGTCCCCATGACCAATAACAAGTTATTCCCTCTCAAATTTGTTGAGCCAAAGGGAGATCAACTTGCAAATGTAGCAATAACAAATCCAAGTGTGTTGTGGCACTTGCGATATGGTCACCTTAATTCTGCTAGCTTGAAATTGCTCACTTCTCAAGCTATGGTGATAGGACTTCCAAAAATAAATGATCAACAAGAGGTCTATGAAGGATGTGCTTTGGGAAAGCACTCCAGATAAATTTTTCTGAGAGGAAAAGCGTGGAGAGCCAGCTATCCACTTCAGTTAGTACATTCAAACATCTGTGGTCTGATGCAAACACAAAGTCTCATAAATAATTATTGCTTTCTCACTTTCATATATGACTTCTCTAGGATGTGCTGGATTTATTTCTTAAATCACAAGGATGAAGCATTTGATTGCTTCATAGATTTCAGAAACAATGTAGAGAATCAAAGTGGGAATTATGTAAAATGTCTTCAGACATATCGAGGAGGTGAATACTCCTCAAAATAATTTTTAAACTATTGTAAATCAAGTGGGATCAAAAGGCAATTCACCATAGCCTATACCCCACAACAAAATGGTGTGGCAAAACGAAAGAACTGCACCCTAGTTGAGATGGAAAGATTGATGCTTCAGAAAAAGCATCTCACTAATATGTACTGGGATGATGCTATAAAAATAAGTGGTATATATTCTAAATAGAAGTCCAACTTCTAGTTTAGATGGCATCACTCCTTATGAGGTGTGGTATGCAAAGAAACAAAATGTAAAGAACTTAAAACTTTTTGGTTCTTTAGCATATGCCCACATTCCTTATGAGAAAAGGAGGAAGCTTGATCCAAAAAGTCAAGCTTGTATATTTGTCGGGTATTGTGAGTCTACAAAAGCATATAGGCTCTACAATCCCAAGAATCATAAAATTGTACTCTCCAGGGATGTAATTTTTTATGAAGGGGGAGAATGGGTTCATCAAAGAATTTTTATTGATGATGAGTCCCAAGATGTAAATTCTTCATAGGTACAACAGGTGTCTCCAAATAACAGGAAAGGCACACCACCCCCTCCAAGATCAAGCAGTTCAAGTACTTCAACTGCCACTCCAAGTACTTCTCCACATAGATAAGTAAGTTCTTCACCAATGGAAATTGAATCTCCATCAAGAGGCAGAAGAACTTTACAACATCATCCATCCTTTCAGATGTTGGATCAAAATTTCTAGAGAAGATTCACTAGAAGCCAAGCTAGTGAAATGAATACAGTTTTGCAGCAACTTAAAAATTTGCAATTGTATGGGGATGATGACTCCCAAGAACCTAGAGGAGGTGAAGTCAATTATTCTTTATTAACTAATGAACAGCTAGAGCTAGCTAGCTATGAGAAGGCATGTACTCAAAATATATGGCAAGAAGCCATGAAAGAGGAAATAACCTCTATAAAAAATAATGATACATGGGAGCTAGTAAAGCTACCCAAAGGTAAAAAATATGTTGGATGTAAATGGGTCTACAAGACCAAGTACAATGCTGATGGAAGCATTGAGAGGCATAAGGCGATACTAGTAGCAAAAGGTTTTACTCAAAAATATGGCATTGACTATGAGGAAACCTTTCCTTCTGTTGCAAGACAAGAGACAATCAGATCAGTTCTTTCCTTAGCAGCCCATAAAGGATGGAATGTTCAACACATGTTTGTAAAGAGTGCTTTTCTGAATGGATACTTGATAGAAGAGGTGTATATGTTCAACAACCTCAAGGTTTCCAAGAATAAGGAAAATAGAACCTTGTTTACAAATTGAAGAAAGCACTTTATGACCTCAAGCAAGCACCAAGAGCTTGGTACTTATGCATTGATGGCTATTTCAACGAGCATGGATTCATAAGAAGAAAAAGTGAACCAAATATATACCACCTAAAGCATGGAGTAGACATTATCATAGTTCGTTTGTATGTGAATGATCTAATATTTACGGGTAGTAACAATAAAATGAATACGGAGTTCAAAAACTCCATGATGAAGCAGTTCGAGATGAAATATCTTGGTCTAATGCGATATTTCCTAGGTATGGGAGTGCATCAATCAAACAAAGGTATCTTCATATGTAAACACAATTATGCTTGAGATATGATCAAGAAATTTTCCATGGAGCAGTGCAAATCAGTTGCAACTCCAACTGGACATGGGATCCAATTGAGCAAGGACGACAGAGCATCAAAGGTTGACATGACCACTTACAAAAGCATGGTTGGGAGTTTGATGTTTCTCACCAACACAAGGCCCGATATTCAATATGCTATTTCTCTAGTCTCAAGGTTTATGGCTAGTCCTTCTGAGTTGCATCTACAAGCAAATAAAAAGATATTGAGATATGTAAAAGGTACATTGGATTTTGGAATCCATTACCAAAAATGTAAGTCTATAAAATTAGTTGGCTTCAGTGACAGTGATTGGGGCAGCAGTATAGATGACATGAAATCTACATCAGGGAATTGTTTTAGTCTAGGATCAGGACTAATTACATGGAGTTCCAAAAAACAAACTGTTGTAGCATTGTCATCAACTGAGACTAAGTATATAGCCATCGCACGTGCTAGTACTCAAGCCCTATGGTTGAGAAAAGTTCTTGAAGATATTGGAGAAAGTCAAAGTGGTCCAACTCGACTGTATTTTGATAACATAAGTGCCATTTAGTTGGCATACAATCCAGTCCACCATAGCAGATCAAAGCATTTTGATATGAAGTATCACTTCATTCGAGATATGGTGGAACAACAAATAGTTGAGCTTCAACATTGTAACACTTTGGATAATATTGCAAACATCTTCACCAAAGGTATAGCTAAAGCTCAATATATAAAGCTGAGATACTGTATAGTCAGTCCTCTCAACTTTAAGGGGGAGAATGTTGGAAATAAAGCTAGTAAAAAGACCAAAAAGGAGTAAAAAGGTGTAAAAAATATGTTTCGACTATAAGCTTTGGATCTTACCCCATTTTACCTCCTTGGACGGTAGTTGACTGGATAGGTAAGTTTGACTTGGACAACAGCTGACTGGGCAGGATTGGATGACAAAGGAATCAAGGCAAACCAACTCAATTTCCTTTTTCTCTTTCCTCCTTATTTCTTCAATTCCCCTAACTTCCCTATGTTCTCTAAGTTTGGTTAATACTGCGAATATATATTCCAATGTAACTTAGGTTTTCGAAGGTTGAATATACTATTAATTATCTAATTTTTGCTCCTAAATTATTTCAAATCATAGCAAGTTCTAGGTCTCAAACACATATTTATGAGAACCTATTGTTGTTTATAGACGTTGAATTAATTTCATTGTTTTATTTGTTGGGTTATTACTAGCTACACTCGAGTTTGCATGAAGAAAAATACAAGGGTATAATAATATATGAATCAATTTCTAGAAACATTATGTGCTTGATTTTTGTCACATTCTTTTTGGTGATCATCGAATATTATTGTATGCTACACTAGTCAAATTTTTCCGTTATACAAAATACGTGAGGGAAACATCTTACAATAAGAATTGATGATGGTGATAATACTCACAATTACCTCACTTAGTTATGATCATGGAATTTTATTATATTCTTCTAGAAATTCATCACACCCAAATTATGCTTCCTTTACTTAAAGTTTTGATAGCCTTAACTTATCTTTATAGATGATCATTTAGAAACCACGGTATATTATTTATCTAGCAACACACAATTATGATCGTGATGCAAAGATATTTAATGCAATGCAATATTTGATGATAACAAGATACATTGGTATGACATCATTAGTGAGGCATCATATTATCTCACACCACTTATGGATACAGTGTGTAAATGCATAGCAAGATTGTCTTAATCCTTATATTTCATCACATAGGGCACTTATATAATATATATATATATATATATATATATATATATATATTATGGAATTCCAATTATTGATTTTATAAATGCATGTTCTAATAATGTGATTATAAGATGGTATCATGATCCCCGTAATGCACCACTTGTACATCATGCTTCTTCTACTTACAACATTAGGGGCCCTTAATCCCACTTGCAATATACCCATGCTCATTTAGATATTCCTTTGTGTATTAAGTCTATTGATACACCAAATTTACATATTGGTGTTAGATTTTATGCAATACCAAATTTTATGATAATAGGATATATCAATGTGGCACCAATGGAGAGTCCCATATTCTTTTTCATTAATTTGTTTTAGTATTTACTTCTTTTATTTATAATAAAATATTCAGCGAAGTCCAAACTTATATTGCATTACTAATTTAATTGAAAATAACAATATTATTTTATCATATTATTTATTATTTTTTGATGAATAACACAAATTTTGAGATTAATTTTTTAAGTTATTCAATTTGTTTTATGAAAAAAATATATTCCATTTTACAAAAAGAAGAATAATGAGCATAAAATTATTTATGTAGACATTTGAAGAAAACATATTACTAAAAATTTGACCAAATAAAGCAGGCAATTATATGATTTTATAAATGAAAGAAAAAATTAAACCACTCAATACAAATGAATGAAGATACCATACAAATAATGTTAAAAATACTAGCTAACCAATAGATTTCAATCAAGCAACTCAAATTCACTTTATAGTTAATAAAATAATCATGTGAATAAATTGTTAGTGGTAGACATAAAATAATACAAGTATTAAATGAATATATAACAAAATCCAAATGATATGTAATCACATCATAATCATGTTAAGGTTTTACTATGTCCCTCAACGTCTTCTTGGGATAAAGGTCATGTGACGCTCAAAGGTTTCAAATTACAAGTCAACGTCTGCATACTCATGGAGGTAACTAAACTACCAATCTATGGGGTCATCATTCACAAAGGTAAGAATACCCTGGCTGGGGAATTCATCCACTTAAAGTAGAAATACAAGTGGTTGGTGAGGGATAAAGGTGAAATTGTCAAAAAATATCTTCCAAAGTCGTGGAACCAAGGGATGATTCCCATCATGGAGTACATAACCATTGATGATATCAAATATTTTCTCAAGTGTTTCTACATGGTATTTCTTAACCAAATGTGCTCAGTCAAGGAGATCAACATTTTAGAATACTTATTTTGGTCGCTAAAGCTTTTAGTAGTGAATATCAAAGATAGGTTTTCTACCCACCACAAGAACTAAGGCCTCCATCTCATTCTATACCACTTTACTCTTCAAAATGAAGTGGACAAGGTGATACTCACCATTTTTGGGAACCAGGTGGATATCCCCTTTGTTTTGGTTCTCAATGATGATGACTCGGATAAATACTCTATGATGTAAGTAAAATGAAAACCTTTGCTCACTCTTTATCTTCATTCAAATCAAAATAATGTCATCATGTGACCAAAAGTGGAGCTTTCATGAGGAAACATAAGAGCACTGATGTTGATCTTTCAAAAACAACCTTCGAAAAGATCCCAGTAAAGTTTAAAAAGGTAGAGAATGAAGAAGGTTACAAGAAATATAAGAAGAAGTCTGATTTCTTGACTAGCATGGCAGATATTCTATGTTCTATGTCAATAATGCTCTTTCAATCTAGAAAAAATTTCTCCTATATGAAACAAATAACACCTAGGTCAATGAAGATGACATTAGTGATGATTTTACTGATTGGGATTATACAAAAGATTAATCGGTCTAGTGGCTCGATGTTTTTGGTATTTTAGTGGATCTTTATGTTTTGTTATTTTGATGCTCCTTTAATTTGCTTGTTTGTAGAATTCATCACCACTAATATGGCTTCCTATTTGCCTTTTGTGTTAATCCTTTTGGGTTATTTTATTTATGTTTCATTTTCTTAATATTGTAAAAGGTTTGGGGTACCTTTCAAAACTCTTTTCCATCTATCAATTTTTTTTTGAGGTTTTAGTAACTTTTATTTATGCGTGTACATCTCAAAAATGCTAATCAACATTCATATTCTATAATCACTACAAGCACATCTATATGTGCATATGTTACAAATACTAAATATCAAAATTTTAAATGGAAATTTAATTTAATTTATAGATATTTACACATATGTCTACATACAAACTACTTCACCATACCTTTATTTGTATATCTAGATATATTATCATAGTTAGTTGAATATATGAACTCTATATTTATTATAGAAATAAGATAAAATCTAAATTATGGAAAAGGATTAAATATCTTACATTTCCATTGTGGAACATAACTTATTAAATTAAACAATATGAGCTCAAGAGATAAAAATATGGTCTCTTGGTCATTTGTGTAAACTTGGAGTGGTTCCAATAGAGAGATTGTATAAGTAAATAGCAAGCATCAACTTTAAATTTCATATTTTTTATGCATGGATATATTCAAAAAATAATGATCTCTCATAAGGAAAAGGTACATAACAAGGAAGGCAATTAATTTATGAAGTCCTTAACTACAAATAAGACTAACATAATTAGAAGTAAGAATGCTTCAATATAAGTGATTATCAAATATGATATGATCAATCATGATATGATGGTTCTTAAAAATAGAGGAATATTAAAAAATAAATTATATTGAAGTGGATATTGAGTTCATATTTTCATGACGCTCCCTCAAGAAGAATATTAAAAAATATGATTAAATATAAATTAATAAAATGGGATAAACAATTTAATTATAAAATACATTGCATTTTGATGTCATAAATATTATGAGACTAAGTACCTTATAAGATGTTAAAACATTAAAATTATGCAGAATAAGATGTATAGTTCTATTTATAATGTAAACTTTAATATAAAATAAATTATTAGTGTAGAATATTTGATTACATGTTGTTTATTTCACTACCAAAATTGACAAATAAAATATACTTACATAATTATATGGGAAAAATTATCACTATTGATTTAAAGCAAATATTAGAAGTAACTAAGAAGGATACAAAGGAGAAGAAACTACAATATGTAGGTTCAAATTGAAAAGGAATTAAAGGTATGAAACCTGATATGATTTTTTTTTTTTAAACAAATGGGGTATAAGATCTAAAGTTTAATCTAGGTAAACCATCTTCATTTTCTTATGTAGTGTAAAATAATATCCTTGAAAAAATAAAATAAAATTATTATATAGATTACCCCTTACACTTTATCCTTTAGGGGAAACATAATAAAGAAAGTACCATGGAGGATATTCATCATAATTTATCATTTTTATGGCATTTCAAGAAAGAAAGTACAATAAAGGATGGTCCTTCAAATTTAGGATTTACAAGATCACATAAAAAAAAATATTTTGGAGGGTACCCCTAGTACTTCACATTTTCAATAGTAGCATAAACCTATAAATGATAAATCATGTTATTGAACAATTTATAAAAATAGTAGACATTACAAAGGATGAATGAGTCATTGGAAAGGGAAAATGAGTAGGAAGAATATTATCACTTTAGGAATAAATATAGAAGGAAACTAAAAAAGATATAGATTTGAAAAACAAATACAAATATGAAATTCATTAATAAGAATATAAAAAATCATTTATAATAATAAAAGGTGACATCTAAGATGGTATATTTAAATATTATTGAAGAACACTAGCTTATACTGAGAGGGGATGTGAACAATATAAGACCACTTTTTACTTTCTTTCCAAACCAATATCAATTAATGCCCTTAATTGCAATAACCAAATATACCAGTGTGCATTAATAACTCAAATAGTAGTAGTAAGCAAGATCACAAGTCACCACACATAATTGAGACACAAGATTTAACATGGTTCCCCAATGTGAGGTACTCCACGAAGAAAATATTTTACTAAAACTTTCTCAATCAATATATTTGGGAATCACTCCCAATTACAATGTTTATGGATCTCTATCCAAAGGAGATGTTGATCCCCTAATCTCAAGTTTGTGGATCTCTTCCATAGGATAACTCTTTTCCCTTATGCTCTGGCTATGTGATATTCTAGAAGACTCTGTCTCTCTGCTGCACTGACTGGTGGACCTCTCTCCACTTGAATATTCCTCACTTAGATATGTCTTCAACTGTAATGGCTCTTTGGATCTCTATCCATTGAGACTTTGTCCTCTGTATTCTGTCACCTCCAAAACTCTATCAATAAGCTCACTAAGAATCTACTCAATAGGTTCACACAGAACCTGCTTAACAAGCTCACACAGAACTTGTCCAAAACTGAATAACAAGCTCACATAGAACCTGTCCAATGTTGAATAACAAGTTCACACAAAACCTATCCAATGCTGAATAACAAGCTCACATAGAACTTGTCCAAATATGCTCTAGCAAGCTCACCAAGAACTTGCCCAAATATGCTCTAGCAAGCTCACCAAGAACTTGCCCAAATATGCTCTAGTAATCTCACCAAGAACTTGCCCAAATATGCTCTAGCAAGCTCACCAAGAACTTTCCCAAAACTACTCTAGAAAACTCACCAAGAACTTACCCAAAATTGTCCACAAATCTATCCCAACAATGTCTTGAAATTTATCCTAAATGCCTAATCAAAGGCTCAATAAGTCATGCACAAAACTTCCACAAATATGTCTAGAAATCTATCCCAAAAGCCTTCTCAAAGGCTCAACCAATCATGCTCAAGTAGTACTCAAAACTCATCCACAAATATATCAAGGCAAGGCTCAAATATGAACTCAACAATGAATGGCAATGCACTCTTTAATGAATGACAACAATGATCCACAATGCTCTCAACTCAACTCAACTCATAGAAGCATAAAGAGAATTGTTAGAGACTCAATATGTTCTAATCTCAATCTCAACTCAACTCAACTCAAGTCTTGTAGAACCATAAAGAGAATTGTTAGAGACTCAATATGTTCTAAACTCAATCTCAACTAATCACCACAAGGGACAACTCTTCTTCACAAACCCTAGTCCAAGTATGCATCAACCAACTCAAATATTTCCAACAATGCTCAACCACAAATCTCACATAACAATGATACTCATGTTCTTTTCTAACTTAAGTTCTTTTACAACCAATGAGATTCAACCACTATGATTATAATACAAGGTTTAAACACAACTTCTCAATTCATAAAAACCTTGATGCATTCAACCAACAAATTTTGAAAAGGAAACCACAAACAATCCTTTTCCCTCCAATGATATTTTAGAAATCAACCACCATAAACAATTAATAGGAGAATGTGCCCATACCTTTTATGAAGTGAAAAAACCTCTTTGTAAATCTGCCACAATCACAAAATTCTTTTGCCAATCTTCACAAGGGTTAGTAGATCAAAAAATAATCAACATTACTCCATTTTTCAATAATCATCACCAAGGCCTTTAATTGCACAACTTCCTTATCTCTCCTAAAACCACTTGTACCATAAAATAAAATAAATCAAACATTGCATAACCTTTTCACTCCCAAAACCACTTATACCATAAAATAAAATAAATCACAATATTGCATACCTTGTCACCTCATGAAATAATTAATCCTCTTGAAAAAGAACAAGGCAAACTTCACTTTTGGAACCCCTTTGCAAAATAAAAATTATCTCTTTACACTCACCTTATTTCTTCTTCTAAATAAGTTAATCAAATAGCCCTCGAAATAAACTTTTTGACGATATATAATATGCCCCATTTCCAAAATAAATTGAAACCTTTACATATATATATATATATATATATATATATATATATATATATATATGCCAACCTCCATTAATTGCACATAGGTCGGCCTTCCATTAATTTAAACTTAAATTTTAAACTTTAATATCTTCATCACCGGAGGTCCTTTTTCGATGAAACAAATTTCCACCTTGGATTTTAATAAAAGCCCTTTCCAAATAAGCCCAGCATAGTTTTAAATAAAACCTTTTATTTTGCCTACTTTGGTTTTCATAAAAACCCTGTATATATCCATGCTCTCCAAAATATCGTAGATGATTATCTATGAAGTGCTTTTGCCACCAAAACTCAATGTGACACCAATGATAAATGTGACATCAATGACAACATAAAATAACTCAAATTTCTAAAAATTATAAGGGTGAATGATACCCCTAGGTTGTTATAGTATAAAACTATGTTAATAAAAGAAAAAAATGAGGAATTGATAAATGTATTTAAAGAGATTTAGAAGAGAATGAATTTTATAGTACTTTATATAATGGGAGAGTAGATTTATTACAAAAATATGGGAAAACAAAAAATGTAATGCTTAACTGTTAGAAGACAAAAGTAATTTTACTACTCATATTTTCTTTTTAAAATATGGTTATATATATAGTATTGTTATGATCCACCCTGGAATGAATCTTTTGATTGATTGTTGTAAATGCTTTAATTAAGCTATTGTAGAAACCAAATCCTAACACTCCATAAAACCCATTCATAACCTAACCCTGCATAATAAAATAATATGCCTAAGTTTTAACTTAGGCATAATTTCTTGCACATTAATCTATTTTCTAGATTTTATTAAATCTAGAAAATATCCCCTAGGATACCCTGTATCTCCATTGGATATGTGTCCTAACCACAACTACCCCTTACCTTGCCACATCTCACACACCTCACTCCACTCTCACCTACCCATATGCCACCACTCCACCTAAGTGAGACACCCTAGGTGACTCACTCTAACTACCTAGGATAGGTGGTTGCCTAGTCCCTACCACTTGGTAGCCCTGGCTTGCCACCTATCCTTTCTCCCATCATATCCCAAAATCCTATAAAATTTCCATTAGTTTGATTAAAAAAGGATGATTTAATAGACACTGTTACACTATCCAAATCGTGCTAGGAGGACATTTGCATTCTTGAGGATCAATCCATCGAAATAGAGGAGAGCAAAAACCTAGCCTTCTACCAGTCAATCCCAAATGTAGTACCACATTTACATAGTCCCAAATGTAGACCTATGTTTAACCATTCCCAAACATAGCCTCATATTTTCCCATGAGTGGTTTCAGCCATCGACAAACCCAGATCATAACAGGTAAGCCAACAAGGTATTAAATTTATTATTTTATATTTTTGCATAGTTTTCTATATTCTGCAAGCATTTATATTTAGGGTTTGATAGCTTTCCTATACATAAAAAATGGACCTCATACCATGGAGGCCCTTTATATGCTACTAACTCTTTTCATTAAAGGCTATGTGTGCAGGTGACAGGTTCTTGAGTAGTTGTTGAAGCAAGGATGGCCTTCAAGGATATTCAAGCTCATCCAGTAACCTGATTAGAGCAACAAAGATTCATCACACCCATATTCCATTGATATGCAAAAGGAGATTTATCCTTATTTTTCTCATTGTAATTTGAAAACAAGAATGATTTTTTTAACCCCTATAAGATATATCATCATTAAAATAGAGGAGACCAAGGCTCCCAAAAATTTAAAACAAAGATTAATCTTTTATTGCACTTTCTTGTTTCAGTATTTTTTATTTGGGTGTATCTTTATTGCTTACAAAATGGTGGTCACGGTAGGACCCCCAAAAGGTTCTATTTTTTTACCTTGCTGATTTATATGTTTAGATTTTTGTCTATTTTTGATCGTAGGTTTTTGGAGACTTATCGTGTGAAGATCAAAAGATCAATTTTTGGAGTTTTGGGAGTTTGTCAAACTATTTTTAAACCTGCATAAAAACAACCCTGTGTTTGGAAACCTATGCAAACATAACCCTACATTTGTGAACCTGAGAAAACACAACACTATATTTGGAAAACATAGCTCTATGTTTGGGTGCCTATGTAAATGTGACTCTACATTTGGAAAAGCTGAAATGGAGAGCTTAGCTCTCCAGTTTTGTGGTTTTGGACCTTTTAAACTCAAAATTGCTTTTGAAAATTAAAAAGAAAAATCTTCTATTTTAATTGAGCTAGTAGTGCATGTTAGAATAGAGCATACTGTAGGTATTCTAAAATATTTTGTAAAGTTTTTGAAAGAAACCCAAATAAATTCAAATTTTAGGATAAATTTTATCTTGCAAAAGATATATTAACTGCATCTAGGGTTAGTTTTGCATTATTAAGTTCTTTGAAGGCCATATTAGAGTTTTTTATTTGTCCTGGTCTAATTTTGAAATACAGTTAGAAATGTAGACCTATTTTTGACCAAGCATAGACCTATGTTTGATCAAATGCAAACCTACATTTGACCAGTTCCAAATGCAGCACTGTGATTGAATTTGTGTCTCAAAACCGCTCTAGGGCCTATTTGAATCTTGTTTGCTACATTAAATCTATGATTTTTCTTATTTCTAAAGTGCTATCTATTTCTACATATTTTTTATTGTATTTTAGGCATCAAAATATGAATCACATCATGCAATTGTATTTTTAGTGTTAGCATTTATGTTTCACTTTACAAAAATCATACATAATCAAAACAAAACCCACACTCTTGCATGAATTATCATTTTGTACCTTTGCATAACAAGTGCAAGGAAAACCTCTTGAACATGTCAAATTTCATCACCAACCATCAGTTCAACCCTATAATAAGCCATAGTTAGTATGATAGTTTCATGAAATTCATCACCAATAAAATGATTACTCTTGAGGTTAGCTTGAGGTAATCAAGGTCAGATGCCCTTCAATTCCTAGGGCTTAATAATTTATGTAATTGGAGCTATCGTTTATACCCAAGCTCACACAAGGATGAAGTGAAAGTCTAGATGGGCTAGTACCAAGGCAATAGATAGCCCAACCTCTCTCAAAGATATATTTTTTTCCCCTAAGTTACACCTATCACCAAGCTTTCATCTAGGAAGCCTTTTCAACCATTCGTGACTCATCCTTTGTCAGAGGGGTGGGTTCAAACATACCTTTTTAGATTTTACTCCAACACCTACCATTCATAGTTCTTAGGTATAGGGTACATCAAAAACACAAACCCCTTCCCCCAAAGAAAAATCTTCAAAACTAAAGTAAGGGAAAAATAGTGCACCTAACAATGTTAAATGAGATGCATCTATCGCTAGTATTGATTAAGTATTATAAAAGGCACATTCAAGTAAGCATGATAAGAAAAATAAGTGCAAGAAATTAATTTCTTATTTATTATTTGATATATCAAATCATGGTTACACAAATGTACCTTTGAGGGCTCTAGATTGATACACTTATTAAATATGGTGCCCAAGGATTAAATCCTTTCAATAACTTGGGTGCACTTTTAGCGTTCTTCCTCATACCCACGATTGAATTGGGCAGGCCTATGATGTTGTTGCTTTGTTATTTGATATTATGATACTATGCTCCTTCCTCATGTATTGTTATACTTGCACTTACACTCAAGGAAATTAGATTCGTTAGTAGCAAGTGTGGATTATGAAGCATGCAAAGCGATATATGCAATAATAGACTAGAAAGGGGAAATATACAATAAACTATTCAAAACTCATCCAAACAATTCCAAATCTTATATTCATGCATAAAATATTATTTAGGCCTAATATAATTGAAAACAACAGAGAAATTATATCCAAATTTGTGACCATCATGGGATGTACCAATTAAGCCTAAAAAACACAAAACTCGTGATATCGGGTCGTAAACACCTCCAAATCACACCAAATTTGGAAAGCATATACAAAATCATATTTAGAATGAAATCATATAAAAATATTAATAAAATTGGTCATATATTTATAGTAGTCCTGGGGTGATCCAACTAAAACCTACAACATACCAAAAACATAATAACTCATCCAATATAGCTCCAAATTGAACCAAATTAGAATAGCATATTTCTAATCTATCATAGAATAAGCCTATGTAAAAATAGTAGAAAACATATGCTCCAATATATGACCATACTTGGTAGGGATGGTGGTGACTTTCATAGATTGGGGGCCATCCTAGGGTGGGACGGCCACCAGATCTATTGGTTTTCTACCACCAATTCCCTTGGGAATTGGTTAGAAAATCTCTCAGGGGTGTTGTCATAAAATTTTAGAGTGGGATTCAATAAATTTATCAGGTTTTGTAAACAAATTGCACCTCTTTAATCACTTGAGAACCTCCTTCGCTAGGTAGATATTTTGAGAGAAAATACATAAAAAGTTGAGGGGAAATCTTGGTAGCACTTCATTGCAAATGTCACAAAACTTCTCCTTGTAATTTAGGTAGAAAATTAATCCACTTTATAGCCCAAGAGGGCCTAGGTTAAAATATGTAGGCAAGGCCATGCAGGGTAGGAGGCACCACTTTCCCAAAACTTGCCATGCATTGGAGGGGAAAGGAATCTCCCTTCTTGACATCCAACCTGAAATGTGTCATGGTCGTTATGCACCCTATCACTAGCATGATTGAATAGGTAGGTTAAATGGCAATATATAGGAACCATTTGGCCTAATTTTGATTTTTTTAGGGTCAAATACCCTGGTCGTCCCACCCAGGGACGGTTGCCTATGACCGTTCCTAGGTGGGATGGTCATGAACTGTGATCATCCCAAGGTGGGACGGTCATGCCTACATGGTCCAAAACTTCCCAAAAGTGGGGTAGAACATTCCAAAAGTGGTTAGTGCCACTGTGTAACCTTTTAGGGTTGCCCAAGGGGGGCATATGATGTCAAATTAGCCAATGCTTTTGGTTTCCTAATCTAATTTACATTATTTTAATGTCTATAGAAGCTCCTTTTTGAGATATGTTGTGTGCAACACAACGCAAGCAAAAATAGATGACTAAAATGTTAAATTATTAAGGTTATTCAATAACCTAACTAACTTTAGATGCCCCAATAATGGAAATAGCATGCGTTCTTGAATCCTTGCGTCTGACGAGCTAAGGAACTTGACTCAAGTATAAACTTCATGTCCTGTTTACTTGATATTGGACATTGTTCAATCATGAGGAGGATATGTCTATGATCCTTCATACTTTCAGAATGTCAAAAATTTGTTTAATTGAAATTTTTGCTTGTTTGCTACCCCAAGTAAGGGCATGATTATCTTTGTCAAATATTTTTTGGACAAACGCCATTTGCATGATTGAGTGTTTGATTGTTTATTTTGATTACTAATTTGTTAAGTATGACTACCCCCTCAAGCAATGAGTTGATGAGGGAATAACCAATGATAAAAGTTATGAGCCGCTTGACCCATTTGAATTGGTTAGGGTTTCCTTCAATTTTATCCATTGTGAAATGGAGCATTTTTTAGAGGATTTTGATGATTTTGTTGATGTTTCATGGAAGAAAGGAATTGAAAATCCTGTTCCCATGGGGTAGTCTAGTTACAATGGTATTATTAGAGATTGAAGTAGAAACCTTTCTATTCATCTGTGAGCAATTTAGTTTTTATCTTGATCTAGAGTGAATTTTGATGAAATTTGACCTATTTGTGAGATTTGAGAGATATGATTATGGCAAGATACTTTGACAGGGACTAGCAAGAGGTAGTATGTGACTCTCTTACAGGAGGTATACTAGTGGGGTTGTGGTATGAGTCCAAGGTATTGACTACTAGGTATGCTTTATTGATGACACTGATCTCGAACATACTACTACCAGACTCATCAGGAGCCATGTTTCCCTAGAACCTTTTCAAGTTGGTATTTACTCTTGTGGAGTGCACCATAGAGCAGCTGCTAGTGATGGATTTGGGCACAAAATTATTGGTATAGTTGTATGATGATCTTTACGAGATCCACTCTTGTGGATGAAAGGGATTAAGATGTAACTTTCTACTATAGGTGTGGGGATGGAAGCATATTGTTGTGGATCAACCACAGGGACTACCTTGGATGACATGAGCACAGCTGGTAGATAGGGAGATAGGCTATGGGATTCTATGGTAGTGAGCCCAAGAGGTAGGTCAGAGTCATCACTTTGTAGGTGAGGTTGACCATTATGCATAGTATTTTGCATGACTCAAGGTAGAGGAGGTGATTTGGAGACCTTACAAGGATTGTCTAGCATGGTCTGATGTTGAGGTACATCTTCGCAGGGTGAGGTAGGGGAGATGGTTAGTTGGGTGACATGGTATTGAGTGGGAGTACTTCTCATATGCTTAAGTCCTACAATAGTTTGGGCTACACTAGGGGTTTCCCAGTGAGCCCATGATCTACCAACACCATGGGGATGAGAGGACACTTGGTTGGCTAACAGTTGAGGTAGTGGGAGAGGAGGAAGATCCTGTAGTGGATATTCCTAATTTAGATGATGCCAAGACTATAGAGGAGTATGACTCATGGTGGGTGATGCACCAATGGTGGGGAGAGGGGCCACTAGGGGGTGATACAACTATAGTGATGGAGGAGGTTCACAGGGATGCTCCTGATGAGGGTCATGGTGAGGCTCTAGATGAGGAGGGGCCATGTAGGTGGGTGACATGTGCATCACCAAGTAGAGGATGAGTGGGTAGATCTCCTTGATTTAGGGGATCTACAAGATGACTTTGGTGAGGATGACTTTGATTATCAGGGAGTGCAGGCACAATTGGTAGCATGAGATAGTACTATTACTGAGCTATGAGGTGAGCTAATTAGGGTTAGATAGGAGAGAGGTCTCCTTCAGACATAGGTACAAAGTGCACAGGCTGAGATTGATAGGTAGGTGGTAGAGATAGTGATGCTTCAGGTATAGGTTAGATCATGGAGCCCTAGCCATGAGGGATCTAGTAGTGGTGAGATAGCCAGGCTATGGGAGGAGGTGGCACAACTCCAAGCCTTAGTGGGGGACTTCTAGGCTCACTATCGATAGGAGTGAGCATACACCAAGAAGTTGGAGGATGAGATAGTGCACCTCAAGGGGTGCTTACCAACCCATCCTTCTACTAGTGGGTCACACCAGAGTCAGAGGAGTGGTACAGGATAGTCTTCGATGAGGATGGGGGTTCCGGCTCCGTACGAAGGTCAGATAGGGTAGGGGGTAGTAGATCTGGGAGTTCTCAATGGGATCCGATTGAGGGTAGGGGTGAGAGTCATAGTGTCGGTCCTACGTGACCATGGCTTTGGAGACTCTTATGGTTCTTTTTTTGGATTTTGGGGGTGTGAGGTCTGAGGACCCACTTTATTGTAGCCTACGGGTAGTTTGAGGATTATGATGTATCTTTTGGTTCTATATATATATATATATGAGCTTTTTTATTATCATCATGTGTTTCCTTACTGCTTTATGAGATGTATGTAGTGCTTATATTTGCTTTATGATGTTGTGATGGATGCTTATCATGTATGCATATGTTGTAATATGATTTGATTTGATGATATGTATATGTGTGGATGCATAATGAAATGAATGATTTATGGATCTGTATGATGAAATATGAATACTATATGACATACTATGTTAGCACCATAGACTGTATAGAATTCATCGATTCATTTGTAATGTTACTATGTGATGGATTTGTGGAAATGTAAACTGACATACATGTGATAAAATGGAATGAATAATAGGATGTTATAGAATGTCTTTGAGGTTTTCATGAGACTCAAACACTCTAGTTAACTGATCAAAAATTATATACTAACCATGCAAGACTTTTTGACAAGGTATGAATCTGCTAGGATGACCAAGATACTCAATATCCTTGTGTGTGCAAGTGAGTTCATTGTTATGATAACACATAAAGTTACCCTAGTGCCAAACAGGATTGATGCAGCCCATATGTACTGAAGATCACCCTATGAGTATCATGATCCTAGGTTTTGTACGTAGTTGGATTAGACCACTAGGTAGTACAGGCTACCAAAAGCTAGCTCATCCACATGCAAACATTGGTCTGTACAAAAGTAGGATGCTAATGTGATAGACATATCATCATGCGTAAGGATACCACCATTGCCAGGTAGGCTTGATGCCACCTAACCTGTAATGAGGATCACCTCATGGTTTGTCAAATGCTGAGAATTCTAGGGATTCAAGTTCAGTACTCCCTTATTTTATTTTATTTGATTTGGGATACTTGCTCATACTTAGTGATGAAAATCATTATTTATTTTGTATTTTGTTTTCTTTGAGCAAGGGATTTGTTTAGTGATGAAAATCATTATTTATTTTGCTTTTGATTTTTGCTTTTTGGGATTTTTCTTATTGATAGTGGTGAAAACCACTATTTATTTTGGGGAATTGGGTAGGGAGGAGCTTGTCCTTTTGTCAATTCTCAACATTTTTGAACCATTCGCACAGGGGGATGAGCAAGGTAAACTTTTCACTTAAGGTAACCTAGACCACTTTATAGGTTTCATATTTCCTTGTGCAAAACTTGGATTTATTAGTGAAAATGTGTTGGGATTTTGAAGTATACAAGGTATAATCAAAGCAAGACTCTACCTTCTAAAAATCAGGATAGATTTCTACAAAATTTGAAAAGAAAACTAGAGATGGTTGAGTGACCGAAAACCCTAAAGACATCCTAGAAAAAATGACTAGGTGAAGGGAAACAGACACAAATATGAAAAGTGGGAAATGTAGGTGGAAATGATAAGTGTAATATGGAATGATGTGAATGATGACTTTGACAAAATTGATTTTGAATGATGACTAGTGTATAGTCTTGGTGCTAGACATGTATGAGCAACTCTAAAATGCAAAGTGCAATGATGAGTATACCTAATGCAAGTGATTGTATAATGCAATGGTATGCAATGTGATGCAATGCAATATTTTTGTATTTTTGATGTTTTGATGATGTTTTTTAATTTTTATTGATATATATGTATATACATGTGACCAATGGGCTTATTGGATGCCATTGGGGCATTTTGGGTTGACCAAAGAGTTTATAGATACCCTTGGAGCATTTTGGGTTGACCAAGAAGTTTGTAGATACCCTTGGAGTATTTTGGGTTGACCAAGTGGTTTGTAGATACCCTTGGAGAATTTTGGGTTGACCAAGTGGTTTGTAGATACCCTTGGAGCATTTTGGGTTGACCAAGTGGTTTGTAGATACCCTTGGAGCATTTTGGGAGGCTGTGACACTTTAAGCATGGAAAGGCCACAGATGAAGGATATTCAAGGGTTCAGGATCCTTGATTCCTTCAAGGGAGGCTAGGCGGTAAGTTTCAAGTCTAATATGACTAGTGATGATGAAAGGACCTAACCAGTTTACCATAAACTTGTCCCATAGATGGGGCGAAAAATTAGAATTTTATTGGTTCTCTTTCAGAATGAGGTCACCAACCTGAAAGTCTCTAGGATGGACTTTCATATTATAGGCTCTCTTAATTCACTCTTGATAAACGTGCAGGTGCTCGAGAGCATTGATGCATCATTCATCAAGCAACGTAAGTTGATCTAGGTGAGCCTACCATGTAGTGTCATCATCGATGAACTCTTGCATGGATATGTATAGTGATGGGATTTCTAGCTCTAGAGGCATGACTGCCTCAACACCATACACTAGTGAAAATGGAGTTACCCTAGTGGGTATCCGAATACTAGTGTGGTAGGCCCATAGAGCAAGGGGTAATTGCATGTGCCAATATTTATGATTCTCTTTGACTATTTTCTTTAAAATGGTAATCACTATTTTATTTGATACCTCAACTTACCCATTTTCTTGTGGATAATAGGGCATTGAAAAGTTATGCTGAATATTATACTTCATTATTAAAGTGCACACATCCTTGTTCTTGAAAGGTGGCCCATTATCTAAAATGATCTTGGATGGAATACCAAAATGAAAAATAATATTATGCAATATGAACTCTACGATGTAGGGTCCCATCATAGTGGTAAGGGGAATTGCTTCCACCCATTTTGTGAAATACTCGATGGTCATAATGATGAACGTGTGATGGCCTAAGGAAGAGGGTGAGATTTTCCTAATTAAATCAAACCCCCATTACGAAAATGGCCAAACCGATTGAATCGGTTGTAAGGCCTGAGAAGGTGCGTGTGTCAAGTTAGCATGGTGTTGACACTTGGTGCACTTCTTAACATAAGTGCAACAATCTCGCTCTAAGGTTGGCCAATAATAGCCCATGCGAAGAATGCACTTTATGATGGCCATGCCACTAAAATGGCCACCACATGTACCATCGTGTGCTTGGGTGATTTCCCAAACTGACTCTTGATGCTCTAAGAAATGAAGGAGGATACCTTCATAGCTTCGACGATACAAAATGTCTCCAAGTAAGACATACTTTACTACTTTTTGTTTAAATGTCCATTTGGTAGCATGTGACAACCTAGAAGGGATATTACCAAGCTTTAGGTAATATTTGATTTGAGTAGACCAATCCTGATTTGAGGAAGCCTCGATCGCATGAATTGCTTGATCCTTTCGAAGTTCATCCCGAGTGAATGCTGATTGGGAGAGAACTTGTAAAAATAGCATTGTGTTGCTATCAAAAGGAGTTTGAGGGAATAAAGTCCCCCAAGTGGCATGATTCAAGTGATCATGAATTTGTGAGAACCATTCCTAAGGAGGTTCAATCTGAATCATGTGGACTTCTAGCATGGATTGAATGTTCTCATGCTCAATCATAGATTATGATAGTATTTTGACTTGAATGGTTGTCATATCATCAGCAGGGTTCTACAAGATTAAAGACCCCAAGGAGGCCATTGTATCCACAAAATGATTAGATGAGTGAGGGAGTGCCTCGATGTCATACCATTCAAATTTTTCTAGAATTTTATCCACAAGGGCTTTGTAGGCTTGCAGAACTGGACACTTGCATTGGTAAATCCCTTTGACCTAGTTCACAATGAGCAAGGAATCACCAAAAATGTTGAGCTTGGTTATTTTCATGGTGATAGCCATTTGAAGGCCTATGAGCAAGGCTTCATACTCAAAATTGTTGTTGGTGCATGGGAAATCAAGTTTGAAAGATAGGGGTATTGGAGCCCCTTGAGGTGTGAAAAACATAATTCTTATACCACCCCCTTGCTCACATTTGGAGCCATCAAAAAATAGAGTCATATCGACCTGTGACTCAGGCTCTTCAGAATCAGGTGATTCTGATATTTGAAAGACTCCATCATCGGGAAGCTCTATGCTAAGAGGTTGATCATCCTAGAGAGGAGCCTCTATGAGTTGATCGATGATGACCTGACCTTTAATTGATTTTTATCCGATGAATTCAAGGTCAAACTCTATCAACAACATGATCCATTTCATCGTGTGACTATTATGATAAGTACGACTCATCATATATCACAATGGATTCTCTTTTGATACAACATACGTGGTATGACTAAGCATGTAATGGCATAGCTTTTTGGTGGTAAAAACCACTGCTAAGCATAGCTTTTCAATGTATGCATATTTGATTTCATAACTGACCAAGGTGCGGCTAAGGTAGTAAGTAGCCTACTCCTTATGCAATTCATTCTTCTGGGCCAACATGATGCCCAATGCAATCTCAGTAGCTGAGATGTATAAGTAGAATGACACTCCTGGTCTGGGTGGAGCCAATACTGGTGGCGAAGCCAGATATTGTTTGATTGCATCAAAGGTAGCCTGACACTCATCATCCCAATGGAATGTGACCCCCTTGTGTAATAGTTTGTTCATGGGTCGGCATTTATCAGATAACTATGCTATGAAGCGCTTGATAGATGTGACCTTACCCTACAGACTTTGTAGTTGCTTGATGGTAGTTGGGGGAGGCATCTCAAGGATTACCTTGAATTTATTGGGGTCCACTTTGATGCCTCTTTTAGAGACTATGAATCCCAAGAGTTTTCTAGATGTGATACCGAAGATGCACTTCTTGGGGTTCAGTCTCACATTGTGTTCAATAAGGTGATCGAGGACTTTGTGCAAGACATCAAGATGCTCATGGTGTAATAAAGATTTGGCCAATAAGTCATCCATGTAATCTTCCAAAATTTTATGCATATAGTCATGGAAGATGTATGTCATGGCCCATTGGTAGGTAGCACCAATGTTTTTGAGGCCAAAAGGCATGACCTTATAGCAAAATGTCCCCCAAGGCATTGTGAACATCATTTTGAGTTGGTCTTCTAGATTGATACAAATTTGGTTGTATCCAGAGAAGCCATCCATGAGGGATAACATTTTGTGGCCCACTATGGCATCTACCAGGGCATCAATGTTTGGCAATGGGAACTCATCCTTAGGACTCACTTTGTTTAGGTCTTGAAAGTTAGTGCAAATGCAAATCCTCCCATCAAGCTTCTTGATGGGAACCATGTTGGACAACCATGGTGGATAGTCCACTGATATGATGAACTTGGCATCCAATAACTTTTGTAGCTCATATTTCACCATCAAGGCTACTATCGGATGCATTTTTTATAGCTTTTGCTTAACTAGCTTGGCATTTGGGTCAAGCATCAGATTATGCATGACTATATTTGGATCCAGTCCTGGCATGTCTTTGTACGACCATGCAAAAGCTTCCTTCTTCTCTATAAGAAGAGCTATGTAATCAGCTTGCTCAAAGGGGGATAATCTTTCCCCTAACTTGATACATTGAGGATTCTTAGGATCTAAGCTGATATCTTTGTCAATCATTGGCTCAATTGACATATGTGACCCCTCTTCCAACTGGTGTGGAGTAGGGATCAAATGAATGTCATCAACTAGGTTTATGTCATCCATTGGAAATTCTAGTTCAACCTCAACATGAAAGACATATTGAGTAGGCCTTGGAGAGAAATGGAATGGTTGTAACATCTCATCACAAGGCCAATACTCGAAGGGCGATGGGGGAGAATCTCCTCGATCAAATTCAATTACCCCCAAGTCAAGGTGCAGTGGCTTTGATGGGTTATTCAGATCTCGTAGGGGTGCAAAAAGGTCTATGGAAATCATGTTGATGGATGGATGATTTCCTCTAGGTGGTTGAGGGGGTCTATTGACATCAGGTTGTCACAAGACTTGTGGAGGTGGTTGTGGTGGAAGCGGAATGAACAGAGGTGGTCGATGTGGCTATGGGTGAACTTGCTCCTCTTCGAGTAGAAACTATCACTAGATAGGGTGGTGTAATGGGAACATACATAGATATCCCTCATGTTCATCATCCAATGGGACAATCCATGCATATTCGACATGTGGACTAGAAGAGTCGATAGATGCCACTTCGTAATATGACTCATCATCAGATGTCCATTCATAAGGAGACCCTTGATCTTCTTCCTCACTATCATGTGGAAGGGTATGCAAACTTTCACCCCTTTCGTAGGATTGGGTGACATCGTGAGATATATCTTGATCTCTCATGGGTGCAAGGAAGTAGTCCCCAGTGAATAGGCTCGATTAGGGTTGGCGTAGGGATCACACATAAGCTCATCCCTATAGTTCAAGCTCATGCACTCTAAACTATCAGTGAGGACTTCGAGGGGCACAGGCTTGTTGTATCCCAAACTAGACTTATCATATGGCATTTGATACTATGGCTGGTAAGGAATGTGGGTGCCTTGCTCATACAAGCCCAAACCATAGCCATGCCAATTGCAGAGATGAAGATATCTCATGGTAAATTTAGGATTGGACATGTAGTTAATATCCTTAGAAAAGGGCTCTTCATCCTCTTCCTACTACTGATAGGGCTCTATGCCATAGTCGAGGCCCCCATAAATAAAATTTATTTGATTTGGGGGTAAATTGAGAGGCACGATAGTGCCTATGGGAAGATGAGGTCGACCCATGTCTTACACTGACTCAATGGTAGGGGTTGTTGTGATGTTCCTAACCAGGTATTCTCCTAAACCAGTGGTAGCTAGATGCACTATGACTTATGGTAGTAGAGAAAGAGGGGATGAGAGTGAGGCTTGAATTGATTCAATGTTTGCCTCACAAGGTGGTCCCTCATCTACTAGACTAGGAATATCTTCTATGGAGATGGTGGATATGGTTGGAGGGGTCTCATCAATAGGCCTTTTCCCCATATTCCTTGATGGAGGATTCAATGATGATGAAGGTATATCTGGGGGTGTCGATGATGAGGATGGTATGGTAGAATATGGTGATGGATTGATTGAAGGTGATGGTGAAGGAGTTAGACCTTGGATGGATGTATTCGATTGGAAATCTAGATGGGTTGATGGTAAGGTCGACTCGAGGATTTGTTGCACCAAGTTGTAGTATTTGAAGGGCTCAAGGTCTGTAGAGATGACATGTACTTGCCCTTCATAGGTGTACTTTAGACATTGGTGAGTGATGGAGGGTACACACTTCATGTCCCTAATCCAAGGTCTACCCAGCAAGATATTGTATGCCATCTCACCCTCCAAGATGTGGCACAGTGTTGGTATGGTCTTTTGTCCCACCTGAATAGGTAAGACTATAGTGCCAACTATTGAGCATATAGCATCATTAAATGCTTGAAGGGTATAGGTAGATGCAACAATATGAGATGTTGGAAGCCCTAGATGTTTGAGAGTTGTTGTAGTGATGATGTTGTTGGAAGATCTAATATCGATCAAAACTCTTTTATAGGGTGTTCCATTTACACATGTGATGATGTGCAAGGGGGGATCCACCATGTCATTTGGAACTAGCTTGAGTTCATCCTCATAAAAGGTGATCACTAGTTTTGTACATTACTAAACATACCCCATAAAATTATTAAAGGAGTTAGACTCTTGGGGCTGTAGCTCGATCGCCTTGAGGATCTCCATTAGAGCTTCTCGATGAGGTGGAGATTACTAAATAATATCATAGATGGAGAGTCGAGCCGATGTTGTTCTCAAGCTCTAAGCAAGCTTACTCTTTATCATGACCACTGGTCGAGGTGGGAGGTTTGGCACTAGAGGTGGCAAAGGTTATGATATTGAAGGAATATCACTTGAAATCGTAGGTGGTGTGACTAGACTTGGGTACCACCTATTCCTTGTCATAATGTTGATCATGTCGATGAACCCTTGCTTAGGGGGTGCTTGATGGACCTCATTCACTTATGGTACTAGCTTTGCCTATTCTGCATGGGTAGGCAATGGGTCTTTAAAAACACCCATCTATTGATTGTTTGGTGCAATAGGGTTATCGACCTGAAGGGCATTCCTATCGATCATATCTTATACCAAGTGTTTGAAATTATAGCACATCTACACATCATGCCCATTTTGCCTATGATACTTACAGTATAGGTCTTCATAGTATCCTTTGGGCTTTGGTGCATTTGGATTGATAGGTCAACTCTCAAGTAGATTAATTATCTTAGCTACATAGAGGTGCTCAAACAAAGAGTCCATGGACTCAGCAATGGGTATAAATTATCGCTTAGGATGATGTTGTTGATTTTGCCCTTGGTTTATTTGATTGTCCTTGTTATAGTTTCTAGGTGTGGCCTAATAATTGGGCTTATGAGGTGGTATTGGTTGCACAGACCCTGGAATACTAATGGCAACTTGATTGACTGATGCTAGCTTCGGTTGTACCAAATTGTTTTTTGTATTCGTAGTCCACTCCTTGCATGGCTTCACAATTTCTCCCTCTTGAATTTTGATGTCTTCAATTATTCTAGCTTGTGCTAGAGCATCTTCAAGAGTTGGATATTATTGGAGTTACAACAACAAGGAGATCAGCTTTAAGAAGCTCTTAGCAAACATTTGAGTCAACTCCATCATGGGGAGTAAGTATGGTAGCTTGGCAAGCAGTGCTCACCACCTATTGCCATAGTTTGTGATTGAATCATCATAAAATTGTTTCAACCCCATGAGGTCAGCCAACATCACCTTCCACTTGGTGTTGAAGGTGAAATGTTCCAGGAACGCATCTATGAATTGATCAAGATTATAGATGCTATGCTTTGGGAGTTGGGTGTACCACTCCGCAGCTAGGCCAGAGAGAGTAGTCAAGAATATCCTCAAGAGTAAAGCATCATTATCCTAGATGCCAAAGCATTGGCTCAAGAACTTGGTGACATGCTCCTATGCATCTTCATCTCCTTTAAAGTTAGCCAGGTGGGGCATATTAAACTATTCTAGATAGGAAGGGGCAGGCATGGAAGGATGGAGTGGTTGACTATGTAATTAATGCAAAGTGGGCTTCTAGGACCCAAACCTAGAGGTCTTGTTCTCTATCGATTCTAAGCATTCTAGAAATGCCCTATATGCATTCGAGGATTTGATCTCCTCTTCTTTGCTTTGACCCTACGATGGAGGGTGAGGAACATCAGGCCTATTGTGGGGTGGTTGAATGTCATCCACCCTACCTCTATAAGGTGTTTCAAGATATTCCACTTCTAGCTCATGCTCGGTGTAGGCCCCATAAGGCGTCTCCTGAGCTAACCTATAAGGAGGGGTAACTACCTGTGAGAGGCACTCTATGTTCAGCTTGGGAGGTAAGTCCTGATTCAGCCTAGGAGGTCGAGGAGGTAACATTGGGTTAGGCCTAGGAGGCCTATCTTGGTTGAAAGTGGGTTGCCTCTGATGGACTTCCTATCTATGGGTACTTGGGGTAGGAACCCTCTCATGTAAGGTTTTCTAAAATAGCTCATTGGTTTATCATTCAATCCTTTCTTTCTCTAATTGATGCAAGTGGTCCAAGCACTCTTTGTCTCACCAAAGTTACTTGAATTGTGCTTGGTATTCAACATATCTTATGATGGCTTGATTTATCTATTCTACCATGTGGGGCCTAGGAGCCCTAGTAGCATCACCCTAAGGCCTATCTCATTCAAGATGATCTAAAATATCAATCATGAGCTTCCCTCGATCGAGGGTAGTCATATTCACTTGAGGTTCAGGTTTAGGCAAGTGATATTTGTACTCAAATAGTGCAGAGGCACATCGTGCTTGCATAGCATAATGGTCTTGAGGATAATCAAGGATTTCCTCATGCCTTCCTTCATTGATGAGGAAGGGAAGGGCTGAGTTTGCTCACCCTGAGTGATGAGTATCATACTCATCTTGGTACCTAGGTTGTTGTAACCTATTAGGGTGGTGTAAGGGTGAAGTGTGATCAATTGGCCCTACCCAATGTGTGTACTCTTGCTCTTGCCCATGAGTGGGTGTGGTAGACCTAGAAGGCACATGAATGTATGGTATTGCTCTATCTAGTAGCGCCTCAATGTATGGTTGTCATTCATGAAAGAAGGCATGTGAAGTGTCTAAGTACTGGGAGTATGTTCCTAGATTAGGATCAAAACCTGTAGGGGTGTCCCGCATAGGGCTCCCTTGTAGGTGAAGTTCTTGACTAGCTATTCTAGGACTTGGGTGAGTAGAAGGCCACCAAGGAGGTATGACCATGTCCTTAGGGCTAAATCAGAGATGACTCATGTCTCCTTGTCTACTCTCCATAGCATCCACCCTTGAGTGGGCTTGGCTGTGGGTGCACACCATTGCTATTCCCTACCAAACCCTAGGTGATTATCTCCTTTACAAATTTTTAATAAAGCAGCACACAAGAATGGAAACACGCAAATAAAACAAGTGTTTATCTCTTTTAAAGATTTATGTGTGTTCCCTAAAGCTATTTTGTGTGTTTTGATGTGTTGTTTGCAAATAAGACCTTGTGTCACATGTTTTTCTCTTGTTGGATGATATTCTTGTGTTTAAATGGATTTCACCTGTATGCTCATAGCTCGACAATCGATAATGAAAGTCTAGTCACGTAAACCCACCAAAGTATGGAGATGAAGCCCATACCCGATTAGGGAGCATAGGTCCTACTAGTCCTCACCCAGTTCACCCGTAGTCAGTGATATACCTCTTCGAAGAGAAATACATGCTATATCCCATAGGCTATGATGGATCTTAGAGCCGACCTTGGCCAAAAATAGGGTTCATAGGATTTGAGCCAATGGATGGAGATGAAGCCCACCATCATTGGTCTCTATTAGTGGTTGGTGATGAAATCCAACTCACTAACATTTAAATGGAACATGGTGTGTGTGGTTCCTTTTATGCTTAAATAAAGTAAACAATAGAGCACTCAATGACCTTTCACTAAATGCAAGAAAAGGGATGTTTTACTTTCAAAAAAGTTAGATAAAAGGCAACCTACAAAATGCATGTCCTAAATGATAACCTACCCATTAGGTAGGCTACAAGCAAGCAAGCCATTCAAATGCATTTCTACTTAGTTTATTTTTAGTTTTTCTTCTTTTTTTGTTGTTTTTGCAATTATGGAAAAGGGAAATCTATCTTTCTACCTTTCAAGAAAACAAGGGAAGCAAGAAAAACAAAATTTAAGCAATTTTGGACTATAGAAAAGCAAACTGAAGGTTTAGGCACTTACCTTGATAGCCTAAGAACTTGTTATTTCTAGAATTCTGAGCAGAAAAGCCTCTATTTTGTGGTCATCCTAGGGTGGGATGGCTACCAGTTTGGGGGCCATCCTAGGGTGGGACGGTTGTGTGGTCATCCCTAGGTGGGACGGTTAGCAGTTCAAGGTCGTTTCAGGCCAGAACGGCCAGTTCCTACAATAGTTTGAAAGTAAGAAAAGAGGTCAAATATTAACCAAATCAATCAGGATAGGGTCCCACCATGATCACCACTAAATTAGGGAAAAATGGTGCACCTAACAATGTTAAACGAGATGCATCTATCGCTAGTATTGATTAAGCATTACAAAAGGTGCATTCAAGTAAGCATGATAAGGAAAATAAGTGCAAGAAATGAAGTTCTTATTTATTATTTGATAGATCAAATCATGGTTACACAAATTTCCCCTTGAGGGCTCTAGATTGATACACTCATTACAAATGGTGCCCAAGGATTAAATCCTTTCAATAACTCGGGTGCACTTTCAACATTCTTCCTCATACCCACGATTGAAGTGGGTGGGCCTATGATGCCGCCACTTTGTTCTTTGATATTCTGATCCTATGCTCCTTCCTCATGCATTGTTATACCTGCACCTACACACAAGGAAACCATATTTGTTAGTAGCAAGTGCGGATTATGAAGCATGCAAAGCGATATATGCAATAATAGACTAGAAAGGGGAAATATGCAATAAACTATCCAAAACTTATCCAAATGATTCCAAATATTATATTCATGCATAAAATATGATTTTGGACTGATCTAATTGAAAATAGTAGAGAAATTGCAGCCGAATTGGTGACCATTCTGGGGTGTGCCGATTAAGCCTACAAAACACAAAACTGGTGATATCTGGTCCTAAACACCTCCAAATCACACAAAATTTGGAAAGCATATACAAAATAAGATTTATAATGAACCCATGTAAAAATATTAACAAAATTGGTCACAAATTTGTGGTCAGTCCTAGGGTGAGCCAACTAAACCTACAAAATACCAAAAACATGATAACTCATCCAATATAGCTCCAAATTGAACCAAATTTGAACAACATATTCCTAATCTATCCTAGAATAAGCCTATGCAAAAATAGTAGAAAAATGGTGCTCCAATCCATGGCCATCCTTGGTAGGGATGGTGGTGACTATCATAATTTGGGGGTCATCCTGGGGTGGGACGACCACCAAATATGCTAGTTTTCTACCACCAATTCCTCTGGGAATTGGTCAAAAACTCTCTCAGGGGTGTTGTCATAAAATTTGGGGGTGGGATTCACTCAATTTATTAGGTTTTGTAAATAAATTGTGCCTCTTGAATCACTCGAGAACCTCCTTCGCTAGGTAGATATTTTGAGGGAAAAGGCACAAAAAGTTGAGGGGAAATCTTGGTAGCACTTCATTGCAAATGTCGCAAAACTCCTCTCTATAAATTGGGTGGAAAATTGCTCCACTTTATAGCCCAAGAGGGCCTAGGGTCAAATGGGCATGCGAGGCCATGCGAGGTAGGAGGTCGCCATTTGTCCCAAAGGTCACCATGCATTGGAGGGGGAAGGAATCTCCCTTTTTGGCCTCCAATATGCAATGTGTCATGAGAGTTATGCACCCTCTCACTAGCATGCTTGAATAGGTGGGTTAAATGGTAGTCTTTGGGTGCCATTTGGCCTAAATTTGACTTTTTGAGGGTCAAAGACCCTGGCCATCCCACCCAGGGATGGTTTCTGTGACCGTCCCTGGGTGGGACGATCATGAACTGTGACCATCCCAGGGTGGGATGGTCATGCCTACATGGCCCAAAACTTCCCAAAAGTGGGGTAGAACCTTCCAAAAGTGGTTAGGACCACTATGTAACCTCTGAGGGTTGCCCAAGGGGGCCATATGATGTCAAATTAGCCAATGCTTTTGGTCACCTAATCGGATTTACATGATTTTAGTAAAAACATCAAAACTAGAAAAAAATCTTCAAAAACTTCAAAATTAAAAAAACCAAAAATAAAAAACAAATTGCAAAAAATAAAAAGAAAAAAAAACATTTGTTTACTTGTGTGATTGTGTGTTGTTATTTGTAGCATATTTTCACATTTACCACACACAAACCTGCACATTCGCCACCCCATATCACCCCCAAATTATGGTAATGACCCAGAATCAAGCCAAAGCTTTAACCAATACTAAAAAAAAACCACCTGCATCCATGGATCAAGTATTTTTAGGTTTCTAATACCTAGACCACTTCTATGGTTGAGAAAGGGGATATCTATGTGGTCTTATCCACTGGACCTTCTAATATTGCACCCCATTTATATACGAACATGGTGTAGAGATACAACAACACATCCATCCCAGATACCCCTCACACCAAGCTATATACATATTCTGATCATGTCATGTATTTGGATATTGAGTCCCTCAAGATGTACTTAAACTTGGTCTATTCATCCCTTTCCCCACTCACCATTCTCCCGATCCATGCCCATATTACAATAAGTACCCACCTTTTACCATATACAACACATCAACCAAATCACCAACAACCCCCTTTATGACTCCATATCCATACCCATGAACCAAAATCCCCCACCATCATCCAATAAGCACATATCCATACCATCTATCCATACCATCATCCACTCAAACCCACTCTATGAAGCACAAGGTAATAATAGTTCACAGGTGCCCATATCCATTCCACCTACATCATTACCTTTAGTTTATCATATACAACATACCATCCCTACTTCAATTTTAATTCCCTATGCCACCTATCCTCCACCAACATCCACTCAAGTTGCAACCACACATCAAGTCCAAACCTCCACCTTATCTTTGACCATGTAACCTACATCTATGATTGCTATACAATAAGCTTTAAATCATATACATCAATTGATTTATAGTAATACTTATCAAAGCATATATCTCATTTTGCAACAACAATCATAGGTGGCAGACCTAAATTATCCATCCATGTCAAACAAAAATAAATTCTTCATAAAAGATCCATATTAGGTGTCATGACCACCTACCATAACCATTCCCACCCATCCACTTCACAATATCTATGCCACTTCATCAATACAATACACAATCATTCCCCCATATACACATCATAAATAATAATCATACCATAACCAATATCACCAAAATATCCAACATCATCAAACACCAATCAACACAAATCCACCAGTCAATAAAAACCCCATGCCATAAACCCACTTAATCATGTAGTAAACTCTCTCAACATACACACAAAAATCAAACCAAGGCTTTCAATCATCATTGGAAGACACTAAATTTTAGTTTTTATAGAACCAGATTGATAGCTTAGCTGTGTAGATGTCTGGAATGTTATATCAAAAACCAACACTAAGGAAAATAGTTAATCACCCTATTCACACCATCTTATCCAACAAATTTTATACTACTAAAGTTTGAAAAATTTAAAGAGGATGAGGACCTCCTAGAGCATGTAGGTGTGTTCATTCATGTGTGCTTCAGAGTACAATAGAATTATGCCTTGATGCTCTAAAAATTCCATCAAACATTTGGAAGAGATACCCTAGAATAGTACAACCATTTGCTACACCATAGTATCTATACTTTTGAGCAATTAGTAGATCAATTTCTAGAGTGGTTCTCTCTAAATGTTAGAAAGAAAACCATATTGACTGACTTATTCAACTTACATCAATTCAAATATGAGTCGGTCTATGACTATAGAAAATGCTAGAGGGTAGTTATAACTAAATTGTAATTCATCCTCCCTATGGTAGAACTCATAACAATATTCATAAGAAGTTCAAAACCAATCGCCTTGCTTTACAATTTCAATAATATCAAACATTAAAATATGTACTCGCCCAAGCTAGAGTAATCAAAGAGATTACAATACAATAGGGTGAGATCAATATTAAGTAAAAGAAATGGCTAAACAAGAACCAATGAGAGAATAATCTAGGTCAATCTAAATATGGCCAGGTGAACCAAGTGCTCTTGAGTGTACCCCAACCATAAACTCAACAAACTTAAGTCCCATATCAAAAACCCCAAACTCAACCATTGCAACAACAATAAGCATATAAAGTAGTACCACTCCCACCTCAAATACAAAATTAGGGTAATACAACAACTAACAAATAATGCTGACAATACAATAGACTAGCTCACAACTACACCCCATTACCTAAGCTACTCTCCAACATATTCTAATAGTTTTATGAGGTACACATGATTACTTTACCATAGATTAAGCTAGAAGATCCTAATAAACCATGTGGTGAGAATTATAAGGAGTACCAATACTGCACCTTTCATTGTGAAAAAGGTCACGACATTAGTGATTGATATTCATTCAAAGATATTATGCAAGACATGATTAATAAGGGGACTATAAAGATTGATAACCCTTTAGAACAACAAAAATAGAACCTTGGTTTTTATCAAACACCTCTACCTCATCATGAGGCAACTCAAAAAACAATGAGAGCATCAACTACTACAATTCTCTCCAACTAAGTCAACCATATACATATTGCTTAACAATATCAAGGTTTTGTAGGTTCTATCCACATAGTCACCCAAAGTTAGATAAATAAAAATTGCACTAGATAAATAAAAATTGCACACAATAATAAAATAGGCGAACACAAGTAGTACTTCCTCCAATAGCACCAAATACTGATGTACCTCAGCAACTAAACCAAACCCATCCACTAACCCAAATTCATCTCCAAAACCATCCACCTAGACCAACCATCATATTGATAAGTTGGTTGATGCATAGTTTGAAATTGACTTTGGCCAAACTATCGATATATGAGCTGATATAACAATCTCCCCTACATCATGAAGATTTTATGGAGATTCTAAAATCAATTGAACTTCAAACACAAGACCCCAATGCTTTCATGAAATTTGTGAGAAGCATTCAGACATGCATGGAACCATCAATTGCATTTTATTATTTTAAGATCAAAACCATACCAATAGATATTTCTTATCCTCTGATACATATCATAGCTCATATAAATAAAAAATACCTTCAAACATTTGTTAATCGATACCATATCCTCTATAAACATCATCACCACACCAACACTTCAACACCTTAACCTTCCACCTTCACATATTGCCAACTCCACATTTATATTGTGATCTTTTAACAGTACATTATGCTTTACATTCAACATAGTTGTCCTTACTATGTAGATAGTAATAAAAATCACCCACACTATGATCCATATCATAGAAGAGGCCATGCAATATAACATTCTCCTTGGGAAATCCTATATTAGGGACATAAATAGTGTACGCTCAACATTATATCAATACCTAAAATACATGTATGAGGGAAAAAATCATTGTATAACCATAGATGAAAAACATTTTAAGTACTACAACTTCACTTCTAACTCATATTCACCACCCTTGCCATCCACACATTTATTCATTACACCATTAACTACTCCATCAGTACTAAGTCAAAATACCTCATCAAAAGCACACATTTAGGAGGATCTTCCCATAGTCGATCATGCCTTCATATTACAAACCATAAACCCAAATCATGCTTCATATTCCAACTTATATCACTTGATCATACTATAAATCAACCCTCAACATCATCAGGTGACATCCCTCCACCTCACCCAAACAATCATATTCTCATACCTCTAACCCTCACACAAGGAGAGTAATCCTTCACATTATAGAGTCAACTACCTAATTAGCCAACACTATCCATCACCATATCTTGTCCTAGGCTTCAAAATGTTAGCCACATTACTCAGCTAGACCCTTCACCATCTACATCATATAAGCTATAGATCCCTCATCAAGCCTCCACATTTGCACAAACATCAACCACATCCATACCCACCCAAGTTGTAGTCCATCTCACCAACGCTAGTATTGGTGAGTACATAGTTTAGAATATCATAATCACCCCACCTAGCATCAATATTGTTAGAGACTACGATCACCCATGTGACCCACCTTTAGCTATAGGTATGATATATAATAAGGGTTTAGAATTGAACATGATCAAATTTGTGTATAGGGAAGTAGATTCTTCATCTAAACTACCTCCTCTTGATGAACCTCGACAATAATTTTATGCCAATATTGAGTATCTATCCAATATAGATTTCTCAATGTAATATTTTTGATGGGTTAACTGGTAGGAATATGGTTTAGGATGACATGAATAGGGTATATGTAACATATTTGAGTCACACTATCAAGAGGTGCATGATCGCTCTAGCCTAGGATATAAACCACATCCCTCTACATCTTCCTATGATAAAAACTTTCAACAAATTACCTTAAATATTTAAGATGAGGATGATGAGGATAGTGACAATAATGATGATGAATATATAGAAACTAAGTTTTTGCCTCTTTTGTATGAGGCTTTTCCAAAAATATGATCGCACATTGCCATGATTAACTTCATTTTCAATGATGACTCTGAGGAATATATGAGGAATTTGACGTACTCTAGATCACCTCTAATAGCTTCAAAGAAGAGTCTGCCTCCATTGTACCCTTCATCGATGAATATAATTTTTACCTTCACATATTTCCTATCCATGGACCCATATTTCATCTGCTCCTTCCACTAGAGTAAGTTGAGCCACCTATCGATCCACCACCACCACCTTGGCCAACCTAATGTGAAATATGTACATATATACATGGTAAAAATAACCAAAATACAAATAAAAACAAAAGCAAATACAAAATAATAGATAAATTATTCATATCACATTTTGCGCATCCATTCATACATCCATAACTCATATGCATTCCATAATCATATCCTTGTACATTGGATTTATGTATCCCTATCATCTTCAATCATACATATTGCTTGTTGTACTGGTTATCATCTAGTTATTTTGGATAACTGTTAGTCCACTAAGTATTCTTGCCTTAATCAAGGGTATCTTTGGTCTAATATTAGTTTCATTTCACCATCCACAATCATGTCCAAAATTTATTTTTTGCAATAAAATCCATGGCACCTTATGGCTTTAGTAGTATCTAGTTTGAGGAATCCCTAGGTGTTTTCAGTCACTCAACCACTCCTAGTGTTTCAACCAACCTTCATTAAATATAAAATAGCCCATAGCCATTATAGGTTATTCCTAGTTAAATCAGGTTTCCTCTTGTACCAACACACATTATCACACATTACTCACTTTGTGATAACTTCAAATGATAAAATAAAATTTTGATATTATCATAAAGTGAATGGTTTCCCCTACTCATCCTATCATGCACATGGTCTAACCCTAAGAATTAGAAAAAGGATAAACACAAAAAGCAATAGATAAAAGTCTTTTCCAAAAAAATCATCAAATAAAATCTTGAATCCTTGGAATTCTTAGGTTATTACACCATGGTATCAACCTCCATTAGGGCTATATATTCTTAACTATAAGTGGAACACACCTGGTATAGTGACATATCTATCTCATTAATAACTTTCTTTTGTATAGACCTATGTGTGCTAATAGATGAGCTAGCTTACTAGTTCACCCACATTCATGATTGGTAATGAACATTCAAAAGCACACATAGTTGGTCCTTGAGATATTTGACTCCACTAGGACACCCTTAGTATCTTAAGGATTTATGAGATTAATATATGAGTTTTTTTGATATCACTAATATGTTTGAATATTTGAAAAAAAACTTTAGATCCTTATCCCTAAGACAAACAAGTTGATAAGCAATTTTATATTCCATACCACCATCACATAATCACCCATGTATTATAGTTTATTTTGTCATCAAACTAGTATTACTATATTGGTGTCATTGATTAAGAAATGAAGACAAAGTCATCTAAACAATAACCTATAAATTATTTAAATGATAATTGATGAGGTGATACCATTATTTCAATTATTACAATACCATATGCATTCATTCATAGTACATTTATTTCATCACACACACACAGAGATATATATATATATATATATATATATATATATATATATATATATATATATATATATATATATATATATATATATATATATATCACCATCCATACATTCACAATAATATCAACACACATAAAGCATAATAAAAATGATACACAAGAACCATGTATATATATATTGCAAGCTACATAGTTCACCCGTAGGTTGTGTACAATAGAACTTTGAGGCTCGTAATAAAATAAAAATGAAAACATCAAAAAGAGACATAATAAAAACTACTAGCTAGCATTATCAGGTGCCCTAGGTGTTCCAAGAGGAGGCCACAAGTCAGATCCCTATGATACAGAAGGCTTCTAAAACTGTGGTACTCAGGAAAAAAAACTACCAGGTCTGAACTTGCTCTATTGACTAGATCCTGATATTGTCGAAGAAGAATATCCTAGCATTGTAATATCATGCACTAATATGTAATCCTAAAGGAATAATACATATAAAATATCCTACCATAACCATAGCTTAGGTACCACCACATATGCTTGAGAAGCAACAACTGTACTTGCATCACCACCTCCACCTAGGGCACTCTATAGCCCCTCCACCTCACTTTATAACTATGCTATATTAGCATCTCAAGCAAATATAATTTATATCAAATTATCATGATCCTATGCTAGGATATCCTAATATAGCTATAGTTTAGCCCACTCCTCTTTGTTGCATGATTAATCCCTCTTCGAAGCCTCATACATAACCCCCATGTCCTCATCCCCATCCCCACTAGCTCCACCATCACCTATGTTGCCTCCCTTTTTAGGTCTATTAGCCTCATCCCTTGTGGGTTTAGTGCCACCACTAAGGTGATGGTATCTATATCAATAATGAGGCTCCTCCATTGCTCTTACATCTCCCTCATCCCTATCACCATCATCCATAGCCTGACTCGGTGTCCAAGGTGATTGTATAGTAAACTAGGCATAATAATTAGCCATCATCCCAATATTATCCATATATAGATTATCAATAGCCTCATCATCATCATCCTCCATGTTCTAATAAAAAAAATAAGATAATGTGAGCTTGTTATCGCAATGCCTATATATAACTGGAGCATCAAGAATCCTCTATGGTAACCCAAACTATTGCAAGATACATGAGAATTGGATCAAATATCTCTCACTGTTGTGGCATCCAATAATCCATATAGCCTATCTAACCTATCGTAGCTATTCTCAATACCCAACCCATATACCAACCCCTCTCCATGGTCACTATACCACATCACTAGTTGTTATTCCCATCCACATATCCTTTTAGTCCTATAGATATCTTTTAAAATATTTTCCCTCTTGGAAAGATATACAATACGAGAGTTGGATTTTATTATCTAAATAATACTTTGACAAAATTAAGCTTTTGAAATAAGATGTATTACAAGCAACCATAGCTAGGTGTTCCTTGGTATAACCAATTCTAAAATTTCTCATACGAGGATGAATCTAGATGAGTCTCTCATCTACATCAATTCAAAATGAAAAGGAGGATTTTATAGTTTTTGTAGTTGTATAAATTCATCTAATTCATACCCATTAAGGATAAATTACTAGAAAGAAATACCATGATCCTCCCAACTATCATTTAGCAATAACCTATGAAGTTTCATAGTGATATGGTCTTGGTCAACTGCACAATTATTGCATGTGATGACACTACTAATAAAAAGAAGAATTAAATAATTCATTTCTATTTATGAAGTTTTTCATAATGGCCATAGCTTAGTCCAATTATTGAATTCTATATTTATTTTCTTCCAAATATAGAATAATGTTAAAATATCCTACAATGGTCCATCAAGAATTATTTCCTTTTACTTTTCCATATTTTTTTACATCTTACTAGATCTTAATCTTACCAAGTAAGGAAGTGGGAGCATAGAAATGCATAATCATAATCCCCTTGTACAAATATTCTACAAAGTGCTTTATAGACAAGCAACCTTATATTTATGGAGAAAAATTCATTCAAAAAAACTTAGGATCCCCTACTATAATGATCCATCTATACCATCCTTCTACTATCAATACCAAGTGATAGCTATTTTTCCAAATTTCCTTTTAAATAATTAAAGCTTCTATAAATTATCTTTATTTCCTATGGTAATATTATTAAAGGTTTGAAACTATTGCTTAATCTCTTTGTAGCATTTTTTGTCTTTTTGACCTAATCCTCTAACATTCCATGAAACTAAAATACTTTAGGATTAATTGAGAAGTTATAGTCTATCCATTTAATCATCCTAGTTTTTATTAATTGTCCCCAAACTAGCTTTATTTTTCTTGATTTGAATTTCTTCCCTTTTTTTTTTAATTACATATGCTATCCTTTTTTCACCCCTTCCTACTTAACACCAAAAAACATTAAAGCTTGATATTTTTGTTGTCTTATTTAGATCTTTGCACCTTTTTTTGGTCAACAAGTTCACTTGGATCCATATTTATATATTTAGGGTAGACATATTAAATTTTTATAGACACTTGGTTATCATTTATATTGAGGGTGAGATATTTTTCCTTCACTACTTTCTACTAAGGATTCTTCATTGCCATTATAAATAGGATTAAGTATATTCATATTTATTTGGTTTAGAGCTAAGGAGAAGATTATATGAGGTTTTTGAGACTTATCATCTATCTTTACTTGATCCATTGACTCATAGACAATAGATTGATTCCCATTTTCATCATTTATTTGCATTATAAAAACCCATGATACTAGAGTAAATGATTTTTTCAATGAGTATTAGAGTAACTTACATAGATTAAATAATTATTTCAACTCAAGAGAAGGGTTTCTAGTAAGACATATATAATAGATTTAAAAAAAAGAAAATTGATGACAATGATTAATCAATTTTTTTAAAAAATTAGATAATTTTGGTTAATATCATAGAGAAAATGATATTTGAAAAATATAAGATGAATTCAAATGTTATATACAATTAATAAAATTACTTCAAAGAGGATATTTTAATTCAAAAAGTATTGCCTTGTGTAAGGTACCTATATCTCACCAATAGTTTGTAGATGATACCTTGTTGTCTTGCGCTACTTTGGTTATTCATGCCAAATAAATCAAATATCTTCTAGTCTGTTATGAGAAATTAACTGGCCAACAGATTAGTTTTATTAAGAGCAGCCTCATCTTTTTCAATACTTCAATGGAGCATCAGATAAAGATTGAAATAATTCTTAACTACAAAATTACATCTTTCTTGGTAACTTATCTAGATATTTCGATCTTCGTAGGTCATATTAAGGACTCCTTATAGACTTTGGATCTTGAGAGGATGCAGTGGAAATTGGCATCATGGAAAGGAGCCCTTTTGAGTCAACCCGGTAAGGTGGTTTTGGTTCAAATCACCCTTCAAAGTATTATGATCTATTTTATGTCTCTATTTAGTCTCCCTGGTAGGATTGCAGTAAAGTTTGATAGTATTTGTAAATAATTTATGTGGGCTGGTTTGGAGATAAAAGGAAAATATCCCTTTGTTTCATGGGAGTAGATTTGTTACCACAAGAAAAATGGTGGTTTTAATTTGAAAAAAAACATCTCAGATGAACAAGGCTCTAGTGGCCAAATTGGTATCGAAGGGGCATCCAATATTAATAACCAATAGATTAAGATCTTGAAAGCCAAATACAACTTTGAAAATTTTCTTTTTGATATCCTTCCTACTGGTGGCTTGTCATTTGGGTAAAGCTTAGTCAAATACAAAGAATTTTGAATGTGGTAATAGTAGATGGGTTGTTAAAATGGAGAGTTAGTATATTTTTAGAGCGACACTTGGTAGAGAGGCAATCCATTATCGGTTGATCAGAGACTCAATGATCTAATCCCGGTTACTAGAAAACTAGGTAATATTAAGGTGGTCGATGTTGTTTTGAATCAGAATGACAAGAAATTTTGGTTCCATCTTCCACCTTTAGTCAGGTATGGGCATGTTTAGCAAGCCTAGAGTTTTATAGCTAGTGAGCTTTGGCTTCATACCATAAGGCAATATGTGGTTGAAGATAGTCTAGTATGGGCTAGGGATAGTGAAGGCTCATATTCAGTAAAATCAACTTATGATTTGTTGGACACAAATGATGATTCACAATTCCTAGTGGGAAAAATATGGTTAAAATTTTTAATTCCAAAAGTAAATATCTTCTTCTAGCTCATGGTGCAAAATAAAATTTTATCCATCAAAAAATTGCTTAAGAGAGGTTTTAAATTTTTCTAATAGGTATTTTCTTTATGAAGTAGATTTGGAGTCCATGAATCATTTGCTTCTAAGATGCTAAGTTTTTCAGGAGGTCTATGTTGAGCAAGGTGTAGGAACAGTATTGTCATTGTTGTCAACACAGTCAGACAGATCGGTTGATGTAGTTGATAGGAGTTAAGAGGTTCTTTAGAATATGTACAGTGATTCTCCAAAATATCGAAGTTGCCCATATGCTAAAAATCCAAAGAAAATCATAAGGAAGAAAACTGTCGCGATATCGCGACATGTTGAGCAAGAAAGAAAAACTATCGACATGTTGAGAAGAAAGCAAAACTATCGTGATTTCATGACATGTTCGAAAAGAAAGCTCAAGCAAGCAAAACTGTCATGATTTCATGACATGTTCGGAGAGAAAGTGCAAGCAAGCAAAACTGTCGCGATTTTGCAACATGTTGGAAGAGAAAAAGGTAAGTGGAAAAACGGTCACGATTTCATGACATGTTGGAAGAAAAAGAGAAAGCTGGAAGAAGTGTCATGATTTTGCGACATATTGTAGGAGAGATTCCAAAAGAAAAAGTGTCACGATTTTGTGACATATTGTAAGAGAGATAGTACGGAAGAAAAAGTGTCATGATTTCACGACATATTGTAGGAGAGAGAGTTCGAAAGAAAAAGTGTCATGATTTTGTGACATATTGCAAGAGATATTGTACGAAAGAAAAAGTGTCACGATTTCATGACATATTGCAAGAGAAAGAGCAAAGGAAAGAAAGTGTCGCGATATCGTGACATGTCGGGTTTTCGTGACCCGAAGGCAAGAGAAAAAGCAAAGGAGAGAAAGTGTCGTGATATCGTGACATGTCACATTTTTGCAACTAAATAAGGAGAGAGAAAGTAAGAAGGCAGAAGTGTCGCGATATCGCGACAAAAGTAAAGAGGAAGAGTATGGAGGCAAAAGTGTCGTGATTTCATGACATGTGTTTTCGCTGGTACAAGCCAAGAAAAGAGGCAAGGAGGCGAAAGTGTCATGATTTCACGACATGCTATGTTTTCATTGGTACAAGCCAAGAAAAGAGGCAAGGAGGCAAAAGTGTCACGATTTCATGACATGCTACATTTTCATGGGTACAAGTCAAGAAAAGAGGCAAGGAGGCGAAAGTGTCACGATATCGTGACATGTGTTTTCATGGGTACAAGCCAAGAAAATAAGTATGATGATGAAAGTGTCACGATATCACGACATGCTAAGTTTTTGTGGGTACAAGACAAGAAGAGAAGCAAGGAGGCGAAAGTGTCATGATATCATGACATGTTATATTTTTGGGGGCCAAAGCAAGGAGAAATAAAGAGAAAGCGAAAGTGTCACGATATCATGACATGTTATGTTTTCGTAGTTGATTTGAAGCCGTCGAAGACCTATGATAGCCGACTCAGATTAGGGTTTGCACCCAACTAAGATTAGGGTTTGTAGCCGACTAATATTAGGGTTTAAAACTAACTAAGATTAGGATTTTGATTATGAAAATGTTGTTATAAAAGAAAGGCTATTTGAAAAGTTAAGTAAGTTGATGTGTGCGAAGTTCGATCGGAGAGCACAGAGTGCAAGTCATGTCAAATCGTGCTAAGTGCAAAATTTGCAAAGGAAGTAGAGTGTGCAAAAGGGAGAAGATGATCATTCGACTGTGACACAGCAGATTGTGTGAAGTGATTTCGCAGAGAGAGCAGAGTGCACAGAGATCGCAAAGGTGAAGCAGACTAGTCGAGGTCTTGTAAAAGTGAAGGTATCTTTCTGTTAATCCTCTAGATTCATAATTCAAGTCCGGGTTGTAGATTAGCATCAGGGGTGGTTCTCATTCCAGTAGGTGCTGGTAAATCAAGGGTTGGTGCTCCTTTTTGTTGGTGCAGATAAATAAGGGGTTGGTGCTCATTTCTGTTGGTGCAAATAAATAAGGGGTTGGTGCTCCTTCCAGTGGGTTCTGGTAAAGTGATTGTAAAGTTGTTGCTTTGCAAAGGCTAGATTTGGATGGTAGTCCAAGTAGTCATTTTTGAGGAGTAGCCACATTGGTGAACCTTGTTAAATCTTGTGTTGTGTGATGCTATTTTGTTATTCTTGTTGTATCTTATAATAAGTATTAATTGCTGTTGTATTAAGAACTATAAATTCAAGTTTAAAGAGCTACACTAATTCACCCCCCCCTCTCAGTGTCATTTTAAGACTAACAATTGGTATCAGAGCTAAGTTCCTATACAAGCCTAATCGGCTAGGGTGATCTTGGAACTAACACAATGGCAGGTGGTGAAGGTTTCTCATCAAACAAAGCACCATTGTTTGATGGATCTAATTATGCGTTCTAGAGAATCAGGATGCAGACATATCTCTATGCTTTGGGATATGACATCTGGGATTCAGTAGTTAGTGGATACACAATACCCATCACTCCTCCAAAAGAGGCTAATGAAAAGAAACTATTTGAGAGTAACTCAAAAGCAAAGAATGCTATCATGTGTGGATTAGTAGACAATGAACTAGTAAATATCATGAGTTGTAATACTGCAAAAAAGATATGGGACAAACTGAGAAGTATTCATGAAGGAGACGATAAGATCAAGGAGGCCAAATTACAAACACATCAAGCTCAGTTCGAAGCATTGAAAATGAACGACGATGAAAACATTGAGGCATACATGCTGAGAGTTAATGTAATCATTAATGTGATAAGAGGGCTCGACGAGGATATTGGAGAATCTACCATCGTAAAAAAGGTACTAAGATCTCTTCCTCAAAGGTTTGATTCCAAAGTCTCAACGATAGAAGAAGCTAAAAATCTAAATTATTTCAGTATAGATGAGATGTATGGTTCTTTGACTGCATATGAGATGAGGATAGGAAGATCTAAACCCACACACAGATAAGCGGGTTTTAAAGCACTTAAAAATAAAAACACAAAACAAGAGTTCGAGGAAGAAGAGACATCAGATGAAATGGAAGCAAACTTTGTTAGAAAACTAAAAAAGGAAAAAGGAAAATACATAGGGAAGCTACCATTTAAATGTTTCAACTATGGAGGCATTGGGCATTTTGCGATTAAATGTCCACTTAAAGAGAAGAACAAAAATGATGAAGGATCGCACCAAGAAAGAAGTGACTAGAAGATGAAAATGAATTTCAAAAAAGGCAACTTCAAGAAGAAAAGTTTCATCTCCAAGAATGTCAGTTCATCAGAGAACAGCTCCGGTGAAGAGTCTGAAGAAGAAAAATATGAAGCTCTTTTTATGGCATTTGAAGAAATTAAATCAAAAAAGGAAGAAGGAGTGACCTCTGAAGTTTGTGGTGAAAACCTTGAGGCTGAAGTAGATCTAGAAGGTGAGTTGATCTTTGCACTTGAAGAGTGGAATATAGAAAAGAAAAATAATAAGAAACTTTCAAGAAAGCTTGAGGATGCAAATGGAATCATAACTATATTGAAAGTACAGATAGAAGAATCTAAGAAAATCTTCGAAGATCTCAAAGTGCAAGTAACAATGAAAATAGATCATTGCAGCAAGTTAGAAGAAGAGATTGTTGGTTTAAGAATGCAACTAGAAGAGATGAATAAGAAAATTAGTTGTTATCACAAATGTGAAGAAAGTTCTATGAAGCTGGATAAGATCATAAATGACCAAAGACCTACAGGCATCAAATTTGGTTTGGGTTTCATCGAAGGAGAATCATCAAGTGGATCAGATGCCAGAAATGCAGAATCCATAAAAAATGAAGATAAGAGACAGGTTGATCAATGAAAACCATCTCATGCAAGATAAAGCATTAATGCCACACACGAAAGGAGAATTGACAATGATGGATTCACCAATGTCACACATCAAAGAAGAAGAAGACCTATGGCTCCTACGGAAACATGGTAAAGACCATCACCTAGGTTCAATTATCCTTTCTCTGGTTTCTATTTTAAATGCAATGGCTATGGACATAAAATCTCAGACTGCAAATATAATGTAAGACCAAGGAATTTCACCAGTAGAAATGTTTTTTCTCCTCCGATGAATTATACAGTAGAATGTTATAACTATCATAATTTTGGGCACATTGCAAGAAACTGTAGAAATACATTTACATCACATCAGTTTCAGGGAATAAAATTTCAACCATATAGGATGAGACAAAATGGAAAGCTTCCTGAAAAACATGCTCAAACTACTGATAAGGGAAAGGCAAAACAAGAGCCCAAAACTACTATCAAAATAGTGTGGAAAGGAAAAGAGCAACTGAAGGAAGAAAAGGAATCCTTAATCGTACAAACTGCATTCAAAGCATGGAATAAATATGTACCATGGATACTTGATAGTGGATGCTCTAGTAATATGACAGTGACAAACAAAAATTTGAGAATTTACAGAAATATGGAGGTTCAGTAAAATTTGGAAATAATGATGGAGCCAAGATAGTCGGCAAAGGCTCAGTTAAAATCAGTGATGGAAAGATTAAGTCAGAAGAAGTCTTGTTTGTGGACGGGTTGAAACATAACTTATTGAGTGTAAGTCAGATTTGTGATAAAGGTCATGAATTAGTTTTTATGAAGCAGGGTTGTGAAGTCAAAAAAATAAACAGTGGAAAACTGATAGCAACAGGATCAAGGACTTCTGGTAACCTGTACACGCTCTCAAAGACTTCAAAAGGAACTTGTTTTATTGGACAGCAAGAAGAAAATTGGTTATGGCATAAGAGACTCGATCATATCAGTTTTGATAATCTAGTAAAAATCACCTCAAAAGGGGTAATGAGAGATATTCCAACCATCAACAAACCTACAAACAACATTTGTGCTTCATGCCAAAAGGGAAAGAAAACTAGAGTCACATTCAAAACAAAAGAGTACTACACAAGCAAGCCTTTGGAACTAATACACACTGATTTATGTGGACCCATGAGAACACAAAGCATAAATGGTGATAAATATTTCATGTTGTGCATTGATGATTATTCTAGAATGACATGGATATTTTTCTTAAAGCATAAATCAGAAGCTTTTGATATGTTCAAGATTTTTAAAAACCAAGTTGAGAATGAAACAGGAAAGAGGATCAAATGTTTAAGATCAGATAGAGGAGGAGAATTCATTTCAGAGGAGTTTATAGAGTACTGTGAAAAATATGACATCAAGAGATAGTTCTCAGCATCCAGGACACCTCAGCAGAATGGAGTGGTAGAAAGAAAGAACAGGACAGTGCAGGAAATGGCACAGACTATACTGGCTAAAAGCAAAGTAGCAGATAGATTTTAGAAAGTAGTCCATACTACAGTGTATATCCAAAATAGGTACATGCTGAGAACACATGAAAGCAAAAATCCTTATGAGTTGTGGTTCAAAAAAAGGGCAACAACAAAATACCTCAAAGTTTTTGGCAGCAAATGCTACATCAAAAGAATTGAAGATAATCTTGGTAAGTTTGAAGATAGAGCGGATGAAGGTATTTTTGTCGGTTATTCATCAAAAATCAAAGCTTACAAATGCTACAACAAAAGGCTAAAGAAAATTGTGGATAGTGCCAATGTTAAATTTGATGAAGGTAGAGAACGAGTAATTAGCTATGAAACGAACTACCCAATTTATGAAGAGGTTATTGAAGGAGATGAGGAAAACAAAATGAAAAAGATACAGGACATTGACTCAGATGATTTAAGTTGTGACTCAAAAGTGGAAGAAAATAAAAAATTCAAAATAGGTAGCTGGCAAAAAAATCATCCTAGAGAGCAAATAATTAGAGACCCCAAAGTTGGTGTTCAGACAAGAAGAAGAGTAGTAAGTAACTACTCTCTACTATCCAGTATTGAACCAAAAAATGTTGATGATGCAAGCAAATATGAAAGTTGGATGAAGGCAATAAATGAATAATTAGATCAGATCGAGAAAAATGAAACTTGGGATTTAGTACCTAGACCTGCTAACAAAAATATAATTGGGACTAAATGGATTTTTCAAAACAAATTGAATGAAGATGGACAGGTAGTCAAAAATAAAGCAAGATTAGTTTGTAAGGGCTATGCTCAAGTTGAAGGCATTGACTTTGAGGAAACTTTTGCACCAGTAGCTAGACTAGAGGCAATATGTTTCTGGCTTTAGCAGTCTACAATAATTTCAAAGTTTATCAAATGGATGTGAAATCAGCATTTTTGAATGGGAAACTTGAAGAAGAGGTTTACATTGAGCAACCAAATGGTTTCCAACTTGGTGATAATCCCAACTTTGTTTGCAAGTTGAAGAAAGCATTATATGGCTTAAAACAGGCACCTCGAGCATGGTATGCAAGGCTAGACAACTATCTCACCCAACAAAGGTTTAAGAAAGGTATGGTGGATAGTAATTTATATGTCAAAATAGAAAATGGGCATCTTATAGTTCTTGTGGTATATGTAGATGATATCATATTTGGCAGTAGCAAAGATGAGTCATGTAAAGACTTAGCAAATAAGATGCAGAAAGAATTTGAAATGTCAATGATTGGTGAACTTTCATACTTCCTCGGATTGCAAGTTAATCAAAATAAGAAGGGCATATTTATTTCTCAAGTTAAATATGTGAAAGAGATGTTAAAAAGTTCACAATGGAGGATTGTAAGCCAGTTAGCACTCCCATGACGATAGGTTGCAAGTTGAGCAAGGATGAAAAATCTTCACCGGTTGATCAAACCATGTACAGATCTATGATTGGAAGCTTACTATACCTGACAGCTACCAGACTAGATATTTTGTAGGCAGTATGCATGGTAGCATGATTTCAGGATAATCCTAAGGAAACTCATGTGACAACAGTAAAAAGGATTCTTCGGTATCTCAAGGGCACTATGGAATATGGGTTATGGTATCCAAAAGGTAAAGACTTCACCCTTATTTCGTATTCAGATGCATATTGGGCAGGATGTGTAGATGACAGAAAGAGTACCAGTGGAGGTGCATTCTATCTTGGAGACAAATTAGTCATGTGGCATAGTAAGAAACAAGAGTCAGTTTCTTTATCGACAGTAGAGGCAGAATATATTGCAGCAACAACATGTTGTACACAGGTATTGTGGATGAAACAAACCTTAAAAGATCTTGGTATTAGCTTCAGTGAGCCAATATTAGTTAAGTGTGACAACACCAGTGCCATTAACATCTCCAAGAATTCGGTTATGCATTCACGCACAAAGCACATTGCCATCAGGTATCATTTTTTGAAGGAGAAAGTTGCAGAAGGTGAGGTTAAGTTGGATTTTGTTCCAACTACAGAACAAGTAGCAGACATCTTCACAAAACCATTGCCCAAGGAAGTTTTTGAGTACCTCCACAATAAATTGGGAGTGGTCACACTTCCCAAGAATTGACTAGCTATAGGGATCACATTCTTAGGGGGAGCATGTATATATTTGATTATCTTTTTGCTCATGTTTGTAATTTTTTCTAACTGCATTAATTTGTGCCTAATAATGTTGTGCATGGACTCAGGGGGAGTCTGCAGCAGCCCTTTGGTATTATTGTCAAAGGGGGAGAAGAATTACAGGAAATTGCATGTGTTGCCAACAATTCCAAAGGGGGAGATTGTTGAGCAAGGTGCAGGAACAATATTGTCATTGTTGTCAACATAGTCAGATAGATCGGTTGATGTAGTTGATAGGATTTAAGAGGTTCTTCAGAATATGTACAGTGATTCTCCAAAATATCGAAGTTGCCCATATGCTAAAAATCAAAAGAAAATCACAAGGAAGAAAACTATCGCGATATCACGACATGTTGAGCAAGAAAGAAAAACTGTCGCGATATCACGACATGTTGAAGAAGAAAGCAAAACTATAACGATTTTGTGACATGTTCGGAAAGAAAGCACAAGCAAACAAAACTGTCACGATTTCATGACATGTTCGGAGAGAAAGCGCAAGCAAGCAAAACTTTCACAATTTTGTGACATGTTGGAAGAGAAAAAGGCAAGTGAAAAAACGGTCATGATTTAGCAAAATGTTGGAAGAAAAAGAGAAAGTAGGAAGAAGTGTCACGATTTCACGACAAGTTCGAAGGAAAAAGAACAAGTAAGAAAAGTGTCGCGATTTCACGACATATTGCAAGAGAGATTGTACGGAAGAAAAAGTGTCATGATTTCATGACATATTGTAGGAGAGAGAGTCCGAAAGAAAAAGTGTCACGATTTCGTGACATATTGCAAGAGAGATAGTACGAAAGAAAAAGTTTCGTGATTTCACGACATATTGCAGGAGAGAGAGTTTGAAAGAAAAAGTGTCACGATTTCGTGACATATTGCAAGAGATATTGTACGAAAGAAAAAGTGTCACGATTTCACGACATATTGCAAGAGAAAGAGCAAAGGAAAGAAAGTGTTGCGATATCACATGTCGGGTTTTTGTGACCCAAAGGCAAGAGAAAAAGCAAAGGAGAGAAAGTGTCGCGATATCGCGACATGTCACATTTTTGTGACTAAATAAGGAGAGAGAAAGTAAGAAGGTAGAAGTGTCACGATATCATGACAAAAGTAAAGAGGAAGAGTACGGAGGTGAAAGTGTTGCGATTTCACGACATGTTGTGTTTTCGCTGGTACAAGCAAAGAAAATAGGCAAGGAGGTGAAAGTGTCGTGATTTTATGATATGCTGTGTTTTCATTGGTACAAGCCAAGAAAGGAGGCAAGGAGGCGAAAGTGTCACGATTTTGTGACATGCAGTGTTTTTGCTGGTACAAGCTAAGAAAAGAGGCAAGGAGGCAAAAGTGTCACGATTTTGCGACATGCTACATTTTTGCAGGTACAAGTCAAGAAAAGAGGCAAGGAGGTGAAAGTGTCACGATATCTCAACATGTTGTGTTTTCGTGGGTACAAGCCAAGAAAAGAAGTACGGCGGTGAAAGTGTCACGATATCACGACATGCTGAGTTTTCATGGGTACAAGCCAAGAAGAGAAGCAAGGAGGCAAAAGTGTCACGATATCATGACATGTTATATTTTTGGGGGCCAAAGCAAGGAGAAAGAAAGAGAAAATGAAAGTGTCATGATATCGCGACATGTTATGTTTTTGCGGTTGAGTTGAAGCCGACGAAGACCTATGACAGCCGACTAAGATTAGGGTTTGCAGTTGACTAAGATTAGGGTTTGCAACCGACTAAGATTAGGGTTTGTAGCCAACTAAGATCAGGGTTTACAGTCGACTAAGATTAGGATTTTGATCATGAAAATGTTTTTATAAAATGAAGGTTGTTTGAAAAGTTAAGTAAGTCGATGTGTGCAAAGTTCAGTCAGAGAGCGCAGAGTGCAAGTCATGTCGAATTGTACTAAGTACAAAATTTGCAAAGGAAGTACAGTGCACCAAATGGAGAAGAAAATCGTTCGACTGTGATGCAACAAATTGTGCAAAGTGATTTCATAGAGAGAAAGCAAAGTGCGCAGAGATCGCAAAGGTGAAGCAGACTAGTCGGGGTCTTGTAAAAGCAAAGGTATATTTATGTTAATCCTCTAGATTCATAATTCAAGTCTAGGTTGTAGCTTGGCATCAGGGGTTGGTGCTCCTTCCAGTAGGTGCTGGTAAATCAGGGGTTGGTGCTCCTTTTTGTTGGTGCAGATAAATAAGGGGTTGGTGCTCATTTTTGTTGGTGCAGATAAATAAGGGGTTGGTGCTCCTTCCAGTGGGTGCTGGTAAAGTGATTGTAAAGTTGTTGCTTTGCAAAGGCTAGATTTGGATGGTAGTCCAAGCAGTCATTTTTGAGGAGTAGCCACATTGGTGAACCTCATTAAATCTTATGTTGTGTGATGCTCTTTTGTTATTCTTGTTGTATCTTGTAATAAGTATTAATTGCTGCTATATTAAGAACTATAAATTCAAGTTTAAATAGCTACACTGATTCACCCCCCCTCTCAGTGTCATTGTAAGACTAACGATCTGCTCTCTTATTTTTAATAAGCTTGGAGTGCATTGGGTGATGCCTAGTTTATTGGTGGATTTTGTTAATTCAGTGATCTTCTCCCTTTACTTTCCCTCATATCAAGTGTTTGTGGAAATTATTACTCTCACATTCTTTGTGGCATATGAAAAGAATGAAATGTAAGAGAATTCAAAAATATTAAAATAGATACAAAAAGAGTGAGCTCTGGATGGCTCTGGATGGCTTGGAATGTTATGGAGAATTTTTCTTTGGTGTTTAAGGATCCTAGTAATAACAAGTTTCTTTGTCATCTTAATGAGGCATAGCTTGAGTAGGAGTTGGGTTTTTATTTGATTGCTCTTGGTCCGATTGATCCGAACCCAAGAATACTGGTGAAGTGGTCCCCTCCACCTACTGGATGGCTCAAATTAAATTTTTATGGTACATCTAAGGGTAATTTGATATTGGTTGGTGCTGGTGGCATGATTAAATATAGTAAAGGAGAGTTAGTGGTGGCGTATGTAGATAATATTTATTCCCATTCTTCTCAATTTATAGAGGCCATGGTAGTTTTTTAAGGAATTTTTTATTAAGGACCTAGGAACCTCAAAAACTGTCATCGAAGGTGAATCTTTAAACACGATTAATATGCTAAATGATTCAGTTCATCCTAATTTGAAGGTGGTAAATTTTATGGAAGAGGTAAAATTAAATATCCAGTTTTTAAACTAGGTTTCAATTTCTCACATGTTGAGGGAGGGTGATTCTATAGCAGATCTCATGGCAAATATTGAAATATCACACCCAAGATTTTTGTTCTTGCATAGGTATTTCCTAGAAGAACTATTGTGGTTATCCAATTTAGGGAAACCTAAATGAGTGTTAGAAGGTCGTTTAGTTTTTAAAAATCTAGAGTAAGGCATTAAATTTGAGCATTGAGATAAGGAATTTTGTAGATGACACAAAGGCCCTGATATGTTGTCTGTGTCAGATGGTCGAGGTCTTAGCCTCAGTTATAATTCCAAATTAAAATTTATTTTTTTAGAAGCCCATGCAATGTTTGAAAATTCTAAGATCTATTTTGAGATTGTGTACGAGGATTATGGTGTCGTTGGATTTATCCGGTTTCCAAAGGATCTGTATTGCAAGTTGTGTCAAGTAATCATGTCTTCCATTAATGCTCCAAGGTTAATATTCCTATGGATTTATTGAAGATTTAGTGAAATGTTGGAAGCTCATAGAATGTTTCAATATATCAGATTGCAGTCCCAAGGATGTTTAATGAGGAGCCAACATTTGATATTGCTAAGTAATACCTTTTGGTGGAGTTCGAGGATCATTGTTTTGTAGTTTTTCAAGACTTTGCAATTCCTTGATTTACATATTAGGCTAGGTTTTGTAGGTCTCATATTTTGATAATGCATCAATTTATTTTCTACTTTTTAATTTTTGAAGCTTTGTGGGGACCTTCTGAAAATATGGCAATCTGAAATTGATCTGAAAATGGTGGAGATCAAACAACATGCAATATGGGGATCATTGAATATAACAATTGATTTCTCAAAGGATATTTCAAGGCTAGTGGAGGATGTTATCCATTAAATTGATTCATTGGTATAGAACTGCATCAGTTTGTCCACGGTATTTTCTCGTTCTTCCTTCCCCTCTACTTGTTAGCTTTTCTTCATTTTTATTTTTTCTATTGTCTATTGACCTTCCCGTTGTTGTCAAGTGGCTTCTAGCTGGTGTGCTGTTGTTTGTGGTGTTTCTCCATTAATTATGGATTTTTTATAAAAGGTTTTGGGATCCCTTTCAAAACCCTCTTTTCTTTTAATAGTATAAAAAGATGCAAAAAGTATTGCCATTTAATTTTAAACTAAAATTTTATTTAATAAGGATAAAAAATATTATTTAAGAATGAAATATTTATGTACTCTATAGATAAGGAGAACTTGAAAATGTGAAACATATGATACCATACTATCTTATATACAAATAACTAAGAAAAAAGTAATTGTTACAACCAAATGGTAAGCAACCTATACAAGTTATTAAATTTTATCACTTAAAATATGGGATAACTAACTTAAGAATAGTTTGAGACATAATAGAATGAATACAAAATACGTATGTGTATTAATGTATGTCAACAATAATGAATTATATTCTCTTTACTATAATACAATTAATTTTTTTTTATTATTGTCAAAAGTGTTTATGTAGTTTATTATATTTTATATTGCCTCTCTTTTTAATAACATTCTAAGCTCAAAATTTCTTTGGTGATCGTTACTATTGATTTTTAATCATTAGTTTTTCTTGATTCCATTCATTCTTATTTTGTAGTTGTTTTTATGAGATTAAAGTGATATTACAATTGTATTACCACAATATTTCTAGAGAATGCATAGCGATATTAACTCAATAACATGTATGCATATATCACTTTCCAATACCTGAGCCTTTGGTAATTTTCTTAGAAATTCATATTTTTAATCACTTCAATTCATGTCATTTGATAAATGTTATGGTTCATATATATGATTTCAACATTTTCTTATGGCATAAAACTCTTTGTTACCTACTGCCTACTCCAAGTCTTATCAACTTAAATATTAAGTTTTACCCATGGGATTAGAATCTTGGTTTGTTATGTAAATTTATCTCTCATCCATAATCCTAAAATCAATGGATTAATTATTAAGTTCACCCAAAGTAGGATTGGAATCTCCTTAACTTGTAATATGAAAATTTTAATGCAACTTCTATCTTAATCCAACCACTATCCCTAAATTCCATGAGAACAATATTAATGATCACAAATACGAGTTGAAAATTGATTTAGGGTATGTAACACATTTCTCCTCTTAATTTACCCTAAACCTTGTGGTATGATTACACCTATTATTAGGTTAATATTTTGTCACATTTTAATCTATATTAGTTACTATAAGACCCTTAATTAATAAAACTTATTTTTAATTTTTAATTTTTTAATTTTTTAATTTTTTAATTTGGGTAGTGTGATAAACCCCTACTATGGACACATAGGTTTGAGTAGTCTCCTCCCAAACATGATCCCTCATAAATTTGAGAGCTACGCTTATCAATAGGGAATTTAATACACAACCATCACACACCCACCTCCTCGCACACTCAACCACTCTACGGTTTGAACCTTGGACCTCTTGAAGAAAATCCAAAGTTTGAATCATTACATTGTACCCCCTAGGACTATACTTTTTTTTAATGTTATCATTGCATATTTCACCAATTTAAAAAACTAAAATAAAATATCAACAAAAAATTATAATAATAATTATTAGATTTTTTTAAAATATGCCCACTCTCATACACACCTTCCATCATGGTTTGAACCTCAGTCTCTTAGAAGAAACCCCAATGCTCATATATATTATATTTTATTATTAAAACATCTAAATTGTTTTATGTGTAATTTGTTATCTTATATAAAGATAATCTCTATTATTATTACCCTATTACATCATGACTAGTAACTGCAATAATTTAGTAAATCATGTAGTGGTATTATATAACCATGATACCCACAAGAATTAAGCCTTAATATAGTATGTGGGATTTAATCATATACCAATGGATAATAAAACACTCATGATAATATTATTATTTTTTTTGGTAATATTAATAGAAAGAGGGTTTTGAAAGGCCACCCACAACCTTTTACAACAACTTCGAGGAGGAGCACAATGCACTACAAACAAAGGAGGGTTTTGAAAGGTGTCCCACAATCTTAAACATCAAATCCAAGGAGAAGCATAACACATTTGTGATAAAAAATAGTTCCAAATGGAGAACAACGCAAAACTGCTAAATAGAAAAACCTCATGCCGATTGGATGGTCCAACAAAAAACTAATGCTCCTACAGAAGAAAGATCCATGCCATAAAAAAATTCCACATCCGGTAGGTCCCAAAAATAGACACCATCATAAATGGCAACTAAAACACCATCATCCACAAGAGTGGCAAAAAATAAAATTTGAAAATCAAACCCGTTTATACTAACCAGCCAAAGAAACCGCTCATGCATAGTTAAAACCAGTAGGAAAGAGGTCAAAAGGAGAAAATATGGAACAAAATCTAGAAGCAACAGTGAATAGGATAATCAACAGCAACCAACCATCACTTCAGGAGAACCCAACCAACCATCATAAGAGCTAGTTTTGATAGCCAATACCAACACCCAGTCAGAGGCCACCAAACTAGAAGTAGGGGAAAATACCCAAAATAAACACTCAAAATTGGACCTTCCAAATATTATGAACAAAAACATTGCCAGAGAGGACAAACCTACAAACTAACACCTGTGAGCCCCAAAAATGAAATCTCCATCCAAAATAGGAAAACTCCCCACAAAAATGGAGAAAGTCTCATAGCAAACCTTTTGATTATTTCTAACAAATCCGTTGCTAGAGAGGAAAAATCTATAAACTAACACCATGGTAGCTTCATCTGAACCAAATCAGGTAGCCATGCAAGCCCCAAAAATGAAACCCCCCAACCATATTGGGAAAAATCCCCACCAAAGTGGAGAATGAGTGAATATGAAGAGTGAAAAAAGACACCCACATCTCGGAGAAAGCCTTCCAAGCAAAATTTGGTAACTGGGATCCCACAATAGAACCCCTCCATAACACTGAGAGTCTCTGAAGCTCTTTAGAATACTACCCAAAATCTATTAGAATAAGTAATTATTCTCTTAAGTTCTACTAGGATAGACTTACTTGAGTTTCTACTCCTTCATGAGTCAGGTCAACTCTCAATTATAGTCTACATCATATTTGATGAGTTGTAATCCAACGACTCTCAATGATCAACTTTGTTATTTATACAAAGTTGATCCATGGAATAATCAATCAGTTCTACTCTTTCTTCATATTTTGTGTAATGCTTTGCATGTCTATTTTAGAAATTCTAACATGGTACCAGAGATAGATAGATTTTGCTAGCATTCTCTCTTGAAGGTTTTAGGAGCTGGTTCTTTGTATATTTTGTTGGCTTCTCCTTTTTTTTTTGGATTTTAAGTCTTCAATAAGATTGTATATATAGTTTTTTTTGTTATATTTTTTAGATATATGTATGTGGGTTATTCTAAATAATATTTGCCTCCTCACGTTAAAAGGGAAAAGGAAGATTCATTGCCTTTTAGTGTAAATGATTTTTATTTAGAAAAATTGCCCATAGTTTTTTTCATATCTATTATTTTAAAAAATGGGTTCTTTGACTAGTTCATATATATTATTATTTTTCCTTAAAAAAAGGAACACCTTTTTTCAAGCAAATAAATTTTTTTTTTATGATTATTATTAAAAATTTTATTATCCTAAAAGCTTGATCGATAGGAATTTTATTTCCTATCTTTAGTGTATTCTTTTTTGCAAAAAAAAAAATATTTCTATGCTACCTTTTTCGTTGCTCTCAGAGAATCCCGATTGAGGCTCTCAAAATGTGCACTAGGCACCCAATATTGGGTTCCAACGACACTCTTTGTAATGCCTCTCAATTGATTTTGATATCTCCTTCACTAGAGATCTAAAGATGCTCTTCGTTGTATTCTCATTTGGAGCAGCTAATATTTAATTAAACTATTGTTAAGATAACCCTTTTTTAAAATTTTCTTTGCTCTAAAGCTTTGTCAAATTCAGTTGCATGATAATAATTTTATAATGTTTCATCTCATGCACTCCTTTTTTGGCATAACTTTAATGCATAGGAGAAATACATAAGAGCCCAATTAAGTTGGAGTATATTCAATACCACTGATCTCTTCTCTTCTTAGTTGGTGGATTCTAATGGCTCTCACTTAGCTCCTATAAATTTTGTTCCACCTCTCTTCCTTTGGCATTCCATTCCATTTATTTTATGTTCATAAGCTTGTTTTTTTCTCTGACAAGTTCTCTGTGTAGAAAGCTATTTCTAGTTTGCTCCTCAAGCGAAGTGTCGTGGTGCTAGATAGAGGCATATATGATTTTTTTATATATTTCATTTTGATTAACTTTCGATCAAATTATTGTAATATTAAGGCATTTTTTCTATTTTATGCCTCTCATATTTTATGTTTGATCTACAGGTTTCAAATGGATTTCATAGCCAAGGTGTTGGGTCTTCTGTCTTCTCTGCAAACCTTAACGGGTTTAAAAGCGAGGTGCTAGGGTCTGCAAAAATTTTTGAAGAATGAAAGACTTCATCGGAGTGTGAATCTAAGACTTCAAGGCACTGGCTCTTCTATTTTTATGAGATGCGTAGGGTCTACAAACGATTGCCTTCTTCCTTTGGCACCATGCACGTTCTTTTAGATGAAGTGAATGCCAACCTTCTTCCTTTGGTGCAGACATTCAATTCATGTCTTCTATTTAAATCCTAAATGTAGGTGCCTTGTATTGGTTAATTTGTATTGGTTTTTTCTTTTGTTCCTTCATTTTCAAAGGTAAAACCTTACAAAATATCTCCTTACCTTTCTATTTTTTGTTATTCATTTTGACTCATTTCTTCACTAAAGCCTTTTACTTTTTCAAAAGGCTATCCTCTTAAAAAGTGAAGGAGTCATTTGTAACCTAATAATACAAAGGTATTTTTTGAAGGAGGGTTAAGGGTGTTTAATATTGCACCTTATTTTTGTTTTATCTTTTGAGGGGGACTTTTTTTTTTGTGTCTATCTTCTTTAAGCTCTCTTCTATTTCATTTTATAGTAGCTTTTATATCTAAAATGTGTATATTGTTTTTATCTCATTAAACCAATATATGTTTAAAGAAGGTACTCAATATTTTATACAAACTCTCATAAATATCAAAATAAATAATTTTTTATATAACATCTTATAAATTTATAAGTGGCATCTATTTTTGTATAAAATATATCTTCATCAAAATTTCTGCTACTTCTTGCTTGTTACTTTCTCCTTCTTATTTCACCTTTTTTGCATTTAAGAAAGTTCTCTATATCTTAAAGCAAGAACTAAATATAAGAAGTTTATATCAATACATGCTCTCATAAAATTCAAATTTTTATTTTATTTGCAGGAATAATTTTTTACCTAAATCATTTAAAATTTATCACCCATGTTCCTAGTGTTGGAATTCTCAATAACGTATAGTTTCCTTCTCGTAAGGGTGGGTTATTAAGAATCCGATATTAAGTTCTGGATGATATAAAAAACAACCTATGTTCCAAGTATCAATTCTCCTCTTTACTTATAGTTTCCCTCTCGTAAGGGCGAGTTATTGAGAAGAAAATATATATAGGCCTAGCTTAACAATTGTTTCATTGGCCTTATTAATTTATCATACCTCCTCATTTACTTATAGTTTCCCTCTCGTTAGGGCAGGTATTTTGAAGAGATTGGTATTTCCAAAAGGCCATTGTTACATTAAAAATTATAAGATCCATTAATTCATTTTTATTACCCTAATAGATTTAGCAAACCTCCTCACATACTTATAGTTTCCCTCTTGTTAGGGTGGCTAATTGAGGATCTTGGTATCTCTTAAGGGTTTTATTTCATTCTTTAAAATAACATTAAAATTGAAGCTAAGGGGGGAGATTGTTGGTTTACTTCAATTTTCTTTAGAAAAATGAATACAATTGATCCACTCACCCCTCATAACTATCATACCTAGAAACCTAAAATATTAAATCTCATTTCTCAAAAAGGGCTCACACACCTGCTAGAAGAGAAGCAACCTAAATTTGAAAAACAATATGAAATATTTATTCATAAAGGTAAAATGTATGAAACAATAGGTATTATAAGCACTAATGCAAATCTAAGCTTATGGTTTCACATTAATGAAAGTTGTGAGAAAGTAAAGAACTTATTTGGAAAAGTAGATCAAATAAGGTCAATGCAATTAGAGGCAAAATTAACATCATTATCTTGTAAAGACTTTAGCAATATTGTTGAATTTCTCACCAAATTTAAAGAATTCCTTAATCAATTTGAAGGCAGTGGCAAGGATAAAAGATGAAGAATTCATCTATCTAATTCTTTCTAAATTAAATGGTGTATTTAAAATATTCACAACCACCTTTCTATCTACAAAATATGCTCTTGGTGCAAGTTTCAAAATGCCCTCCTTAGAAGAATTTTGTGAGAGACTAACTAGAGAAGAAACAAAACTTGCAAAGTATGATATGTCTTCCTCTTCCTCTAAAGCCTTAGTAGCATCCACCTATACTAAATAAAAATTCAAAAATAAATAAATAAGTCCCATAACTTGTACTCACTGCAAAAATAATGGTCATTCTGCAAATAAATGCTGGAAAATTTTACAACTAGAGGTAGCTATGAAGGATCAAAAGATAGACAATAAAAAGTAGATAGGAAAATCCCTAAATGTTCAAGGGAATACCACCAATACTTCATCTAATTATTGGGTCCTATATTCTAGAGAAACTCATCACATGACTTCTTCAAATGAGTCATTCTCTTCTATCTCCTCAAGTTCAACATGTAGCATAGAAGTTGGTGACTCTTCCTTTATCCTAGTCAAAGTAAAGGGTGACATATCCATTTATGGTGGCTCTATCAATAATGTTCTCTATGTTCCAAAAATTACAACAAATATCCTCTCCATATATCAGATTTGTACTTCTAGAAAGGGGAAAATTGTTCTCTTCTCTCCAACAAGAGTTGAGATAAGAGACTTTCAAGACCCTCACTCTATTATAGTCAAAGGAGATATTGATCACAAAACTCATTTATTTCACTTAAAAAGATTCAAAAATCCATAAGGGGCCTCCTATTTTGTGGCTCATGGAGATCTTGAAATAAAAATTTGCCATGAAAGGTGAAGAAGCAAATTTCACGATATTGCCTTAAGGGCACTATACTGCAATGGAAAAGCAGTACACAAGCATTCAAAGGGAAATAGCATAAACTTGTAATATAAATGAAATGAAGTAAATTTATAACAAAAAAAATGGATTTATCCTTCTATTGATTCATTATTAGCTTCCAATTTTATTACAAATTCATCCCTTTGAGGGCCTTTACATGTTTTGATACAAATTCCATTACAATGTATCAATGGACCTAGTCCCTTGAAAGGGGTATTTAAGGCGAAGTCCTATAGTGTGAAACTCGCATCCCATAATTGAGAGCTATCATTCAACCTGTTATTATTGTCTTCCTAGATCCTCCCTCCTGTATAGAATACATGTACCTACACACAAGGGATTTAAATGGGGTTAATAGCACCTGTGTTATAGAATGAAAGCAATGAAACCATAGAAAAGGAATTTAATCTACAACATCAAAAATTGATCTACATACATGGAAATTAATTTAAATGCAACATAAACATATTATAAGCTAATATAAATGCAAATTAGGATATTTCAAAGCAATATTAAAGGTAAAAAAATGTAGAAACAGTGACCATCCTTGATAGGGAAAACTAAACCTACAACATTGGGGACCTCAAATCTGGCATCAAATATACTCCAAATTGCACCAAATTGGGACCAGAGGTTCATATAGGCATTCCTAAGGGGTTTGAGGAGGAAATTTTCCCAAATTCATCTATGTTTTATGGTCGTACCTATGTGTGATGATTATAGATTACTGACCGTTCCTAGGTGGGACGATTACATATCTGACTTAGTTTTGTCACCTATGCCAATGGGATTTAGTCCAAAAATTGTATGGAAGTGTTGTCAGTAGATGGTCCAAATATACATTCAATTTGGCTAGTTTGGGATATGTGGATCCAATATTATTGCCCCTAAAATCACCTTTAGATGAAGAGGGTTTCAAGGCTAAGGTAGGGTGAGTTTGGTTTGCAAAAGGGTGAGGGTCAAGTTGAGCAACACTTCATTCCTCAAAATATTCAATCCTTTATTTTTTAGATTGGATGTCTTCACCTTATTTTATAGCACAAAATGTCATCTAGGGCAAAGGGGTATGTTTTTCCATGTGATGCAGGTGCCACCATGTGTCCTATTATTTAACATGCATAGGGGAGGGAAGGTTTCCCATTTGGGACTTCCAATCTACTGTCCACAATCTAATTGTAGGTCCCTAATCAATTTGGGGTGATTATACACGTTAATGGCAGTATTTTATTGAAATTTAGCATGTCCTTTCACTTTTTCAAGGGTCTATTTAGGGGTCGTCCCACCTAGGGACATTTATGGATGGTCGTCCCTAGGTGGGAGGGTCACCAACTGTGATCGTCCCTTGATGGGACGGTCACTAAGAGGTGCCCCAAAACTGCCCTAAACTGCTAGGAAACCTCTAAAATAAGTTTTGGAGCCTTATGCAAGCCTAAAGGGGTATCCAAAAGGGCCATATGTTATCTATAAGAGGGGCATATGCGATGCACTGATAGTCTTATCTGATTTACACAATTTAGGTGTCTACAAATGCCCCATTTTGGGATGTGCTATGTGCAAAAAAGCGTTAAAAAAAATAGATCACTAAATCGTCAAATGATTAAGATTGTTCATTAACCTAATCAACTCTGGATGCCTCTGTTATGTAAAGAGCATACACTCTTGAAATCCTTGCTATTGACATAGTCTAAGGATCAATTTTAGGTATACCTTTAAGTCATGTTGTAGTAACAATTTTATGGGGCTTAAGGCATACTAGGTCTTGGTGCCTTGTATTATTGAAAACCTTTTCATGGGTCAATTTACAAGGTTTCAAGGAGGTCAAGCCTATCTATGTTTCTTATGCTGATTCTTTGCCCTAGCATGGACTTGAAATTTTATCTTTAGCCAAGATTATTTTGAATGCATGGAATTTACACTTTTGAGAATTTTAATGTTGATTCAATTTTATGAAATTATTATTATGACTACCCCATAAATTTATGAGTCGATGAGGATATATCCAATGATAAATTGATGAGTCACTTGACATATATGCCTTAATTGGAGCAACTCTCTATTTTGCCTAGGGTACTATATACCTATTTGGAGAGGATTTTTGACTATTTTGATGAATAGTTTTGGAGGTAAAAAGTTAAATATTTCATTCCCATGGATTTGTCCAGACATGGAGGCATTCTTGTTGACTAAAATAGACACTTTGTATGCATCCAAAATTACTATGGGTTCAGTCTTGATCTCTCCTATTTTGTTGACCATTTTGCCTTGTTTTTGGTGGGTTTTTGGCCCATTTTGTTATATTTTTGATGTTTTTTAGTGAAATTTTTGTGTGACCATCCTAGGGTGGGATGAATACAACACTTATGACCATCCTAGGATGGTATGGCCAGCAAAATATGCGCTCATCCCACCTAGGGGTGGTCGACTTATTTTGGAGCTCATTTTTTCATTTTTCTTGGAGGATTTGGAGAGGAGAGAAGGAGGAGAATGATTTTATGAAGTGGAGAACTATCAAAATATAAACTTACAACATGTTCCAGCCAATGGATGCAATAGGTGGTGGAGCTGGTGCGAAACAGGTATGAACCACATGTCTTTCTCTGCCCTATTTTATTGTATTTTTGTGATTTTTGCCATAATTTATTTACTACATCCACACTAATGGTTAAGAAACCCTAGGAGGAATGAAATGTATAAAATAAAATATTTATTTATGTTTAGTTGCAAAAAATTAGGGTTAAATGCCTATTTTTTGTGTTTTTTTAGGGTTTTTAAGGGTAAATTTGGGTTCAAATTGACCCTATTTTACCCATTTTTGGGGACGGTCCCTGTAAGGGACGGTCACTAGTGGCCATACTTGGGTGATATGGCTACCAAATTGGGGGCTATCCCTAGGTGGGACGACAAAAAACTAGGCCAAAAAGGGTCCATTGTAGGTGTTTTTTTTATATTTGTATAGAAAATTTTTGTATTTTTAGGGTATTTTTGACACCCTATTTTTCATGAGAAGATAGTTAAGAGTCAGTACAGATTTATGACTCTCTTTCAGGTCATGCGAGACCATTTTACTACTATATACTGGTGATGGCTTGATGCCATTGGTCTGAAGCAAGTTACATGGTTAGATCCCATGGTGGGCGACCATGTCTATATGACTGCACTGATAGAACTATGGGACCCTCATACTAATACTTTCCATTTGGCTACGGGGGAGATGATAGTGACATTAGAGGATGTCTATCAAATATTGTGTATTCTGATAGAGTGACGCTCAATAGTATCTTCTCCTATAGAGAGGCGAGAGGCCGTAGTGCAGAGGTGCTTCGGGACATGCTAGGAGGATGTAATGGTTGATGTTCTTAGTAGAGGAGTATTAGTGGCTGCATGGTATTGAGTTTGTGTGCTTGGAATTAAGTGCACTCTATTGATGACCTTGATTAGCAACAGGCTCCTACCTGACTCTTTAGGTGCTAGGTTCCCATGGAACCTACTAGAGCTGGTGTTTACTCTTGTGGAGTGCATAGAGGATGAGCCCATAGTGATGGCTTGGGTCCTACTTTATTGGAATAGCTATATGATGAGCTGTATGAGATCTACTTTTGTGTGTGGAAGGTCTTGGGTTGCATATTCCTACTATATGCTTAGGCTTGGTAGCATATTTTTATAGAGAGACCATGGGGACTACCATGGACCACTCGAGAAGAGCTACCAGATAGGGAGATTGGCTATGGAGAGCTATGGAAGAGGTCACATGAGGTAGGCCAAAGTCGATGACACTCTATAGAGGTTGAGCACTATGTAGAGGTGTTTGTACATCTTAGGGTGGCAGATATTGATTGAAGACCCTATAAGGATTGTACCAACTAGAGGGAGGTGGAATCACAGCTATGCCAATTTTGGCGAGGCATATGGTTGATAGGGTAAGATGGCACAAAACGAGAGTAATTCCCTTATGATCATGTGTTATTATAGTTTGGGCTACACTAGGGATTACCTAGGGAGCTAATGGTCTACCGTCATCATAGAGATGATAAGACACTATCATGGTCAATTATGGAGGCACTAGGAGAGAATTCAAATCCTGAGGTGGTAGTTTCTAATTCGAATGATGTAGGCACTATATAGGAGTATGACACATGGTGGTTCATATGACAGTGGTGAGGGGAGGGACCACTAGGAGGGGATGCATTTTCTAGGGAAGCGAATATAGCTAGGGGTGCTCCAGACAAGGAGGGTTTTGATGAGTCTCCAGATGATGAGGAGGCAGACATAGGTGAGTGAGTTGTGCGTTAGTGTGTGTCAGTGGACATGGTGGATTTGATTAACGTATAGGATCTAATAGGATTTTATGAGGATGACCTTAGGGGTTAGGATATGTAGGCATAGTTAGTAGCATGATATGCCATGATTACAGAGCTACATAGTGATCAGACTCTACTACAGTCATAGGTACATAGTGCATACGTTGAGATGGAGATGTAGGCAAACTTTATAAATATGCTTCAGGCACAAGTTTGTGGATAGGGTCCGAGCCATGGGGAGTCCAACAATGGTGAGGTAGCCAAGATGCGGGAGGAGATGGCACATCTCCAGGGTTTGGTGGTGACCTATAATACTAGGTGTCAAGAGGAGCACACCTAAATGGATATTATGAAGTATGAGATAGTGCACCTTAAGGGGTGCATACCAGATCAGACATTAGTTATCGAATAATAGTGTAGCTAGAGGAGTGATACGGGATAGTCATCTGCTCGAATTAGGACTCCAAGCTCTTATTGGAGGATGGAGGTGTTTGGATGTAGTAGATCAGTGGGTAGCAGGTCTGGGAGCTCACGATAGACTCATACTAAGAGAAAATGAGAGGGTCAAGGTACAGGTCCTATGTGACCATGGTCAGCAGACTCTAATGGTTATTTTTTGTCTTTTTGGTTTTTGTGAAGTCTGAGGACTCACTTTTATTGTAGCCTATGGGCAGTTTATGGACTATGATGTAGCTTTTGGTTTTTATGTATGGACATATGTACGTATGACTTTTCTTTTATCATTATATCATATTTTACTACTTTATGATAAGTATTCTTATTCTATGATTTATGATGGATGTCTAACATGGATGCATGTATTTATCAGATGATTTGAGTTGATGATATGTAGATGTGTTATGTTTTCTCTATATGCTTTTGTAAATTAAAAGGTATGCATAAAATAGTCAATGGCCATCTAAATATCATTGCTAATATTTATCTGGTATCTATCCTATTTCATGAACATATCTTAAGAAAAAAAAATTTATAAGGAAAAAATGTGTATGATTTGATGTAATTATTGATATGATTATATTTTGTATGATGGATTTATGATGATTATTTGACACATTATATGCTAGCGCCATAGACTGTACAAGATATATATGTTTTATTTTCATGTTATTTATGATACTTTATGTAATGGATTTTGGAAATTTTAACAACTATGTGACAACATGATATAAAAATGGATTGGATAATGTAATATGATATGATATTATTTGATAGTTTTTAAGAAACTCAAACAATCTAGTTACCTAATCAAAATTCATAAAATAACTATACAAGATACTTTGACAAAGTATGCACCTACTAAGATAACCAAGATAATCAAAATCCCTATGTGTGCACATGAGTTCATTACCATGATCACGCATAAGGTTATCCTAGTGCAAATGGGATTCACTCAGCCCATCGACACTAGAAGTTGCCCTATGAGTCTCATTATCCTGAGTTTTGTACTTAGTTGGATTAGACTACTTAGGTAATCTAGGTTACAACAAGCTAGCTCATCCACATTCAAATATTTTTCTATACTTAAGCAAATTGCTTAAGTGACAGACATATTGTCATGCGGGAGGCTACCACCATTGACAAGTAGGTTATACATCAAACCTGTAATGAGGATCACGTTATGGTTCTCTAATGTTGAGAATTTTAGGGATTCAAGTTCAAGACTCCCTTATTTTCTTTTAATTTTGACTTTCTCAAGGGAGTTGCTCATTTTTATTTGGTGAACAAGGTATTTTTTTAGTGGTGAGAACCGTTGTTGCTTTTTGCTTTTTCCTAGTGATAATAATGAATGTTTCTTTTTGAATATTTTGAAGGGATTATAATAACTGTTTGATATTTCTCTTTGGGATAATTGCTCCAATGTAGATAAAAGGATTTATGGGTAAGGAGGAACTTGTACTTTTGTCAATTATTAGCATATTTGAACCATTCGCAATGGGGGATGAGCAAGATAACCTTTTTGCTTGAAAGTAACCTAGATCACTTTACAATTTTCATATTTCCTTGCGATAGACTTGGATATATTAATGTGAAAATGTGTTGGGATTTTGATGTAGATAAATAATTATCCAAATAGGATTCTACCTTCTAAATATCATGATATATTTCTACGAAATCTGATAAGACAACTAGATATGGCTGAGTGACCTAAAAATTTAACTATGCTTTACTAACAATGGTTAAGTGACGGGAAACAGACAGATAATGTAAATGTAAATGGTATATTTAATGTAAAAATATGGTAATATTGACTCGTAATAACAATGATTTTAATATATTCCTAGTGTACATACCTAGTTCTAGACATGTATGATCAATTTGGAATGATGCATAATGCAATGATGAGTATGCCTAATGCAGTTTAAATGAAGTGCAATGAAGCAATATTTTTATATTTTGATGATTTTATTGATGTTTTTAAATTTTTTGATATATATGTATATACATGTTGACCAATGGGCTTAATGAATGCCATTGGGGATTTTGGGTGACCAAAGGGTTTATAGATGCCTTTGGAGCATTTCGGGATGACCTAGGAAATCATAGATTGCCTAGGAACGTTTTAGTTTGACCTAGACGGTTATAGACCACCTAGGGACATTTTATGGGGACCAAAGGGCTTATATATACCTTTGGGGCTTTTTGGATTGACCTAGATGATCATAGACTCTTAGGAAATTCCATAGAATATCTAGATGATCATCGACACTAAGGAAATGCCATAGAATACCTAGGGGTATTTGGCTATGACCAAAATGTTTATGGATGCATTTGAAGCTTTTAAAGTTGACCTAGATGATCGTATATTGTCTAAGGGAATTTTATTCTAACCTAGATGATCATTGACTGCTAGGAGAATTTTGGGTGACCTAGACGGTCATTGGCACTAATAAAATACCATAGACTGCCTAGGGGTATTTGGTTGTGACCAAAAAGTGTATAGACGCTTTTGGAGATTTTAAGGTTGACCTAGATGATCATATATTGTCTAGGGGTATTTTATTTTGACCTAGATGATCATTGATCTCTAGGAGCATTTTGGGTGACCTAGACAGTCATTGACACTAAGAAAATGCCATAGACTACCTAGGTGCATTTGATTGTGACCAAAGGGATTATAGATGCCTTTGGAGCTTTTAAGGTTGACCTAGATGATTGTATATTGTCTAGGGGTATTTTTATTTTACCTAGACGATCATTGATCGCTAGGAGCATTTTGGGTGATCTAGACGATCATCGACACTAAGAAAATACCATAGACTACCTATGGGCATTTGGTTGTGACCAAAGGGCTTATGAATGTCTTTGGAGATTTTAAGGTTGACCTAGATGATCGTAGATTGTCTAGGGCTATTTTATTTTGACCTAGATGGTCATTGACCGCTAGGAGCATTTTGGGTGACCTAGACGATCATTGGCACTAAGAAAATGCCATAGAATACCTAGGGGAATTTGGTAGTGATCAAAAGGCTTATATATGTATTTTGGATTTTAAGGTTGACCTAGATGATCATAGATTGTCTAGGGGTATTTTTATTTGACCTAGATGGTCATTGACCACCAGGAGCGTTTTGGGTGACCTAGACGATCATCGACACTAAGGAAATGCCATAGACTACCTAGGGGCATTTGGTTGTGACCAAAGGGCTTATATATGCCTTTGGAGATTTTAAGGTTGACCTAGATGATCGTAGATTGTCTAGGGGTATTTTTATTTGACCTAGATGGTCATTGATCGCTAGAAGCATTTTGGGTGACCTAGACAGTCATTGACACTAAGGAAATGCCATAGACTACCTAAGGGTATTTGGTTGTGACCACAGAGCTTATATATTCCTTTGGAGATTTTAGGGTTGACCTAGATGATCGTATATTGTCTAAGGGTATTTTTATTTGACCTAGATAGTCATTGACCTCTAGAGTGTTTTGGATGACCTAGACGGTCATTGGCACTAAGGAAGTGCCATGGACTACCTAGGGCTATTTTAATGGTGATCTAAGCATGAAACTATCATAAATGACTAATATTCATTGGTTCAATATATTCAATTCCTTAAATGGATGCTAGGTGATAAGTTCCAGGTCTAATCTAGCTTGTAATGATGAATGGACCTAACTAGTTTGCTGCAAATTTGTCTCACAAATTAGAGGGCAAATTTGAGTTTTGTTGGTTCTCTTTTAGAACTAAATCACCAAATTGAAAATATATCTTATGTACTTTCAAGTTTTAATCTCTCTTAAGGCATTCCTGATAAACATTCATATGGTCGAGGGTATTTACACGTCGTTCATCAAGTAATGTTAACTGATCTAAACGAGATTGCCTAGTTGTATCATTGTCAATGAATTCCTGCATGGAAATGTGCAACAAAAAAATATCTAACTCCAGAGGCATGATGGCTTCAACACCATACACTAGTGAAAATGGAGTTGCCCCAATGGGTGTCCGAATGCTAGTGCGATAGGCCCAAAGGGCAAGAGGTAATTGATTATGCCAATTTTTATGATTTTACTTGAGGGTTTTCTTCAAGATGGCTACTACTATTTTATTTGATGCCTCTGCTTGCCCATTGGCCTATGGATAATAGGGCATGGAAAAGCTATGCTTTATGTTATACTTTGTTTTTAATGCACACACATCCTTATTTTTGAAGGGTGTTCCATTATCCGATATTATTTTGGATGGAATACCAAAAAGGCATATGATATTATGTATCATGAACTCCATGATGCGAGGTCCAGTCGTAGTCATAAGGAAAATTGCTTCCACCCATTTGGTGAAGTACTCAATTGCTGTTATGATAAATGTGTGATGGATTGAAGAGGTAGGTGAGATTTTACCATTTAAATCAAACCCCCATTGTGCAAATGGCTAGACCGATTGAATCGATTGTAAGGCCTGTGAAGGTATGTGTGTCAAATTGGCATGATATTGACACTTCACACACTTATTTACATAAGCACAATAATATTTCTACAAAGTTGGCCAATAATAACCCATGCGAATAATGTGCTTAGCGATGACCATACTGCTAAAGTGGCCACCACATGTACCATCGTGTGCTTGGGAAATGACCCAAGCTGACTCTTGAGAGTCTAAGCAATGAAGGAGGATACCTTCATAACTTTGAAAATACATTATGTCTCCTAATAAGACATATTTTTCTGCCTTTTGTTTAAATGCTCGCTTTGCGGCATGCAACAATCCAGGCAAAATATTTCCCAATTTAAGATAGTCTTTTATTTGTATGACACAATATTGCCTTGAAGAAGTCTCAATATTATGAATCATGCAATCCTTTTGATGTTCATCTTGTGTGAATGTTTATTGAAAATGAACTTGAAGATATAGTGTTATGCTAGTATCAAAAGAATTCTGAGGGAACAGAGTCCCCATTGGGCGTTATTCAAATAATTGTGTAGTTGAGAGAACCTTTCGTTTTAAGTCTCAATCTGAATCATGTGAACATATCATGTTGCATTATGCTCATCATGCTTAGTCATAGATTGCACTAGTATTTTTACTTTAATATTCATGATATCATCTAAAGGGTTTTGTGGGATTAGCAACTCTAAGGAAGCCATTGTATCCACAAAATGATTAGATGAATGAGGGAGTGCCTTTATATCACACCATTCAAATTTTTCTAGAAGTTTGTCCACTAGGGCTTTGTAGGATTGCAAGATAGGACACCTACACTGTAGTATCCCTTTAACCTAATTAACTATGAGCAAGGAATCACCAAAAATGTTTAACTTTGTGATTTTCATGGTGATTGTTGTCTAAAGACCAATTATGAGGGCTTCATACTCGGTATTGTTGTTGGTGCATGGGAAATCGAGTTTAAATGAAAGAGGTATGGGAGCCCCTTGCGATGTGAAAAACATGATACCTGCACCACCCCCTTGCTTGCATTTAGACCCATTGAAGAATAGAGTTATGTCCACCTATGACTCAGGCTCTACAAAATCAGGTGATTCTAAAATATGAAACACTCCATAAGCATGATCTACATTTAGAGGTTGGTCAGCTTGAAGATAAGCCTCTGCTAATTGATCAGCTATAACCTATCCTTTGATTTTTATCCAATGAACTCGAGATCAAATTCCATCAACAACATTATCCATTTCATCGTGCGACTGTTGTGATATGTTCTACTCATCATATATCACAATGGATTTTCTTTAGATATGACATACATGGTATGGTTGAGCATATAATGGCATAAATTTTTAGTGGCAAATACCACTCCTAATCATAGCTTCTCAACATATGCATACTTGATTTCATAGTTGACCAATGTGCAACTAATGTAATAGGTAGCATGTTCTTTGTGAAATTCATTATTTTGGGACATGGTACCCAATGCCAACTCAGTAACTGAGATGTATAAATAGAATGACACTCCTGGTCATAGAGGAGCCAATACGAGCGGTGAAGCCAAGTATTTATTATATCATTAAAGATATTTTGACATTCTTCGTCCTAATGAAATGATACCCCCTTGTGTAGCAACCTGTTTATGGGTCGACACTTATCCAATAATTGTGCTATGAAGCATTTTATGGATGCGACCTTTTCTTGCATGTTGTGTAGTTGCTTAATGGTTGTGGGGGGATGCATTTCTAATATTACCTTGAACTTGTTTGGATCTACCTCTATGCCTTGCTTAGAGACTATGAATCCCAAAATTTTACCAGATGTGATGTCGAAGACACACTTTTTGGGATTAAGCCTAACATTGTGCTCAATGAGGCGATCTAGAACCTTATAAAATACACTAATATTCTCATTATGCAATAAATATTTTGCCAATAAGTCATCCATGTAATATTCCAAAATATTATGCATGTAGTCGTGGAAGATATATGTCATGGCTCGTTGATAAGTAGCTCTAGTGTTCTTAAGGCCAAAAGGCATGACCTTATAACAGAATGTCCCCCAAGGTATTGTAAACACCGTTTTTATCTCGTATTCTATATTAATATGGATTTGATTATATCCAAAGAAACCATCCATGAGGGAAAGCATTTCATGTCCTGCTATAGCGTCTACCAAGCATCAATGTTAGGTAAGGGAAATTCATCCTTAGGACTCACTTTGTTGAGATCTCTAAAGTCAATGTAAATATGAATCCTCCCATTAGGCTTATTGATGGGAACCATGTTAAAAACCCATGGCAGATAGTCTACTAAGATGATGAAATCAGCATACAACTTTCCTAATTCATATTTCACCATTAAGGCTACTATTGGGTGCATATTATTTAACTTTTGATTGACTGGTTTTATCTTTGGGTCCAATGTAAGATTGTCCATGACTAGATTTGGGTCCAATCCTGGTATGTATTTATAATACCAAGAAAAAGCATTCATCCTTTTTTCAATGATTGTGTGAAATCATCTTGTTTAACTAGGGATAGACCTTCCCCTAGTTTGATAATTCGGGTATTATCAAAATTTGTACCGATATCCCTATCAATTGATGGTTCAATTGACATATGTGACCCATATTCCAGATGATGTGGAGTGGGAATCAAATGAATGTCATCAGTTGGGTTTGCCTCATCCATAGGAAATTCAGGATCAACCTCTTCTTGAAAAAAATTCTGAGTAGTTCTTGGAGAAAATTGAAATAGCAGTAACATTTCCTTATAAGGCCAGTACTCTGATGGTGATAGGGGAGAATGTACCTGATCAAATTTAATTACCTCAATGTTGAGATGCAACAACTTTGATGGGTTATTCGGATCTATCAGTGGTGTATTTAGATCTATGGAAATCATGTTGATGGATACATGATCTCATGTTCTAGGGTGAGTGGGTCTAGAGACCTAATGTAGTCTCATAACTTGCGGGGGTGGCTCTAGCAGAAGTGGAATTAATGGTGATGGCATATGCAAAAGAGGGCGGGCTTGCTCTTCATACGGTAAGAGTTGGTGTCATATGGGGCCTTCGACGAGGAATAATATACAAAGATAATATTCATCCTCATAATCCATGGGGAACACTCTATCGTGTTCATCACCTGAGCTAGGACAGTTTATGGGTGTGATGCCATAGTCATATTCATCATCACTCATCCATTCATGAGGAGGATCTTGATCCTCTTCCTCATTGCCAGGTTTCAAGGTATGTGAGCTTTTCCCCACTTCATGGTGTTGGGCAACATATCTTGATAGTCCTTGATCTATAATATCTTTTGGGAAATGATCCCCAAAGGAATGGATGTGATTTGGATTGGCGTATGGGTTGCATCCAAGCTTATCCTGATAACTTAGACATAGGTGTTCTAGACTATCTATGAGGACGTCCAACGGTACTAGCTTATTGTGTTTGAACCCAGATCTATCATACAATAAATGATATTGGAGCTGACATGGGACATGAGTAACCTGATAATATAGGCCTAAACCAAAACCATGCCAATTATAGTGATCTAAGTACCACAATGCATAATATGGATTCAACATAAAATTTACATCCTCCAAGAAAGGTTCATCATCTTCTACTTTTGGAAAAATTGGTAGAGCTCCATATACGAAATTAGTTTGATTGGGAGGTAGACCAAGAGGCAATATGCTACCTATGGGAAGACGAGGTCACCCCATATCTTGCACTTTCTCTATGGAGGGAACTATTTTGACATTTCTCACTAGATATTCTCCTATCCCTGTACTAGACATATGTACTATGGTCTGGGCTGGCAAAGGTGAATGATATGGTAGTGAGATTTGAGGTGACTCAGTGTTAACCTCTGGAAGTGATTCCTCATTGACTACACAAGGGATCTCTTCCGTGGATATGGTGGAAACTAAAGGTGGGCTCTCATAAATGGGCCTTTTTGACATGTTCCTTGATGGAGGATCTGACGATGTTGAAGGCATCTTTATGGCTATCGATGATGAGGATGGAATGGATGAAGATGTAGATGGTGGAATGGAAGGTGATGATGGAATGGGTAGACCCTAAATAGGTGTGTTCAATCAAAATTCTACATGATTCAAAGGTAATGTCGAATCTGGCATCTTTTGCACCATATTATAGTATTTTAAGGGCTCTAGATCCACAGATACTACATGGACTTGCCCTTCATGAGTGTATTTAATATATTGATGTGCAATGGATGGGACACACTTCATATCCTGTATCCAAGGTCTTCCTAGAAAAATGTTGTACACCATCTCACCTTCTAGTACATGACACAATGTTGGTATAGTCTTGCACCTCACCTGGATGGGTAAGACTATGGTACAAACAGTGGAACATATTGTGTCATTGAATGTGTGAAGAGTGTAAGTTGATGAAACAACATGAGATGCTGGCAATTTCAAATGTTTTAATGCTGTTGTGGTAATGATATTGCTCGAGTAAACGGTGTCTATGAGCACTCTTTTGTATGGTACCTCATTTACACATGCGATTATGTGCAAGGGAGGATCTATCACGTCATTGGCTATCCCCTTAAGCTCATGCTCATGGAATTTTATTACTAGTTCCTTGAACTATTGCACATGACCCACAAAATCAATGAAGGAGTTAAAATCCTATGGTTGCAACTCTATTGATTTTAGAATATCCATAAAAGCATATCGATGTGGAGGTGATTGTTGGATTAGCTCATAGATGGATAATCTTGCTAATTTTGTCCTCAAACTTTGTGCAATATTATTATTTATGGTTAATGTTGGCCTAGATGGAAGGCCTTGTACTACAGGTGGTGTAGTTTGCAACGTAGTGGGAACATCACTTGAAGTTGTCACTAGTGTAGCTTGGCTTGGATATATTTTGTTCCTGGTCATAATAATCACCATCCCAACATACCCTTGGATAAGGGGTGTTTTATTCACCTCATTCATTGGTGTAGAAGGTTTTGTCTATACCTCATGAGTTGGTAATGGGTATTTGTATATACCCATATGGTGATTGGTAGGGGCTAATGGAGCATCCACTTGAAGCTCATTCCTTTCAATCATGTCTTGTACTACATGTTTAAAACCATAGCATATTTGTAAATCATGACCACCTTGCCAATGAAATTTATAATATTGATCCTCTCAACATCCCATAGGCTTAGGTTTGCTTGTTTTCAGATCGAAGGGTTTGATATCTGGTAGATTAATCATTTTTGCAATCCATAATCAATCAAATAGAGAATCCATGGATTCAGTGAAGGGAGTAATTATATCTTAGGGTGATGTTGTTGGTTTTGTCCCTAATTCGCTTGACCATTGCTATTATAGCTCATAGGAGGAGGTTGGGCCTAATAGTTTACCTTTTGAGGAGGCATTGCTTGTGTAGACCTAGGGATATTTATGGCCACTTTATTGATCATTGCTGACTTTGTAGGTGCCGAGCTATTTTTAGGATTCTTTATCCACTCCTTTTAACGAGGTTTGGTTATTTCTCCCTCTTGGATTTTTATTTCCTCTATGTTTCTAGCTTGTGTTAGAGCTTCTTCCAAGGTAGGGTATTGCTTTAATTGTAATGTCAAAGAGATGGTTTTTAAGCAACTCTTTGAAAAAAATTGAGTTAACTCAGTCACTGGTAATATATAAGGTAGCTTAGCCAACAACGTTCACCACCTGTTTATATAATCAATAATTGACTCATCCTTAGCTTGTTTCAACCCCATGAGATCTATTAATGTCACCTTACTTTTGGTATTAAAGGCGAAACATTCCAAAAATGCATCAACGAATTGTTCAAATGTGTAGACGCTATGTTTTGGAAGTTGGTTGAACCATTCAATGGTAGGACTAGAGAGGGTACTTAGAAAATTTTTGAGGAGCAATGCATCATTGTCTTGTATAATAAAGCATATATTTAGAAATATAGTAATGTGCTCTTGAGAATCTTCTTCCCACTTGAATCTATCCAATTTTGGCATTTTGAAATGATCAGGGTATGTTAGGGAAGGAATGGATGGGTGTAACGGTTGGTTATTTAGCTGACGCAAGGTAGGTTTTTGAAGCCCATTGCTAGTTGTCCTACCTTCTACAGTTTTTAAGTGTGCAAGTAAAACTTAATACGCATCTGAGGATTTGATTTTCTCTTCCTTGTTTTGAACTCGTAGAGGTGGATGAGGAATATTAAGCATAGGTTGGGGTGGTTTATTGACATCAACTATGCCTCTATAAGGTGCTTTTACATAATTCTCATTTTGTTCCAAATCATCGTAGGCCCCATAAAGTGTTTCTGGTATGGTCCTACAAGGAGGAACAAACACCTCTTGAAGATGATCTATGTTTGGCCTATAATATATATTCTGTTCAGGCCTAGTAGGTCTAGGGGGCAACATTGGGTTAGGTCTAGGAGACCTATCTTATTGAAGGTTTGGTTGCCTCGGTCGAGCCTCCTGTCTATGCATAGTTGGAGTAGAAGCTCCATTACGTAAAGTTTCTTGAATTTGGTGTTCAAGTATTTCTTTCTCTAGTTGCTACCACTACTCTAAAATATCTAGGCAATGTTTATTAGACCTAAGTTGATTAAACTTGGCTTGGCGGTCAGCATACTTCTTTACCAACTGATTGATCTGATCAATTGTATTAGGTCTGAGTGCCTTAGCACTATGAATCTAATATCTATCTTGTTTAGGGAATTTTGTGAGATCTATTTCAGTTTTCCCTTGATTGAGGTAGGTTGCATTGACTTGAAGCTCACCCCTAAATAGATCGTCTTTATAATATATCGGTGCAAAGGCACAATGTGCTTGCATTGACACATTTGGATAAGGATAATCTGGATGTTCCTTAGGTTTTCCCTCATAAACAAGGAAAGGTAAGGTGGAAATAGGTCACCTATGGCGATGAGCATCACCCTCATCATGATCATGGCACTGTGGGCAAGGGCAGTTTGAAATCATAAGATGATCATTCAACCCTACCTTAGGTAACAAGTAATATTCCTGCACAACAGTACGAGGAGTATATCGAGTAGGCATTGTGTGGTGACTCTTTTTAAAATAAGGCATTAGAAACATCTATATTATGGAAAAAAATCCCTAAAAGAGGATTGTTGCCTATTGGGGTACCCCGTGTAGGATCCCCTCGTTGGCTAGGTATTTTTCTTGCTGATCTAGGAGTAACCATCCATTCATATGTACTTTGACGATTAGGGGTATGATTTCCTAAATTGGGACCATCACCTATGGGGGTGCCCCATGTAGGGGTTCCTTATTGTCTAGGTCTCCTTTCAACCCTTCTAGATCTAGGAAGAGTATGTGGTTTCCAAGGAGGTATTACCATGTCCTTGGGATCTAGGCGAAGATGTTGTACATCTTCTTCCCTACTCCTCGCAACTTCCACCCTTAAATGGGCTTGGATACTGGTATGTACCATAGCTATGTACTATAATGCTATATGATTATCTTATTTACAATTTTCATGGATTTGAAACAAACAAGCAATAGAAAAAAACAAGTATAGAAGTGATTATATCGTTTAAATCTTTTAAATGTGAGTCCCTAAATTGTTTGTTGTGTTTAAAGATGTGTTTCTTTGTAAATAAAATACTTGGCATGCTTGATATTTCATTGGATGATACACTCAAATTTTAAAGGATTTTACCTATACACTCACATCTCGACAACCGGTATGGTGATAAATTCCATATTATTCGGGTCATGTAAACCAATCTAAGATACAATGATTAATTCCATATCCCGATCAGGGAGCATAGGTCCTGTCGATCCTTTCAGCCCTTCTAGATCCAAGAAGAGTAGGTGGTCTCCAAGGAGGTATTACCATGTCCTTGGGATCTAGGAAAATATGTTGTACATCCTCTTCCCTACTCCTCACAACTTCCACCCTTAAATGGGCTTGTCTATTGGTATGTACCATATCTATGTACTCTATAATGCTATATGATTATCTTCTTTACAATTTTTATGGATTTGAAACAAAAAGCAATAGAAACAAACAAGTATAGAAGTGATTATATCATTTAAATATTTTAAATGTGAGTCCCTAAATTGTTTATTGTGTTTAAAGATGTGTTGCTTTGTAAAGAAAATGCTTGGCGTGTTTGATATTTCATTGGATGATACACTCAAAGTTTAAAGGATTTCACCTATACACTCACATATCAACAACTTGTATGGTGATAAATTCCATATTATTCGGGTCATGTAAACCAATCTAAGATACAGTGATTAATTCCATATCCTGATCAGGGAGCATAGGTCCTATTGATCCTTTCAGCCAAGGAGGTATTACAATACCTCATGGTGTGTGTGGTTCCTTTTAAATATTGAAAGAAAAAAAGAGAGCACTCAATGATGATTCACTAAATGCATGAAATGACATTTTTCTTTTAGAAGTATTAGTAGCATAAAAGGAAAGCATAGAAATTGAAAGCCTATATGAACTTAACCTTCTTTGGCAAGTGTCAAGCAAGCAAACCAGACAGAAAGTAGAAAATATACTATTATTTTCCCTATTTTATCTAACCTAATTAGTGCAATATTTTGGAAAGAAATAATCTAACCTTTCTATGCAAATAAAAAGCAAGAAAACATGAAATTTTGACCATTTTTTATAGTAAAAATGCAAATTGAAAGTGCAGAAAGGTGTAAATTTGAACCTAAAACTTGTTGTTTCTACAAATTTTTTGTAGAAACCCTCTGGTTTTGTGACCATACCTATTAGGGATAGTGGCATATTGGGGTCCTTCCCACCTAGGAGCATCTAGCTGGTCGTCTCACCCAATGACATATAGAAGCAAAGGGGTCATTTTTGGTCATAATAGTCACTACCTACAACCTGCAAAACCAAGAATGGAGGTCAAAATTAGCATATTCCAAGGGGGAGACCTAAAAATCTTAGATACCGTGATCATCATTGAAGAAGAAAATTTCATGATATCGCATTAAGAGCACTCTATTGCAATGGAAAAGAAGTACACAAGCATTCAAAGGGAAATAACATAAACTTGTAATATAAATGAAAGGAAGAAAATGTATAACAAAAACAATGGATTTATCATTCCATTGATTCATTAATAGCTTCCAATGTGATTATAAATTCATCCTCTTGAGGGCCTTTACATATTTTGATACAAATTCCATTACAATGTATCAAGGGACCTAGTCCCTTGAAAGGGGCCTTTAAGGCGAAATCCTATAGTGTGAAACTCACATCCCATGATTGAGATATATCCTTCAACCTATTATTCTTGTCTTCTTAGATCCTACCTCCTACATAGAATACCTGTACCTACACACAAGGAATTTAAATGAGGTTAATAGCACATGCGTTATAGAATGAAAGTAATGAAACCATAGAAAAGGAAGTTAATATACAACATCAAGAACTGATCTACATACATGGAAATTAATCTAAATTCAGCATAAACATATTATAAACTAATCTAAATACAAATTAGGAGATTTAGAAGAAATATTAAAGGTTAAACAATGCAGTGTTTGTTACTGATAGGGACAACTAAACCTACAACATTGGGGACCTCGAATATGGCATCAAATCTACTTCAAATTGCACAAAATTTGGACTAGAGGTTCATATAGGCATTCCTAAGGGGTTTGAGGAGGATTTTTTCCTAGATTCCTTTCTATTTTGTGGTCGTACCTATGTGTGACGATTACGTACTACTGACCATCCCTATATGGGACTTTTATAGATCTAACTTAGTTTTGTCACCTATGCCAATGGGATTTGGTCCAAAATTGGTATGGGAGTGTTGTCAGCAGATGGGACCAAATATACCTTCAATTTGGCTAGTTTGGGATATGTGGATCAAGTCTTATTGCCCCTAAAATCACCTTTAGATGAAGAGGATTTCAAGGCTAAGGTAGGATGAGTTTGGTTTGCAAAAGCGTGAGGGTCTAGTTGAGTAGCACTTCGTTGCTCAAAATATTCAATCCTTTATTTTTTAAATAGGGTGTCTTCACCTTATTTTATAGCCCAAAATATAGGGAAAAGGGGCATGTTTTTCCATGTGAGGCAGGTGTCACCATGTGTCCTATTCTTCAACATGCATAGGGAAGGGAAGCTTACCCATTTGGGGCTTCCAATCTACTGTCCCACAATATAATTGCAGGTCCCCAATAAATTTTGGGTGATTGGACATTAATGGCAGTATTTGATTGCCATTTAGCATGTCCTTTGACTTTTTCAAGGGTCTAGTTAGGGGTCATCCCACCTAGGGATGGTTATGGATGGTCATCCCTGGGTGGGATGGTCACCAACTATGACCATCCCTTGGTGGGATAGTCACCAGGAGGTGCCCCAAAACTGCCCTAAACTGCTAGGAAACCTCCAAACTAAGTTTTGGATCCTTATGCAAGCCTTATGCAAGCCTAGATGGGTGCCCAATAGGGCCATATGTTGTCGATAAGAGGGGCATATGTGATGCACTGATAGTATTATCCAATTTATACGATTTAGGTGTCTACAAAAGGTTTGGTCATCTCAGTCATAACTACCTAAAGGAATTGAACACCCATGAAATGGTAATAGGTTTACCTCAAGTCTCTTCTATTTATGGAGTATATCATGGATGTGCTCTTGGAAAGCATCATCAAGATACTTTCCACCCAAGTGGTTCTCTAGAAGCTTCATACCCTCTAGAGTTAATCCATAGTGACTTGATGTTTTTACCAGAGTCTTCTTTCAAAGGAGAAAAATATGCTCTAACCTTCATTGATGAATTTTCCATAATAACTCAGGTCTAATTCCTAAAATACAAAAGTGATGTTTTGTTCCACTTCAAAAATTTCAAAGCCTTAGTTGAAAATCAAGCCTCTTACAACATCAAGCAAATTTGCACAGATAATGGGGGGTAATACTACAGTAATGAGTTCTCAATATTTCTATCAAGTCATGGCATCATTCATCAACATTGTGTCTCCCATAATTCATAGCAAAATGGCATTACAAAGAGTAAAAACCGAACATTGAAGGAAATGGCAAACTGTATGCTCCATTAAAGATATATTCCAAAAGTTTTTTGGGCAGAAGCTATTAACTTTGTAAACTATATTTAAAACTGCACACCTCATAAATCTCTTGACCATTTAACTCCTGAAGAAGCACGGACTAGATCAAAACTGGATGTCTTCTTCTTCAATATTTTTAGGTGTACTACTTGGGTGCACATACCAAAGAATAAAAGGAAGGCTCTAGATAAGAAAAGTAAAAAGCTCATATTTGTTGGTTATTGTGAGGAAATGAAAGCATACAGGCTCCTTGATCCCACAACTCATGAGGTCATTTTCATAGGAATGTCCAGTTTTATGAAACATTCCCTTAGAATTATCCTCAACCATTCTCTTCCTCTATTGAGGCTTATCCTATATTAGAACCTCAATCTAATGAAGAACAAACTTTAGAGATTAATTTAGAGATTGATAATCAATATAAGGAACCTATAACTCCAACTCAAAGTCTTTCCACTCCTACTTCTTCCACTATGCCAAAATGGGCCCGCACCATTGTTAAAGAAGCTATTCCTTACATCCAAAATCTTCCATCATCCAGATTAACCAACTTCATAGGCACTGGTCTTGTCTATCAGTCTATTTCCTCTGATCCTCAATCCTTCAAAGAATCAACTGGTATTTAAGAATAGGATGATGCCATGGAAAATGAATTCACTTCCTTAATAAAAAATTAAACTTGGGATTTAGTTTCCCTATCTAAAGGAAGGAAATTAGTTTGTTGTAAATGAATTTACAAAACAAAATATGGGCCTAATGTAGAAATTGACAAACAAAAATCTCACCTAGTAGCCAAAGGTTTCTCTCAAATTGAAGGAATTGATTATGTTGAAACCTTTGCACCAGTTGCCAAAATGGATTTTGTTAGACTCATTCTTGCTTTGGTTGCTTCCCAAAAGTGGCATGGCTTTCAAATAGATGTAAAAAGTGCTTTCTTACATGGGGACTTAAAGGAAGATATATTCATGGAACAACCTATTGGTTTCACTCAAGACTCTTCTCTTGTTTGTAGGCTAAAGAAGTCTCTCTATGGCCTCAAACAAGATCCTAGAGCTTGGTATGAAAAAATGAACTCCTTCCTTATTTCCTCAGGTTTTTATCATTGTGAGTCTGATAACACAGTCTACATTTGGAGAGATGAAGGAAAAATCACCATACTTGTTCTATATGTTGATGATCTACTACTCACTGGTAGTGAGTTCACTCACATTCAGACTATAAAAGACTCCCTCTTTAGAAAATTTGATATGGATGACCTAGGTCTAGCTCATTACTTCCTTGGGGTCCAAATAAATAAAACATATGAAGGAATTTCATTGTATCAACAAAAATACACTCTATATCTTCTTCAAAGGTTTAAAATGACAGATTGTAAACCTTCTCCTACACCTTTTTAGTCTGGAGTCAATCTAAGTACTTCCTGCACATCCCCTCTATGTGATGCAACTCTATACCGTTAGCTTGTAGGGAGTCTATTATACCTTACTCATACTCATCTAGATATCTCATATGTTATTGGCTTAGTATCCAGATTATCACATCAACCTCATTTTAGTCACTAGAAAGCAACAAAAAGAATCCTTCACTACTTATAAGAAACTACTCACTTTGGGATCTTATATGAGGGAAAATCCATGGATATCATTGGGTACATAGATTCCTATTAGGCAGGTTCAGTAGAAGACATATGTTCAAATTTTGGATATGTCTTTTGTCTTGGTTCTTCACCAATTGCTTGGTTATGTAGAACAAGTAGTGGCCTTATCATACACAGAGGCAAAATATTAGGGAAACAATTTTAGCAAGTCAGGAAGCTCTTTGGATTTGTTAGATTTTGTAGACACCAAAACAACACCAATCCAATTACGTGACAACAAGCGCTGATCGCATTGACACAAAAAGCCCCCAGGGCAGCCCCAGAGGTTAAAAAAGTGGTCTTAACCCCTCACACAATAGTTTTAAAAATAAAAAAAATAGGTTTTTGGTTCTTGATTCGTGCCTTCAAAGTCACCCAATAACCTCCTTTTCGATTAAGAGATTATGGATGTAAAGACACAAATCGTAAGTCAGCAAAATAGCAGCACTTCATCGCTCCAAATGCTCCTTTTTTATCCCTTTTGGGTGAGGAAATTCACCATTTTATAGACCCAAGGGGTCTCTTTGAATTAGCATGCAAAAGTGCTACTTAGCATGAATGCTCTTTCAGGGAAGAGAAGACTTCTCCCTGATCAAGGCTCCATAACTACTTTTGTAACTGCTGCTGCATGCCCAAAAGAACTCACTCGCACTCCCATGCAATGAAGGGAGAGTTAAGTAGCTAATTTGAGTTGTCCTGAAAAAGCCCACTCTCATTCCCATGTAGTGAATGGAGAGTCAAGTGGTTGTCAAAAGAACTCACTCGCACCCCTATGCCATGCAGGGAGAGCTAAGTGGTAGTTTTGAGTTGTCATGGGCCGAGGTTTGACTTTTTGCAGGTCAAACCTGGCATTCATCCCACCCCAAAGCGAGAGTTGGTAATCGTCCCTGGGTGAAATGAGTACCAGTATGCACTCATCCCTAGGTGGAGCGAATAAGTAGCAAAGTGCCTAAAAGGTTCCAAATTGATCTTTGACTTTTAAAACTGCTGTGTGAGTGGTTAAGACCACTATTTTAACCTTTGGGGCTGCCCTGGGGGCTGTTTGTGTCAATGCGATCAGCAATTGTTGTCACGTAATCGTATTGGTGATGTTTTGGTGTCTACAGATGCCCCTTTTTGGGAAGCACTGTGCAAGGTGCATCGTCGAGCAAAAATAGATTTTTGACCTTCTATCATTGTGGGACCTTCTGTCCTCTATTTTTTTTTTTAGGTTAGATTTCTGACCTGAAATTGCTTGTTTTGATTACAGGTACCTATTTTTTAGTCAGCAGACTGTTATTCATTTTTGACAGTGATGATTACAGAATTGGGATTCGTTTCACCCAGAGATGAATATACCATTCATCTCACCCTGAAACGAATACTGTTCTGATATTCATCTCACCCAGGGACGAATAGCTTTTTGTGCATTTTTTAGAGCAGCAAATCAGAAATATCCTGTTGGGCAGAGAAGAGGTAGGGGTTTTAACAAGCCTCTGTCAAATTTCCATTTTATGTTTTCTGGTTTTTAGTTTCTGTATGGCTTAGGGAAAGTTTCTTTTTTGTTTGCCTATTTCAATTTTTGCAAATTAAAAGGAACCCCACACACATCATGTGGCATTTTTAAACCAAGGAGCTGGTTGTAAGACCCCAGCCCTTGATCAAGACCAACGGTGGGTTCATCACCACATTGGCTTGATTTTTGCATTCATTTACCCCGATTGTCACTATTGTTAGGCATAAATCCTGACAAAAGTTGACCGAGTGTCGCTGGGGTGATTCCCAACACGCGAGGATAAGTCTTCTATGGTAGGTGTCATTAATAGGATAATCCCCCTTCCGTATCGCCTATGTTCCACGTATCATCTGCTCTCACGTACCTATAGTCTCCCTCACGTAAGGGCGGGTATATAGAGAGGTTGGTATATCGGTCCGACAATGGTATATTGAAGGGCGACCATTTATGGGAGTCATATGAGCCAACATTTTGCATTTAAACGGTCTTCACAAAATTTTTCAAAAACAAAACAAAAATCATCATCAAAAACACACTAAAACCAGTCTAGGACACACCATTAATCTTTAAAAGAGATAATCATTGCTTTGTGTGTGTATGTTCTTTTATGTTTAGTGTAACAAAAAAATTAGAAAATCATAAACAAAAGATAAAAATCTATGTAGCTTGTAGAGAGTCATTACCATGGTATTCACCCGTAGTCAAGCCCACTCATGGGTAGATGTTGTGGCGAATGTCCAAAGAAGCACGAGTCGCCTCCGTTACAGTCCCCAAGATTTGGTCATACCACCTTGGCGACCTAACACACAAGGTAGTCCCCTCCACACCTTAACAAAAAGGGACTATAGGGACACCTCTTCTAGGGGTATTCTTATTCAGCATAGCACCCAACACACACCCTTACATGAGGGGTACATCCGTAGGAGAGCTCCCTTAGATGCTCGCTATGAGTGGTCACCATGCAATGAAGTGCTAGGTCAATATAGGTTTTGACGGGAGGAACCACATGATTACATTATCCCTCCTTCACCCCATCTAGTTTTTAGAAATATAAGGAAAAATCCAGAGCACACGACTCCTTAGGCAGGGTGAGCTAACTCAGCCCGTTCCTTTTTCACTTACGAAAGAGAGCACGAGGAAAACCCTTACCTTCCTCAAGAACAATATACATCGTAGGAGAAACACGCCTCCAAAATTGCTAGCTATCAAGATCACCTATTGAGGCCAAAGCCTAGAGGGAATGCCACTACCCCCAATAGAGGGAGGCGGCCTATAGAGATCTCGGATCACCAAGACCGAGATAGAAATCTAGGAGAGGCATCTAGGCCTTCTAGACATGAGATGATAGGACCAACTATCTTAGAATCTGCCCAGCATATCGCACGTCGGATGGAACTCACATTACTTGAGCTAGAATGACAATAGTTAGAGCAACAGTATCTTCTAAATCAAGAGTGCATTCAGTGCCAGGAGGATGAGTTGTTCCCATACACTATGCAGGCATGAACTCCAACCCCTCACACGCATAAGACAGAACATTATGAGAGACACAGATGGGTGCGAGACAGGCCTTTGTGACCTTATCAACCGTTGCCTCTGACGCCTCCTAGACTTGAGCAGGAGGCCACTCCTCAGACCAATGATAGGCGCCTTCTTCAGGCACCCACCCAGGTTCATGGGCAACCATCAAAAATTCTTCAAGAAGCCTCTGAGGAGCCTAAGCGAGAAGAATAGCAGGATGAAATGCCATACCAAGGCATGGGGGGTGCTATTCGACCACCCCTCCTAAGGCCCCAAGTTCCCCATAACCTGCAACGAGAACAAATCAAAGTAGAGGAGTTCAAATCCCCCGATACAAGCAATGCGCTGCCCGATCACTTAGAGTTGATAGAGACCAATATTTTGGGGCCCCAAAAGCCCAACTTATGCGAGACTCCTCTCCAAGAGGATCAACCCGTGGTTGTAGAGCTACCTGATGATGAGGTCTTCCATATCTCAGCATCACCAAATTCTTCTAAGCCTGACTCTCTCGCCAAAGATGAGTCAGCATATGCAATAGCATCATGGGACCCGTTTGAGTCAGATAGCAATAATTTTTAGGTGGTCCCCATGGATAATCATCACAAAATTCTCCTAACATTATTCCCTTTGGAGGCTCCCATCGAGCCCGTGCCATTGCAAGAAAATTAGGTCCCCCCGCAAAATGCGGAACAACCCCATGAGGACCACATCAATCTTCTCGAACAAGAAGAGCCTAGAATGTCACAGACAGCTATCGGGGCCAGTGAGAGCCTTTGGATCTTTGACAGTGATTACAAATACAAAATTGAGATGGCATATCTCAATCATGCATGACGGCACAATCACCCTGTAACCCATGACGAACTGATGGCACAACTAGGCATAAGACTAGGGCATGAGTGGCACATAGACCTAGCCCACTAGAATCAAATGTTGATTTTGCTCCTTTGGGTAGATCACGAGAAACTTCCACCAAGAGATATCATAGCACCATTAGTGCCGAGGGTAGACCCTGTCCTCCTCTTCGTGCATAAGGTCGATTCATTCGTGCCAATCCCTACAGAGCCAGATCCGATGCACCACGATCATCAAGCTAGGGGTACCTCTATTCCCTTAAGAGCAAGTGGATCACACCAAATGATCCAAAGGTGTCCATAAACCCTTTGGTCAACCTAAAAGCTCCAAGGATTATCGCAATCTCTTGGTCAACCACAAAAAGCTCCAAATATTATCGTAATCTCTTGGTCAACCCAAAAAGCTCCAAGGATTATCGTAATCACTTGGTCACCACAAAAAGCTCCAAGGATTATCGCAATCTCTTGGTCAACCCCAAAAAGCTCCAAAGATTATCACAATCTCTTGGTCAACCCAAAAAACTCCAAGGATTATCACATTTGCTTGGTCACCACAAAAAGCTCCAAGGATTATCGCAATCTCTTGGTCAACCACAAAAAGCTCTAAGGATTATCACAATATCTTGGTCAACCACAAAAAGATCCAAGGATTATCACAATCTCTTGGTCAACCCCAAAAGCTCCAAGGGTTATCGCAATCCCTTGGTCAAGCCAAAAGCTCCAAGGATTATCGCAATCGCTTGGTCATCCCAAAAAGCTCCAAGGATTATCACAATCGCTTGGTCAACCCCAAAATGCCCCAAAGGTGTCCATAAATCCTTTGGTCAAACTAAACGCTCCAAGGGTTACCATAATCGCTTGGTCAAAACAAATATTCCAAAACCAAACAAAAACAATAAAATCATCAAAAATCACAAAAAACAATTGCATCTCAATTCCATGCATAGTCATAAAAAATCACAAATCACAAAAACATTTGCATTTCAATTCCATGCATTCTCATAAAAATCAAAATACAAAAATATAGGTTGCATTAGGCATCACATCCATACATTATACCTTTGATAGGTCATACAAGTCAAAAGCACCATAGGCTGTCATTACTTGGCAATTCCATCCTTTTCCACATCAAATCCATTTTCATAAATGCATACATCTAGCATACCACCATTTTTAGCATAGTTAGTTGTCTCCTAATGTATATAGGGTTTTCGTCATTTCTAGCCAAAACTATACATAGTTAAACAGATTTTACACGGGAAATTTTTACTTGGATCACACCTTGTTACGTAGCATCCCAACACAAATAAAAACACATAAAACAATTCCCAAGTTGTGTGAACGAAAGATGAAACCTGCATAGTAATCTAGGTCACCATAAGAGAAACGGCTATCTTGCTCATCCCCCTATGCGAATGACCCCAAGAATGCTGAGAGTTGGCAAAAGGACAAGCATCCTCCCTACCCAATTCCTCAAGAATCCCAAGTTCTCAAAAGTTGCAAACATCATAAAATTTTGCAAACAGTCAAAACTCCAAAAATTTGACATCACCACCAAAGTGCATACATCCAAAGGCACCTACACTAGTGATTCTCATCACTCAAAATTCAAATCCCTTGCTCAAAAGAAAAATCAAAATAAAATAAACAGTGATTCTTATCACTATAAACGAGCAAGTATCCCAATACAAATGAAGAAAAGAAGGGAGTTGAACTTGAATCCCTGGAATTCTCAGCATTCAGAAGGTCATGAGATAAACCTTAGTATCGGTTTGGTTGATAGCCTATCGGTCACTCATGGCAAACCTCCCGCATGATGATATATCTGTGGAATTCACTTGTGTGCAGACCAATGTTTGCATGTGGATGAGCTAGCTTATGGTATCCTAGAATGTAAACCAGATTAATCTTACTAAATACAACAACGGAGTTAGTGGAGCTAATTAGGTGATCCTCAGTATAGGTTTGGTTGATAGCCTATCTGGAATTGGCGGTATCCTGACGAATACCACATAAATGAACTCAATTGCACACACAAGGATGTGAAATAGTTTGGTCAAAGACAAGTCGAATTTAGACCTTGTTCAAAAGTCTTGCGAGATAAATGTACAGTCTTGGCTAGTTAGTTAAAATATTTGCATCTCAGAAAAGTTTAAATACATTTTCAAACAACTGGTACATTTCATTTTGCACATCACCATCAAAATATATGCAAAATACAAAAACAAAGTTTTCACATGCAAAGTCATTTCACAAAGTCATCCCATTAGTACAACAAGTCAGTCAAATCTTGTACAGTCTATGGTGCATCGACAAGTCATCAACAACTCATTTCATTCATTCCACATGCATACATCATACAAATTAGACACATCGCATTCATAAAAGCATTTGCATACATCAATGTAAATACATATACATAAAAACAAAACAGAAAATATCCACAAACAATAGCAATAAAAGTGTTGAACAAAGGCATCTTTGCGCCTGACATTCAATGGCATAAAAAATTGATGTCGGGGTCTACCTTGTCGCTATCCTACTCCTTAAGAAGGCTACCATAGCCGGACCGCTCCACAGGAAGATGGATTTTTGACAATTTCACCCCCCAACGACATCCCAAATGGGTCAAAACCCACTCAAAAACAATAAAAAAAAACAAACAACAAAAAAAACATGCAACACAAAAACAAAGCAATAAGCATTACCGGACAAAAGTGCTTTTATACTTAATCTCTTGGCATAAAAAAAAACCAATGTCAAGGTTTACATTGTCCTTATCTGTCTCCCTAAGAAGGCTACCCTGGTTGGATCACTCCATGAGAGATCAACTTTTTGCCACTGTTAACCCCAAATGGCGTCCCAAAATGGGTTCACACCCACCAAAAATAGGTCACAAAAATTGGGAAACTGCTCAAGCATTCAATGGACAACATCTAAAGGCACCTTCACTTAAGTCATCTTGGGTCAAGCGACTCGTCGCTTTTCTCATGGCAGTAATTCCTTCATCGATTTGTCACTTGAGGGGGTAGTCACACTTAAGTCATCAATCAACAAACACACACCCAATCAAGGCAATGGCATGCATTCAAAGAATCATTGACAAAGACAATCACGCTCTTGCTTGGGATAGCAAACGAGCAATAATCACAAATTGATCAAACGCTTGGCATTCGTGAATCATGAACACAAGGTTCCCCCGTGGATAAAAGGTTGTGCCCTTTGCCTATTCATGACTGATCAATGACCAAGCTCAAGTCACACCTCACCAAAATAGGTTAATACTTGAAATCAAATTCCTTAGCTCGTCAAAAGCAAGGATTCAAGAATGCATGCCCTTTCCATACTTGGGGCATCAAGAGTTGGTTAGGTTACTAAGAAACCCTAATCATTAGTGCTTTGGTTATCTATTTTTTCTCGAGCTGCGCCTTGCACAACGCTTCCCAAAAAGGGGCATCTGTAGACATCAAAACAGCACCAATCCGATTACGTGACAACAAGCGCAAATCACATTGACACAAACAGCCCCCAGGGCATCCCCAGAGGTTAAAACAGTGGTCTTAACCACTCACACAGCAGTTTTAAAGATTCTAAGAGAATTTGGTTTTTTCCATGACAAACCTATTACTCTTTGGTGTGATAATTAGAACATAATTCATATTGCATGCAATCCAGTTGAGTGTCAGCACACCAAGCACATTAAGATACACATGCACTCCATTCGACAATATATTCAAAACGGGGACATATACTTGGACTATATTCCAACTGAAAATCAAGTTGCAAACATCTTCACCAAGTCATTTTCTTCTCCGCATTACATACAGTTGCAAGAGAAACTTGGAGTATTACAACCACATTGAAACATAGGTCTTTTCACCTCTCCTTTTATTATTGTATTCTTTTGAGGATGGTTTTTTCCCATGTGGTTTTTTTATCATCTCTCCCTTATATATTATACATGAGTACCTCATCAAGCCATGTTGTCGGGACTCATTTTTTTTGTTATTAAGGACAATATTCACCATTCAAAGACATGCCTCTTTATTTCATAGCAGATGGTTTTTCCCATGTGGTTTTTTCACCATCTCTCATATATATTTTAAATGAGTACCTCATCAGGCCATGTTTCTGGGACTCACCTTTTTTTGTATTAAGAGGACAATATTCACAAACCAAAGACATGCCTATTCCTTTTTTCTTTTTTGATAGATGGTTTTTCCCATGGGGTTTTTACCATCTCTTCAAAAAATAAACCATTGTACATGAGTACCTCACTAGGTTTTGTTGCTGGGACTCATTTGCACAATACACCCCTAGTATCACTTAAGGGGGGGTGTTAGAAAAAGTAATTATTCTCTTAAGTTCTACTAGGATAGACTTGATTTTCCACTCCTTCATGAGTCAGGTGAACTCTCAGTTATAGTCTACATAAGATTTGATGAGTTGTTATAATCCAATGGCTTTCAATGCTCAAATTTGTTATTTATACAAAGTTGATCCATGGAATAATAAATCAGTTCTACTCTTTCTTCATATTTTATGTAATGCTCTGCATGTCTATGTTTTGAAATTATAACAAAATCTACCAAGGAAACACTAAACCACATGGAAAACTTGGATCCAAGAAATCGACGAAGAAACTAGAACCTTGAAGCTTGTGGGCTAAAACCCCATAGGAAAACAACAAAAAGGAAACCTCGACTCCTATGGATTCCAACCCCACAGGAAATTAGAATAAAATATAATCCTCTAGATGGATAAATCAGTATTTACCAAAAAATAAACTTTGCCCTTCAAAGAAACAATGGCCCAATATAGACCACCACCCAACCACCAGTTCACTACAAACTCATAATAATAATATTATTAAAAGTATATATTTGTAACTAACCATGAGCTAAACACCTAGTAGTTTTATTTCACTTTTTCATTGAAAAGTATTATAATAACATAATTAGCATCATCGCATAAATCCAAACAAAGATCAACATAAGTAGACCATAAAATTTGATGTAAAAGTAATAGTATATAAACATATTCATAATTCCTAAGACTATTTTATTCTAAATAGAATAGCATCATATCTCTAAAGTTAGAGGTGATTTCTTTAAATTTTATTTTAATATTATTATACGTGTGATGAAGGTATGCACATTACCTATTTTTATTTGTAACATTTAAAGTTAATTATAATGTAATATTAATTTTTTTAATATAATATGTTTTTAATTTTTTAAATGTAATATTTTTATTACACTATTTTATTTTAAAAATAAAAAATGTGTATTAAACGTTTATTAAATTTAAAATTATTGATAATTAAATTTAAATTTAAATATTTAAAATGGTGCAAAACAAATGGTGGAAAATATCACATGATAAACTAACTTTCCAATCCCATGAGTGAACCATAGCATTTTAATCAAATGACATGTGTTCAATTGGTTAAATACCTCATCCTTCAGTAAGGAGACCAATTTTTAATCTTACAAAGAGATACATGTGTGATTTCTGTTAGCTTTTGATGTTATATATTTAAGGGAATGCAACCACAAGGACTAAAATAATAATGCAATATTATATCTATGATAATGGTAATATAATAAGCAAGAAAAAATTATAATAAAATTTTGCAATAACTCATAAAATAGCCATTAATGAAAGCTCATGAAAATAGTAACTTCATACAAAAAGTGGAGATCTTGAATACTCCATGCTTCATACAAGTTCTACATTGTATCTACTCTAGTCTATCTTATGCTTCTCTCTATCTTCTCTCTTTCTCAAACATATATCAAAGGCCTATATATAAGAGATATGTCTCTTGGCCTTTCACCTACCTATGACTCTTCATCTTCCTATTATGTACATGTGGACTACATGCACATTTACATCATCAAGTACTTTGCACATTCTAACACTTGTGTATTTATTACATTTGCATAAAGTAAAGACTGAAATCCTAATCTAAGACAAACTCCCAATCTAAAGATATACCCAATGTGGTACATTGGCATGTACCAAATAATGTAATATACTCCACCACCCTCCTATATTACATTATTTGATTATTGAGGAATTTAGTCTTCAATGTGGGTATTTATCTTTCAAATATTCTTCTACTTATTTAATTTGTAGATGATCAAGTAATCCATAGTTTTTTTATCCTCTCATATTTCTTGTTCTGAATCTTCTATTTCCTTGTTGACTTTTATGATATATAGATTTTCCATTTTCTGCAATCTGTTCCTTAGAAAATGCATTAGTGTTGTTTTGAAATACAATAATATCTTGTGAAATCTCAATTGAATATAGAGCATATATATATTTATGGATTGATCTTGTAGCTTCTATTTCATTTTTATTTATGATGAGACACATATTGATTCCATTTATGTATCTAAAATCAATCATTTTGTTCTCAATTAGCTTTGTAATTAAAACAAGATTTGATGTTAATACATGAATATATATTACATCATGTAACAAAAAATTTGGAAATGATGTACTAGGGGTAGGTTTTGCCATCTATAATTTTCAACCTAAAATTATTAGTGACTCCAAGGCAATCAAACCATTGTAAATTTCCTGTCATGTGATGACTTACATTGAAATCAATATAACAAATGTCCTTTTCATTTTAACTTGAAGGATTGTTTGTAATTGAAGTAATTTTACATATTTGATATGGAATATTGTATGGATTTTGACCTTGAATCCTTTTATAGTGTGTCTTGTGAAGATATGTTCCTCTTGCTAACTTATCCATTATCCTAATAAATTGTAGTGTTTCTTATGTATCTTAGTCAATTTTTGGATTAAAACCTTCAATTATTGTAGTATATGGTCAATCAATAGTTAGATTTTTAAATAGATTTTTTTATCTCTTTTGTATTGAGAAAAAAATTGATATAACCTTTTATCTTTCAAAGCCTTTGTAGTTGTCTACCTTATGACTCCCTAGTTTAGAAATAAAACTCAATGAACTTTTTCAATTCTTAAATCTATAGAATACCTTGAAAATATTAATGTTCAATCAATGGTTTTGACAAGGATTTAGTTTTCCAAGTTTCAAGGTAGAATACCTTTTAACTCTCAAGTATTTTGAGTATATTATACTTTAGCTTTCTAAGTTTTTTTTATTTGAATTCCTTTTATCTCCCTAATGTTTAACTACAATTTTCACCTTATTTCTGTTGGGACTTAAAATGGAATGAACAAGATGAGATATATTGTACATGAAAATGTGTTACATATATAGGTAGGAGGCCTATATGATAAATGACAAGTGTCAATATAAACTAACAAGTGTCAAAATAGAGGCATAGTGCACTTTAATTCTAACATTCCCCCTTAAAGTGCACTATCCTAACTAAAGAAAAAAAACAAGTCAACATTAGTTAGTATTCCCCCTTAATGTTGACTTCTATAAAAGCAATCTATCATCATCTTTTATTGCTAATTTGGTCTAGGTTTGTGCTCTTTGCGCTTGGCCCTCCACCTATGAATAATGCTATATGAACTATGTATACATCTCGATCTTTTGCCTCAGGTTCAGCCACTTCCATGGGTCTTTTGTCATTGGGTCAGTCGTCTAAGTGCCTTAGGGTTAGCCAATTCTAGGTCTGTTGCCTCTGCAAGTCATCCTCAGAGGATGTTGCCTCTCATAGGTCACTGACTAGATCCACCTTGAATATCAAATCCCTCTTCATGGTGAACTCAATCATGAAGGTGTCAATATTTCATGGCTCATTTTTTCTTATGTATTAAGGTGCATTTTACGCTCCGTGTGCGCAATGTCACTGATGCCTTGTGGCTTTCGCATTAGGGTAGATTGGATTTGTGTTTTGAGTCCAGAGATTCGATGGTGCTCACATTCACACTTCCTCCATCATAGCACTTAAAATCATCCAACAGATCACGCCTGCGAGTCTTCCTCCCCTTCAGATAGTTGGAAATTTCAATAGTACTCTTTACGTCTAATATTGCTAGGCCAAAAATGATTTGCGACGTTGGGATCCAATGTTTTTGGGAAGAAACAAAGTATCCAGACTGTATTTCTGAAACACCCACATTGACAAACCCATAAAATATGGACACCCACAAGCCTTCTGCTGTGGATGTATACACAGTGTGTATACTCCTGTTGGCTATGTTGTGTGGTATACATAGCGCTATGGTAGAGGCACTGAAGGGCACAAATATTTGTGGTCTATCATTTTTGGAGGAGGTGGCAAAGCCTGTAGCTACATGTGGTGGAAAAAATGGATCATCGACTACAATTTCAAAACCCTTATGTGGATGATGGTGTTGGACACCGCCTTCCTACTAGAGCTTTTGTGAATCTAAACAATAGCTCCCTCATCTATGCATCGTTATCAATGATCACTGAAACAACATGAACATCACTCCTTGGTTAAGGTTCCATCTACAACATCTCCATGCGTACAACATAACGATGGTGTTTTTGCTTTTTGTCTCTTGCTATCGCTCACTGTATCTGAGCACTAAAATATCAACAACTGATTTAAAACATCAATAGCTACTTCCATCCTCGGAAAAACATGGATTTTTCCACAATCTATGAAAACATTATCTCTAACGAATATCGCCAGAAGGTTCTTGCTTCTAGCAGCGCCTATGATCTACACTAGGGTTGTCTACCTTCTCCACCGCATGGCACACTTTCCTCCACTTGCATTTGCTAAAAAATATACCCATAGCTAAAGATCACGATCTTAGCTAAAGGTTCTTAAATTTTTAGATCTAAAACAGAAGTTGCATCTTTGCCATCCATTGCATCACAAAAAAAATCTGTAACCACAACTCTTAAATTCAAACTTACAAAAAACTTTTTCCTTAAAAACAATAAATCACTCTAAAAATATTGGCAAAATAGAAATTTGGTGTTCAACTCCTTATATATCACTAAATAGAAATTTGCAAAATAAAATATTTGCAAAAATAATACTTCAATTTCAATATAGAAGACCTTATTCATTCTAATTAAATTATTTCCAAATATTTCAAAACTTGAATTTCAAAAAATGCAATTTTTAAAAACCTCTCAACTTATAATATCTTTAATTCAATAGCCTTTCTAATCCATCAATAAATTATCTAAGGTTGTACTTTTCTTATATATCTATGCATTAAAAAAATAAACTTAACTTTAGAAATAATAGACCTTAGGCCTCCTTAAACTTTATGGAATGCAAATGATAATTCAATGTTAATATACCTTTTTTTAAGGTGAGACACTATGTATTGATTGGCTTCTACTTTCACTATAGTTTCCATGCTATTTGGGTGTTGTTTTCTTCTCAAAACTTGAGGTATTGTAGTATTATTTTATTGCATTAATTGCTCTTCCTTTTTATGGTGTACTCTTCTACTTTTTACTGTCCTCCTTATCCTCTTCAACGTTCTCTAACCTTGGAAGCTTGGTATATGCACTATCTTCACATTTGGTCTATTAATACTTGGGTATATCCTTTGTCTTACATGCAACATGACATTTAATGTAACCTTCAGACGTTGCTCTTCACTATTAGGTGGTATAGACATTACTTATTACAATATAGGCATTACTTTAATCTTTATATGTTGTTCTTATTTGTTAGGTGGTGCAAGCCTTACTTCAGTATTCGGATGTTGCTCTTCTTTGTTATGTGGTGCAAGCATTATTAAAGGTTTTTAGCACTCTTCTCTTTTGTTCCAAGTGGCATATGGTTTCTTTGTCCACCATGATAAGTGATGGATCCTTTCTCCTGCATGTAACCTATCCTTAGCACTCAATGTTCCTTTATTTTTCATAATGTTCTTCACCAACTCTTTGCAAGTTGTTTTGTCTTCCTTTTGCAATTATCGAGTGCTTCTTGACTTCCAATGTATGGTGGTGGATCTTATCCTTTGATGAACACTCCTCTTCAATGGTGGTGGCTCCTCCTTTGGTGACACTTCAATGCTTCTTTCCTTTGTGAATGTTTCAATGTTGTTTTACCCAATATACAACCTCTTTTACATGGGTAAAGCATTTCTACTTAATTTATTTTTCTAAGTTAATAATTCCACCTTTGTCCTTGTTGTAGCTCTATCATGATTTTATATTTATCTTATTTATCTTATTGTAGATTTTGTTCCAATATGGGTCCTACATTATTGGAGTTTTGACACCCTATTTGGTGTCTATAAACACCTTTAATATGTTAAATTTGAGCCCTTATTCGACTATTTTTCACTTTATGGCATCTCCATTTAAACTTAATGATTCTACCATTAATGACTATAACTTGTGTGCATCTTTGGTGTCTTTAGACACTTTACTCTTTTCCTTATTTTTCTAATTTAGAAATGATAAATATGGTCATTTTATAAACTATAAATGAATCTATTGTAGACTAAGATATTATACCTTTGTTGCACCAAATTTTTGAGATCTATTTAGTCTCTTTTTGTAGCTTGCCTTCTAGTATTTTTTAATTGGTATTTTCTTTAATATTATGACACCTCCTCTTTCTCGTGGTGGTTTCTCTTCACTAAGACTTGTTGCTTCTTTCACATGTGCTTTATGGTGTCTTTGGATACTTAAAATCATCCTTGTTCTTGTGCACTATTTTTTCTCCCCTTGATAATATTTCACTTTGATAGTTCTCAAAAATAACATGCATTAAGTACTATCAACTTCTTCTTATTACTCCTTTCAAGCATATTTTTAATACTATCTTATGTTGATGTATTTTACAGGGTTCAAGATGATAATTCTACCTCTTTTCTTAACTTGAAGACTTTTACACTTATAATCCTTTTACTACCTTTAATAAATCTAATATGGTTTTTTTAAGAAACTTAAATAATACTTGAATAAAAACTTTAGTAACACTAATTTTCAAACTTTTTTGACCTCATTTATAGCAATCTTTCATGGTGGTTTGGTTCAACTATTTGCTACCCCAAATTCAAAAAAAATTCAGCTTCAACTTCTTTATGTTTTTCTGCCCTAGACTTATATATCTTGTAGTTCTATCTTGCTTTCCAAGAAGTTTCAATTTTTTGAATGCTTCTTCTAATATTGTTGTCCAAGAATGTATAATTTTATAGCTATAATACTACCCAATTCTCTCTATATTTTAGAATTTTATTTGCTATCCAAAAGGGCTTAAATTCTCGTCGAATTTGATCTCTTAAATTCTAAAAATTTACAACTATTAATGTTTCCATCTTACTAGCCTAAAACCTTCTATTTTGCAACTTCTAATGTTGTCTAATATGCTACTTTTAACTTCTAAAATTTGTAGAAAATTTCCTTAACCAAAATTTGTCCAATCCTTCTTAAATTTGTTATTCTAGAATCTTTCAACTTTGGTGACAAAAAAATATCAATCTTCTCTTCCACAAATCAACCTTCAAATCCTTTGTGTCTATCCTCAAAAAAATTAAAAAATCTGGTGGCTTCTTCTAGCTTCTTTCTCCTTCAATATCCTTGTTGAATTCTAAATTTAAAATAGACCTATTTTTTGGCCTCCTTCTCAAGATCTGAATATCTTGAGGTCTTCTAGAATTATTTCCAAAATTTGGTAAACTTCTTGTCAAATTATTTTTCCTTTTGGGCTTATTTTCGGATGGCGATAATTGTCCCAAATTATTCTTTATCAAGAACTTCTCCTTGCTAGCAATCTTCTCTCTTGAGCTCTCTTCAAGTCTCCTCCAATGATAACTTCTTCAATATATTCAATGAGGCTTTCCTAGCCTTCTCCTTATTTCTCCTTTCAATTTTTCTTGAGGTCTTCTTCTCTTGGGCCTTCAAAATTTACAACTCATCAAAAACTTCAATGATATTTTTCCTTGATCTCTCCAATATTCCAACTATAGAAGTTCTACAATGAGATCTCTTTCTTGTCCAATTTTTTTTCCTTCTTAAAATATACAGTAGGACCTTTTATTTCTTTAATCTTCCAAATTTGGAAGTTATTCAGTCTTCAAACTTCTATGAGGACCTCTTTCTTGGTTCTTCTCAATCTTCAATCTTCTATAGAGATATCTTTCTTGAGTCTCCTCTTCCTTAAATATTCAATAGGCTCCTTTGTCCTCTTTATCTCTTCTCAATATTCAATCTAGAATGTTCAATATGAAACGAGAACTTCTTCTCTTGATTATATTCTTTCAGCAATATAAAGGCTTCAATCTTCTACCTCCAATATTCAATCTTCAATTTGTTGCTTTAGGTACTAGATCAATTCCAAAGAAGATATTCTTCCTAGATATTGTAGAAAGCTTATCAAATTTATTTTAATGAACTATTCTCTACAACAAAGTATTAGAAAATAATAATGGAATTTTTTTAAAATCTAAATAAATTGAACTTCACTAGTTGAATTGTCAATTTAGTGGAATCAATGTTAAGTCCTAGTCTTCACAAGTTTTTCTGTAACTCTATGGAAAGACTCTAGCCAAAATATAATTTTAAAAATTTTGAAAATGATATTTCTCATATCTTCTCAATCTTTCTTGTAGCTCTCCTTATCTCCTATCAATCTACCTTGTGCTCTGATACCACCATTAGCTTTTGATACTATATATTTAATGAAATGCAACTATAAGAACTAAAGTACACATGCAATATTATATCTATGATAATGGTAATATAATAAGTAAGAGAAACGTATAAGAAACTTTTTCAATAACTCATGAAATATCCATTAATTAAATATCACAAAAATAGTAACTTCATACATAAAGTGAATATCTTGAATACTTCATGCTTTATACAAGTTCTACATTGTATCTACTCTAGTCTATCTTATATTTTTCTCTATCTTCTCTCCTTCTTAAACATCTATCAAAGGCCTATATATAAGATATATATCTCTTGGACTTTCACCTAACTATGACTCTTCATCTTCCTATTATGTACATGCGGACTATATGCACATTTACATCATCAAGTACTTTGTACATTCTAACACTTGTGCATTTATTACATTACATAAAGTAAATACTCATCCTAATATAAGATAAACTCCTAATCTAAATATGTATCCAAGGTAGAACATTGGTATGTACCAAATAATATAATATATTCTAACAATTTCAATTGAGATATTATTCTAATACTACTATGTAATCATGATGTAATATAGGTGTAGACCATTTCAATTCCATATAACTAGTTAAAATAAATAGATATAGCTTATATAGAAAATAATGTTACTGAATTTACATATGGATAAAGTATTAGTAAATATAGTTGATATGATTGAGGAATATAGTACAAGCAAGAAGTTAGCATCACTTTTCTTTTTTATGATCTTTGGTGAAGAGTAGAAAACTAGTGAGAATAGTAAAACATTTTGAACAAGAAGTGTGTCTTATCTCTTATTGTTTTAGATTTTTGGAGATATTTAAAAATAAAGAATTCTTATATGTAAAATATATGTATCATGGAAGGTAATTCATTATTAAATCACTAATTGGAAGTATGAATACACCAGTTAAGTACAAGAAGAAGATCAACCCTATGTCAAGCTCTAACTAGATAATAGCTTTATGAAATGATTATCACAAATGAGATGATTGAATATGAAATAATGATTCTTAAATGTAAATGGTTTTATTTCCATAAATATTGGATAGGATATTATAGATTGTACATTAGATCAAGTGGAAGTGGATATCCATTTCAAATTACTCCATGATTTTTTATTGATATTTTTCATTATCTTCTCCAATTCAAAATATTCAATGATAAAAAGTTAAAAACATTGGAGTGGGAATTGTTTTAGTGGATACAAAAACTACTAGAAAAATTGTTACGGGTTAATATTTTTGGACTTCCAAGTCATATTATAAATAAATAAATCTGGAACAAAATCAAAACTACTCTAGGAAATTTTATTTAGAGGTTCCAACTACTATGGATAAAAAATAGTTATTTATACCTAGATATGAGTTCCCATAGATATATCAAACTCTTTACCATAATTAATTTAACCTAAATATAAATAAACTTGTTGACTATAAAATATTACATTCCTATGTTGCAAATGTTATGACATTGTACACATGTTTGGAGACTATAAACTAAAATAATGGGGAAAAATACAAGAAAATTTGGACATTATACAAACATTAATATGAGGTAAGGATATATATTTTTTAAAGTGAAAAATCCCTTGTGGGTCCGCCTTGGTCTGAGAGACCACAAACAAGGGGTTCTACACCATCAAAGTCACCCGGGAGTCACACTCGACCCTGTCCGCACCAACATTATCAATTGGATTTTGGGTACCCAATTAAACTTTTTGGTAGGGTGGAGATTCGAACCTGGGACCTCCCTTTGAGGATTGCCCTCTCCTCTCCAACTCACCTACAACACCTGGATATATGAGGTAAGGATATCATATTATAGTAGAAGTCAGATTAAACAAAGGATTTACCACTTCACAAAAAGTGGTAAAGAACACCTCCTACAACCTTATATGGATAATACCATCATGGTTCACTTGATTAAACTATCAGGAGAAGCAAATAATTATGATACTTCAAATGAGGAATTATAGTTTGCAAGTTCTATTTAGAAGGATTTAAATATGGGAAGGAGGATGTGGAATAAAATCATAAAATAAAAAAGATTTAAGATATAAAATATAATTGAGGTAAATCATCATCATTTAGTATAAAAATATATCTTTATACTAAAAATAAAAGTACTATTGAGTTGATATTTTGTGATTATAAGTTTTAAAGAGCACCATAATAAAGAAAGAAGTATGGAGGATATACATAAAAATTTAATGTCTTTAAGGTAACATAAGAAAGTAAGTATGATAGAGGATTCACACTTCAGGGTTTCTAGGGTAGCATAAAGAAGAGAATATATTTGAGACTATTTGTTACACTTCATATTATTCAAGGGAAAATAAGTTTAGAGGTAATAAGTCTTCACATGAATAATTTAGAAAATTTGAAGATATTGATGACCATGAAAATATTAATGAGAAAAAAAGAGAGGAACACACTAAATTTAAGAATGAAGAGAAAAATAAAATCATAAGGATATCAAATTGGTTTTCTTAATACAAATATAACAAACTTGTTAACAAGAATTGATGATTAGTGAACAAATAAGAAAAAAAAATGTTATCATCAAATAATAGGATATGAAATTAATAACCCTAAAAAATATTAGGAGAAAATTAATAGATTTTTATAATATAAGAAATAAAAATAAGTAGTTATGATAGAAAAATCCACTCAAAAAATTTAGAAGATGAGAGATTGTATAACAGTTTTTGTTATATGATCTTTAGAATGTATTGCAACATTGGAACAAACACAAATGTAATTTATAAATGATAGAAGGAAAAAGTATATAAGTTATTGGTTTTTATTTAAGGTTAGAGAAAATATAATAATGGTCATCATAATTAAATTCAGAATCATAATTATGGTCTTTGGGTTCTTTTAGGGGTACTTCAACATGGTTCTATATCCTATGGAAAAAAGTAAACTATTCAGTGAATGGAGGATTTTTTTCATTTGTAAATTAAAATAGCCTTTGGGATGTTTTTCCTTAAGCTTTTAAATATAAATGGGATAAAAAATGAATTGGAAAAAATACAGGAATACTTGAAACAGATATATGATATTATACATTGTTGGAAACTATGTATACAATCACTTTAGATGTTTTAATATAAAAAATATCATGATATAAACCATTCTCTTGAGATGTGAACTACTCAATAATGGACATTCAAATATATTGTAATTTTATTATATTTTCCTTTAAAACTTTTTTCTCATCTAGATGGTTATGTACAGATTGAAGGACCAAACAATATCATGATATAAACCATTCTCTTGAGATGTGAACTACTCAATAATGGACATTCAATTATATTGTAATTTTATTATATTTTCCTTTAAAAAAAATTTCTCATCTAGATGGTTATGTACATATTGAAGGACCATGTATGTGTAGGTTTTTTTTAAAAATAAAATATATAAAGAGGTAAATGAATATTTAGAATGCCAAACATTTTGGTGAGGTATTTAAAATAAAAAAATAAATTCAAACTCAATATTGGAAATAAATTAAATGAACCAAGATATAAATAGACAAGAAATATAATTACATTATGAATTTTATAATATATTAAAAAAGGAAGAGTCATATTGGTCCTAAAAAGCTAGAGATATATGGATTAGGAGAGGATAGAAATACAAAAACAATTCCATGCTATAGCCAAAATAGATTTATCTTTTAACTAACCCAAAAATATTTCAACTCCAAGTGGAATAAGCATTGAGGAAGAAGAATATATTAGGAAGGAAGCAATTACTTAATTGAAATATTTTTTTATCAAGCATTGGGTTAGATAAGGAGGCATAATATAAGATTTTATAAAATATTACATCAATTATAAGATATGGAAAAATTAAATGATTTATGATAAATATATTTATGGAGGGGCTATATAAGATAATTTTCTCATTCCATATATACAAGGCATCCAATATTAGTCCCTTCAATTTATTTCAATAAACTTGAAATTTTTTGAAGCATGATATGTTGGCTTATGTTAAAGACACTAGAAAAAAGAGCTTAAAAAATGTGATCAATGTCAATTTTATTGCATTGGTCTCCAAGAAAGACAAAATAAAATAATTTTATATAGTTTTCAAATAAGCATTTTCATTTGATCTATAATGTAAATTAAAAAAATATGGTAAATAGATTGAAAAGAATATTAAAATGTATTGTATTGCCTAGGTAGTTTTTTTTTGATAGTAGATAAATTACTTATGATATAGTCATTGAAGAGGAGGTCATGCATTATCTTTGAATTAAAAGAAAAAGATATAGTACATTTATAAAATTAGATATAAGCAAAGCATATAATAAGGTATACTAGAGTTTTGTATATAGCATTCTAAAAAATATGGTATTTATCAAGGTTCATGTAAATGGGTTAGACAATGTTATAATACTCTAAAATATATCATTTCGATCAATGGAACCTTGATTATATGCTTTGGATCATCTCACGGACTCTAATAGGATGAATGAATATTTTCTTACCCATTTATTGTTATTATGGAGGCATTGAGGAGAGTTTTATCAAAGATAAAATTTAATTCAAACATCAAATATATTCAAGTTATAACAAATTGTCCTTTTGAATCTCATCTCCAAGTTGTTCAAGATACTTTTAATTTAGGTTATTCCTTAGTTAGTAAGGCCATGGAGTTTAAATCAATATTTTCATGTTATGAGAATATTGTTGAATAATTGGTTAATGTAACAAAGTCTAAGATCTTTTTTGCCAACACTACCCTATATTTATTGTCATTCTTGGTTTAAATTCTAGAGTTTAAAGTTGTAAAATTATCATCAACATATTTAGGTATTATTTTTTCTAATGAAGAAAATATGGTTCTAGACACTCAATTTTGGAAAGAATAAAATATTTTTGAAAGGTTTGAATTGCATGTTCTTAACCATGGTTGGAAGGATATAACTCACAATGACTACATTCTAATTTTTCCCTTGTTATAATGTCACTTTCATTTATGATGATAGACATAGCATATGATTTAGATAAAATGCAAAGATATTTTATTTAGAAATATCTGAGGAAAAATTTATATTTTCTCTTTAGAATTAGGAAAGTGTTAGAACGAAAACATATAGGATGGATGAGCTTGTAAAATTGTATATTTATGTGTTTGGAATTAAGGGAAAATCTTAGGTGTAGATGATTACAACAAATTTTTTCAAGAAGCAAGCCCTACATGGAGACCTAGCCACATAGAACTTCATATCATATAATATGCTTAGGTAAAGCATTATCCTCTTATTTTTTTAATCTAAAATAAAAACCCCTAACTTAGCTTATAAATTTTCAAATTCATATATTATATTAATGTGAGCAATTAATCCACATAATGGATTTTTATGACCAATATAACTGAAGGAGAGAACCTCAAATATATAAAAATAAGCTTCAAGAGTTTTACTTGTATTCTTTTACGTAGAAAGATGAGTTAGTTTGGAATATATAAATTGACAGTGCATACTTGGTCATGTTAGGATATAAGACACTGTTTGTTGGAAGGATATGGAAATATTAGATTACCTACTTCTTTATTGTACCTTTACTTACACCATTTTGGTCCTTTATGTGTGAACGTGTGCCATTACATGTGCATGTGCATGTGTATACACATAAGGTTACTCTATCTACATTGTAAGACTATAAAATATTGGATAACATACTTCAAAGCTAAAGCATCATGTAGTATCTAGAGAATTAGAGTTGATTTTATTTATTAGAATTCTTGGATTGAAAGGAAGAATACAGTGTTCAAAAATAGTTTCAAAATATTTATAGGCATGGTGGTATAATGGGAATTTTTATTTTTGGAAAATATGTTCTAACCTCTTGGTTACAAGATTTGAACATTTAAGAGTCATCAATGAAAATGGAGTTAGCACAAAGGATATGGTTGGATCCATACTAACATAGAAATTATTATCAAAATAATTTTTTATAGTTATTGCAAAGGAAATTTAAGAGAAATTGGTGGGAAATAAAAATGGAGTTAATGGATGGATCATCCTAAAATAGAAATTATTATGAAAATTATTTTTTGTCCTTCTTGCAAATGAAATCGAGAAAAGCTGGTGGGGTTTTCCAAATAATGATAACACAATTCCTCTTATCCTATAAAAGTTCAACTAACAACCATGCAGACACTATCCAACTTCTTATGGAGATCAAAATTACTATAAATAATAGGGAGATTCATAAATTATTATTAATACCATCATGAATAATTGATATAACAATTTGATAAACATACTATTATTTCTACTATATATAAACAGTTGTTGGAGGTATTAGACTAAAACCTACTTTTCAATAATTTATATAATTATATATATAAAGCATAATAATCAGAATAATCACAATTGCAATGTTGACCTTTCAGATGTGTGGATGGAAGGCTATCAAATGGAGTAGATTCATATTTAAATAGTATGAAAAAATAAATTATTATAAATGATTAGGAATGTCGAGTTGTGGGACTGGAAGACCACCAAGGTCTTATTTGGCTTACTTGTTACACCGGTTCTGTTGTATGGTTGCGAGGTGTGGGCTAGTGGCACAACAAATGCAAAATGGAGGCAAATAGAAAGGATTAAAAAATATCTAATCACAAACTTTCTCAAAATTAAGGCCACAATCCCTTATGAAATTATTCTAGTTAAAACTGGAATGTTCCCTTTAGAAGCAATTGCTATGACCAAGTTGTTATGTTACTTGAAAAAATAGAAAACATGACAAATGATAGATGGCCTAGGGCAGCTAGGGACGAAGAATTGCATAAGTGAAAGAATACATGGATGAAACAAAATCAGAAATGGATGAAACATTGTAAAATCAACATAAATGAATGCCCAATTTTCAACAAAGACATAAAAAATTATGTGAATGAAAAGTTCAGAAGTGGAATATGGAAAAATGCAAGCAGGAAAAGACAGTATTATATTGCAAATTTTAACATAACATATGACCACAAGGAAAAAGCATATATAGGCGCTGAAATCAAGTGAAGGAAAAAATGCTCATTGCTCATATAAGGACTAGCTCTCATAGGCTTAGATGTGAAACAAGGAGATGGACAACGCCCAAAGAATAATGGGAATAAAGGATATGTACTCTATGTAGCATAGGGGCAGTAGAGACAGAGGAACACTTCATCTATAAATGCCCGAGTTTTTCAAATATCCTTGACAAATACAAAGAAACACTTGGGAACGAGTTTATGGCAGATTTATTTGAAGACAGTAAAATTAAAAAATTTGAGGAATTGCTAACACAAATCAACAGGAGAAAGAACAACCTTCTCAAAGATATTAAAGATCATATCTTATGATTTGAGTAATTATACTTCCATATTTGAGGTCCCATAAACCATATTTGGTTCTCACGGAGGTAATTAAAATCTTTTATTTCATTTCAAATAGCTCTTTGAAGTATGCTCAAACCGAATCATCACAATCATCTTCACAGTATGTCTGATAACCGGAAATAACGAAGATTCAAATCTTTCAAGTGCTTCATGTTTGGAAAAATTCAAAGCTTAGAAGTAACTGCCAAATAATTGATGTGTAAACTTAACACTGTAACTAGAAGGAAGAAAATTTGAAATAAAATCAAATATGTAGAGCAAGCAAAGTAATCAACCATGACGCAGACGCACTGCGGGAAAAAAAGATAATCCAAATGATTAAGATTTAATACACGGAGAGACTAAAGGACCTTAGATTAGTTTAGACTGTAATGTAGTTTTGGGAATCTACGTTCCCTGGGTGCAGGGCTGTGAAGTTAATGCGAATGTCGTTACACGAAAATGAAAACTCTAATATATGACATTAGCGAGAAAAGTGAACTTCTCCTCAATGTTTAACATGTCATTCTTTGTTACTCATTAAAAGATTGCCGTCAGTCTCACTGAACTTAATAACTTTGCATTAGTGTTTTGAAGGTATATCTGCAAAATGAGATAAAGAAAGAGATTGCCACATAATTCTTTATTTATATATATATATATAACTTGCACACGTTTTTCTACTGTTTCACTGATGAACTGCAGTGCACCCGACTCTGAAATAATTTTGAAATATAAAGACTTTACTTTTTAACACATTCAAATACCCACCTATTACATAGTTTAAATTTGAGTTTTGACATATCAATGCAGTAAACATGACTTTATTGGAGTAAAGTCTGTCTTTCTAAATTTAGACATAAATAAAATTTCATTGGTCTTGACATATAAACGGCAAATCTAATTCGTCCTCGTCAAGGTGAGCGCCTCTGATAAACGGCTCCTTCATGCGAACAAGACCCACAATATACTGAAGTGTATCTTCATCGCAGGGAAAGGTGATGGGCCTCTGGTGATCGAACCCGTACTCTTCTTTGGCCTTCTCAAGCAGAGCGCGAAACGCCGTATGATTTAAGTGGTTCACCCGGATCACAAACCGCTTACGGCTTAATCCCGTGTAGACCGCCACGTGACCGGGCGGAACATCGTAAGGAACATTCGCCACTAGCGCTTCGCAAAAACCCAGGCAGGACAAGAGATACTCCCGGAGCTTACCGCAAAAACCCTCCCGTAACTTTCGACTGGATGTCCGGTTTCTCTTTTTAACGTGAGAGTATCGCAGTATCAGTTGTACTAATTTGTTCCCCTTCATTGTAAAAACATCTCGCCAGACGTAGAGGAAGAAGAGGGCCAGGTGAAAATGGAAAACTCCTACAACTCTTCCAGAGGTTATAACATCTATAACTTCTCTTCTAGATTTTGAAAAAATTTGAAAGAAATAGGCAAATTTTAGGAACTTAAAAGCTCTAGAAACATAATCTACAACCACTCCACTAAACCGACGATGGGCTGATTAAAAGCTAAAATACTATATGAGGGATAAGGAATGAAGTTATACAAAGGGCACAAGCTCGTCCTACGAACTGTGGGATTTTGCTATTTATAGAAGACAATAGAGAAGGGGTCAAGCAGCAGCAGTCCATCTGTCCTAGATATTGGGAGTTTGAAGAGGACGGAAAACCTATGATGCCTCCAGACAAGACTATAATTAAATGAGGAGAAAATAGACGTCACGGAGTGTACGAAAGAGGACACAAATCCAATGAAGCCAGCGGGCACTCTACAGTTTCTGGTTTTGGATGTCTGTGTGCCAGTGCCTGCTGTTGTCGATGCATTCTGTTGGCCCACTGACTATGAGTTCCGATTCCGCTGCCCACAGAAAAAGAGTGGCGAGGGCCTAGTGGAGATTATCCTTTTATATGAAATAGAAGGTAGGTGGCGGGAACGTGACAGATTGGGACCGTTGAGGATATGCGAGATTCAATGGAGCAAGGCCTGGCCGAGGGGGCCAAATTTTTGGAGTCCTCGTGCACTGCAGTTCGGAGAACTGTCACTGGATGCCATGGCATATGAAATTTTGACTTCTGTTCTCCGACGCAATCCAACTTATGACACACTTATTTTCACACGAGAAATCCAGTTCGGTTGTTGACATTGAGGTATACAAAAGGAGGTTTTATACGTCAATTTAAACAGTCCCAGGAAAAGGCGAGCACCAACATGAAGGCTGACGAGAGAAACGGAAAGCTTTTTTTAGCTTTTCACTTTCAAGATGCTATAACATCAGGAAAAGGCGAGCACCGACTTGAAGGGCGTCGAGAGAAACGGAAAGTTTTTTTAGCTTTTCACTTTCGAGATGCTATAACATCAGAGACACGTGAATGTGAACTTGGTTGATGAACTTGTTATGTAACCAAAATAAATATATTCTTGTTCTCTTGATAGATTGCTGAGTTTCACATTGCTTTAATGCATTGGGGAGCCTTTGGTGAGGCACATGCGGTTAAGCCGATTTGCAGGGCTGGCTTTTGATCTACTCCCTTCCGGTGTAGCATATTTCTATGATAAAATGTAGCCAATGACGAGACGTTAGCAAGTTCCAGGTCTCAAACACTACACATATGTTTATGACGACCTATTGCTTTTTATACACGTTGAAAAATACTCATTGTTTTATTTGTTGGGTTACTACTAACTGCACTCGAGCTTGCATGAATGTTATTAAGGAATATGAGGGATAATAATATGCGAATCTAATTTCCAAAACCATTATGTGATTGATTTTTTTCACATGCTTTCTTGTGATGATTGAATCGTATTTGTATGTTAAATTAGTTAAATTTTGCTCTTGTGATGATTGAATCTTATTTGTATGGTACATTAGTTAAATTTTGCTCTTATATAAAATATTTTAGTAAAATATCTTACAACAAGATTTCATTATAGTTATAAGATTCACCATTATCTAATCTAGTTGCATGACTTTGAAATTTCGTTAATCTTTTTTTTAGAAATCTACCACATATACATCATGCTTTTTTATTGAGTTTTGATGTTCTTAATCTATTTCTCATACATGATCATTTTATTTCCACAACACACAATTATGATGGTGATACAAAGATATTTATTTTGGAATGCAAGCTGCTTTGATGGTAACAAGATACATTGATATAACACCATTAGTGAGGCATCATATTATCTTACATTGCTTATGGATATAAGGTGTAAAAGTATAGCATGATTTTGTTGATCCTAATATTTTATCACATGGGACACTTACAAAAATATTTTTTCTTATAGAGTTCAAATTATTGATTTGATAAATGCATGTTTTAATAGTGTAATCATAAGTTTGTGTCCTTCTTTCTCTAATGCTCACCAAATGGTATCATGCTCCCTCTAATGCACCACTTGTATATCTTACTTCTTCTACTTACAATATTGGGATTATGTATCCCACCTGCAATCCATCTATTTTTTAAGTCTAATAGTACACCTAATTTAGATATTGATGTGGAGATTTTATGCAATACAAAGTTTAATGATAATGGGAGATATCAATGTGGCACCAATGAAGAGCCCCATATTTTCTCACACCATTCATGGATATAGAGTGCATGAGCATAAAATAATTTTATTGGATCCTAATATTACATCACATGTGACATGTATAAGATATTTATTTGTCTCATTGAGTTTCACATAATTATGTGATAAAATACTCTATTATAGTAGCACAATTAAGAGATTGCATCATCCTTTAAAAATGGATAACATGCACATCTCACTTCTTTTATTGATAAGATTGATGAGACTTAATCCTATTCTTAAATAACCATGATTACACACATAATTCTATGTATCATGAGTTTGATGAAACACCAAATGGTGATGCATAGATTTCATATGATGTAGGCTTTGATGATGAGATTCATATATATGAGATCATTATAATGGCATCACACTATCTTATACCATTTATGGATGTATAGTATGCGAGGATGGCATGATTTTATTGGATGTTGATATACCATTGCACAAGACACTATAAGCATTGATATTATGGTATTATCCTCACACCTCAAGACAAGAAATACTACATCAAATCATGATAAATCAATAGTTTATGACTTCAAAGAATTATGCAATAATATTATTTTAAAAAATTAATCTCCTTTGCATTGAGATATTTTATAGTAGAATGTAAATAATGGCTTCAACAATATTAAGTGTAATATCACTTTAATCATTAGAATAATTTATATACTATTATTTTATTTTTTTGGTAATATTAACAGAAAAGAGAGTTTTGAAAGGGACCCCACAACCTTTTACAAAGCTCAAACAGAAAAATAAATAAATAAATGGAGCAGAAACAAAACAAATAGAAAGGAGAATCCTAGAAATTCTAGAAAAGCCAATGAACTGACCAAAGAGAGAACCGAGGTGGTTCTACAATAGAGAATCAAACTCGTGAATAATTTATTTAGACATCTTGGTAGCCTCCTCAGCATAGTCTAACGCCATCTTCATCGAACTCCAAACTGCACATTGTTTGGTCTCCATCAGACGAAGGCTATGGAGAATTACACTCTTCTTCACAATGGATTTACCTTGAGAGAACATCTCAGCAACTGGTTTGTCTTTGGCAATAAATATAAGAAATACCTCCACCACCTCATCAACCAAAATAAAAAGGCACCTAGCTAGTCGTGTCACAAAAGGTTATATAAAAAGAGTGGGTCTCCTAAGATTCAAAAACCAAAGAAGAAAGGACGAGAGCCGATACCAATAATCATTTAAATCTTTGATCTCTAAGACCTCCCGATGATATAAAAATAATAGAAGCCACCAAGACCATATATTCATAGGAAACAAGACCCGAGGCACTCCGATATCAGGGTATCTCAGATAATATAAATGCAGCGAAGGCCACCAAAACATTCGACTCATAGAAAGCGACACCCAAGGAACACTTTGAGGCCATTTTGCAAACCAAAGTCCACACAAAAAGTGTACAATAAGAGGAAGGCCTCAGGCAATGATCTCCTTCCAATAGAATCTTAAGAAGCTTTGGGACATTCCCTGACTCCCAAGGTAAAAATACATGTATATTTTAAAGTTTAAAATTTGAAATATCTGACAACATAAATGTAGTGGAGGCCACCAAAATATTTGGCTCATTAAGAGTGACACCCAAGGAACACTCTGAGGCCATTATGCATACCAAAGTCCACATAACAAACATACATCAAGAGGAATACGTCGGGTAACGAGCTCCTTTCAATGGAATCTTAGAAGCTTCGAGACATTCCCTAACTCCCAAGGCAAAAAGATAGACATATTTTAAAATTTAAAATTTGAAAAAAGGGCCTAACTGTGATGCCACAAGGAGGAAGACCAGCCTTCCTCCTACTACCACAATAACTCCCACCTCCCATCAATCCTAGTGCAAAGGTACTAGCCACAAACCACCAATTAATTAACATCCTTGTAGATGTGGTTAATGATATTAGGAGGAAAATCCCTCCACTAGACTGTAAATATTTGAATATTTACCCCCATGTTAGCCATTAAATCTGTAGTGGAGTTGCCTTATCTAAAAATGTGCCTGATTTGAATTTGCTCAAGAGCATGAGATAATTCGACTACTTCATAAATTAAGTTGACCACCCTCCAACTGACGTGGTAGGAGTCGTTAAGCATTATGACCATGTTCAAGGAATCACCTTCCATGATTGCTCTTTGATATCCATAATATTTTAGCAAAGATAAACCCAAATAAGCCACCCTTGCTTCAACAACCTGGGAAGAATTCCTACCAATGGACTTCGCGTAGGCTAGGAGTAAGTTACCTTCATTATCACGAATGACCCCCCTGCACCAGCCAATCCAAGATTACCTTTGGAGGCCCCATAAAAATTTAACTTAACCCAGCCCACGGGAGGAGGGGACCATCAAATCGAGCTCCTAGGATTAGGAGCCAGAGGAGGGCGATCCACATGACCAAAACCTAAACTTTGCTCAACCCAAATTTCACTAGGAGAAGAAGCTCTAGGGAGATCCAACACTAAGCACGTACTTTCCACATTCTCCACAGTCTTACCCAAGATACAAAAACTCAAAATATGAGAAGAATATTTTTTGTCCTTGAACACCTAGGTGTTCATCACCTTTCAAAATCCCCACAATACATGTGGAAGCAAAAATATTGAGAAGCATCTTAGCCTAGGCAATGAAAATGGAGGATCCCAATGAAGAGCACAATCTAACACATAATTAGAAAAAAAAACAATTCACACCTAGCCACCCAAGAATTGACATCACAATAATTGAGAAGTAAATGCAATGTCGATTCCCAATCATTTTTGCACATATAATACCTTTTTACTAAATTTCATCCCCTTTTATGAAGGTTCTCAATCATGATAATATTATTTTGAATAGATAGCCAGAAAAACATGTTCACTTTAGGAGTTAGGTGCTTGAACCAAATCACACTATGAAGGAAGAAACCTTCACCATCATCACTGATGCAACCATAGGTAGACTTCATAGAATAGGTGCCCACACTCTCCTCCTTCCAGATCAAATGGTCTTCCACGTTAGCTTAATAGATAACATAGATATGAAGCTCCTCCATAAGAAGAGACCACAACTAAAATTCCCTAATGTTCCTCACAGACCTTGGAGGGTTTGACAAAACAGTGTTGTTCCTCTGAACCTCAATGAAATTAATAACTTTATCTAAACCAACAACCCTAGACCCATCAATGAGATCCCTAAATCAAACATATTCATTCAAAGGCCGGTCTCTTAGCCACACGTCATCCCAAAAATTGACTAATCTACCATTCCCTATGATCCATCTACAATTTTGTTTGATAAAGTCCCTTAATTTCACCAGGCTATTCCAAAATACCAAGCCTCCAGAGGGTAGATAGTTAGAGATAAAAGAATTAAAGTTATATTTCACTTTCAAAGTGTTACACCATAACCTTCTATTATTAGAGGTGATCTTCCAATCAATCTTAGCAACAAGGGCCTTATTCATTCTACTCGCACATTTCAAATTGAGACCTCCCACATTCTTCCTTCTATAGATTTGCTCCTAGGAGATAAGATGAAACCTACCTTTGAGCTCCAAACCTACCCACAAAAAGGCCTTACATATATTGTCTATCTTAGAAACCACTTTCCTAGGAACGTGAAACAAAGACATAAAATAGATCGAGATACTTTGCAAAGTACCTTGGACCAATACTACCTTACCAGCTTGGCTCAGAAGTGCCCCCTTCCAAGCATATAGCTTGTGATGAATTCTCTCAACCACCGGGGACCACATATCAATCTTAACCCTCCCAATAAAAAGAGGTAAACCTAGGTACAAGGAGGGGAGAGAGGCTATTCGGTAATTCAAAATGTCAATAATTATTCTTTGTCGTACCTTCGAGGTGTTAATGAAAAATATACTACTATTTAAAAAGCTAATTTGCTACCCAAATACCCTCTCATAATAGTCCAATATGGATTTTACTTCCCTTGCAATAACCATCAATGTCGAACAAGACAAGATAGTATCATCTATGAATTGCTGATGAGATGTCGGGTTGCAAGGAACCGTAGGTCGTATTCCCAACTCATTGTGATGTCTAGAAAATGATCTTTTCAAAGCCTTCACCATGATAATAAAAAGGAAAGGAGATAGTGGATTGTCTCTGACCACGACAAGAGTGAAAGAAACCTGCTGAAGACCCATTAATAAGAAATAAAAACCAGGCAAATGATATGCATGCCATAACAAGGTTGATCCAACCCTCACAAAACCCAAACTTCCTTAAGAATCTAACCAATAAAACCCATGAGATATGGTCATAAGCTTTATTAACATCCAACTTAAGGAAAAACCCTTCCCGCCCACTCTTATACACAGAGTGCATCAGCTCATGAATTACAATAGCACCATCAAGAATTTACCTGCCCGGGACAAAGGCGCACTCTATGCCGAGTCAATCAGTGATGGAAGAAGTGGCTTGAGTCTATTTGCAATAGATTTAGAAAATATCTTGTAAATAGTATTACACAAACTAATTGGTCTAAAATCATTAAACGAAGAGGCTATGTATTTTTTAGGAATGAGGGCTAAGAAATTTGAATTCACTACCTTGGGAATAAAAAAAGAGTGTTGAGCATCTCTCATGGCCTCATAGACATATTCCCCGCAAATGTGCTAGAATTTAAAAAAAAATCGAAGGGAAACCATTCGATCCTGGTGCCTTCAAGGAACCCATCCAATGAACTGCCTCAAAAATTTCTTCATCAGAAAATGGGGCCATTAGCCTCCTTTTTTAATCATAGAAAACTATTAGAGGAATAGCTTCTAGCATTTCATATTTAGTAGAGAGGTCACGATTGGGCACTGAACAAAGAATACTGCTAAAAAAATCAATTGCTTCCTCACGAACCTCCAAAATATCCAAGGAAACCCCACAATCGCTTCTCATAATTTCTCTTATTCTATTACACCCTCTTCTCCGCAAAGTGAAGGCATGGAAAAAATGGGAGTTATGATCTCCTTATTTTAGATATAGCTCCCTGGATTTTTATTTCCAAAATAATTCTTCTTACGATATTCTATTATGGTAGTCCACCAACAAGGATATTTCTTCCTTCAACAAAGCCTTTGAACACCCCTAAACCTCCATAATAGCCTCGATGTATTTCATCTAAGCTTTCAGTATTTCTTTCTCTTTGAATAAATTTCCAAACGAGAATTTGTTCCATAATTTTAGGTAATTTCTAAGCCTTCTTATTTTATTAGTTAACCAAATCATACCATTCCCATCGATATCCTCCTACCACCAATATTTTAAGCAATATTTGAAGTCAGGATGCAAGCACCACATGAATTCAAATCGATATGGGCGACGAAGGAATGACAAACCATAATGAACTTCCAAGCAGAGGGGATTATGGTCAGATTCAATTTTGAGTAAGGCCGATAGAGAAGCATCACCAAAAATATTCAGTCTATTGGAAGAAACAAATATTCTATCCAGTCTACTCAAAATCAGACTATCACCAAAGCACTAATTACTCCAAGTAAATTTTTCCCCCTTAAGATCCAAATCTTGAAGCTCAGTGGAGAAACAAAGTCAGAGAAATCAAAGAGACTTCTATCATCCACTGGATTACCCCCATTTTCTTAGAAGGATACAGAGGAGAGTTAAAATCACCAACTACCACCCAGTATTTGTTTTGAAAAGTGCTTCACATATCAAGAAGTAACTACTAAAATTTACATCTATCGATATACGAATTAGGGGCATAAACATTGGATAGGAACCATATCCTATTAGTAATATTACACCAAAATAAAATGTTAATAATCTTGCTGGATGAAGAAATAACATGACCATCAAGACGCGATAAATTTCGAAAGGAGAGAAGACCCCTAGAGGAACCAATTGACTCACTTTCCATAAAACCTGATTCCTTCCAAACCAGCTGATGAACAGACTCCCATGAAGCCACATCAAACTTAGATTCTTGAATACACAAGATATCCAAAGAGTGATCCCTTCAAAATGAAGCAATCAATATACATTTAGAGGAGCTATTGAGCCCTCTAACATTCCAAGAATATATTTTCATTAAAAAATTAAAAAGAGAGTTTCTTACCCACCCATCCAAGAGGAGAGGATTTGAAATATTCCAACTTTATAATCTTATCACCAGTTCCTTTGTTCTTCAACAAAAGAGCCTCACCACCATTTTCCATGGCATCATCCATTGACCTCTTCCTATCCACCTTACTCGAGGGTCCATCGGGCTTCCACACCACCCCAGTGTCCATACCTCTCTTACAATGGCTTCTAGTTTTAGGACCTGGTGACCCTGGAGAAAACTATGGACTATGACCCCCCACCATATCAAAGACTCCCTCTCCCAATGTAAAAGAGGATTTAGAGACCTTTTCCACAATCAAAGATTCTAATATAGGTATTGTCAAAGAAGGCATCAAAGAGAATAAAGCCACCTCATCCATAGACACTTGTCTATATTCACCACCATCATACTTTCCCTCCTCTAGGAACCCAAAGGAGTTAGAAAAAGGCAAATTAATAGAATTACAAGTAGGGTTAGTATCGAGAACCACTTCTAGATTACACTGAGAGTGATTCAAAGAACCCTTCCTACCAATCACAAACATATTACTAGTAGAGACATGAGTCTCAATAGGTTTCTTTGACCGAGAGGGGGAAGAAACAATGTATTTACATTTTTACGACCTTGAAGTCTTCTTCTACCACATCTTCTACTACTTGAAAGGGGTCCAGTTTGGAAAAGGCATTGTGTTTGCCCTGCACTTTGGATCTTTCAAATCTTGATGGCCAGATTGCTGATTTTGAGATCAAATATTCTTATGATGGCCCTCCAAACCACATAATCTACAAGCATGTGGCCTATTCTTGTATACCACAACCTGATTCCATAAGCCCACATGAGAAACAAGCTCCATATAACTAGGGAGATTTATCTCGATGTCCATCATGATACACATTCTCACATACTACATTTTATCGACTTACAAAGAGATTTTATCAAAAGAGATGAAGTCCCCCATGGTACTTATCACTACTTTGAAAATAGTCTCATGCCATAGATACGTAGGAAACTCTGATAGATAAATTTAGACTAGAACCATATTGACCCTCTGAGTCACCGAGTTAAAATCATGTCCCCACTTCCTTAGGAAAAGCCCATGATTACCATAAAACTAGGGGTCTCTTTCCAATATCCTACATGCATCTTCTTCACAAGAAATATGGATAAGAAAAAAGTTTTGAGGGAGGGTGGTGAGATCCAACAAACCATGGGGCTTCCATAGATACATAGTCCAATATTTGAGAGCATCCAACTATGGCCTACCACCAACCAACTTACCAACCAAATCCCAAGAACCTTTCCTCAGCATGCAATTTACCATACTATCTGGAATACAAATTTTTCCAAAGTCTAAATTAACCTCACAAGGAGCAAACAATTTCCCAAAGGTCAACCCATCAACCATCTGGGCAAAGGAATCGAAGATCGAGAAGGACACTCCTCATCCTTCCCACACCCAATAAAATTCCCCACCATAGTAGAACACACCTTACTCGGATCCCAAGATTGATAAGGATCATCGATACCATACTTCCCAGACCAAAATGAATCACTCAGGTTGATATCCACCAGATCCAGCTCAACTTCCTCATATACAAACACTCCATCGCACATAGACGCTCCAAAATACCACATCCTCGTACTAGAATTGATATACTATTATTTTCTGTATGATGCTCATTATATATTTTTAAGGTTTGTGTGGATTCTATTAGGGGTTATTTCCATTACAAAAATAAAATATTACATTTCTCTCATTACATTTCTATCAAGTTAATTAAACCATATCCAACTTGTCTTTTCTATCAAACATATTCTTCATTTGCCTTTCTATCAAATATATTCTCCATCTTCCTTAAGCTGCTTAGTTTTCACAAACAACCCTTTTATATAATTTTTATTAAGAGATAAAATATCACTCATATATATGCCTTCCAAAATTTAAATTTTGTCAAGATGAAATTCAACACCACAAATGCTTAAAATATTTGTTGCCTAGTTTCCATATATTTTGTCTATAACAACCTAAAAATTTGCTTAATACATTTTTTTAGGGTTCTTATTCATGCCCCTCATATTCATTATTTTGATTATATTTTTTTTGTTTTTATTTATGGGTTTAACCCCACTTCTTATGAACACTTATGATATTTGCTTTTATTTTCCATATTAATATCCCTTTGAGTTTATTTTCTCTTTATGTTTTCTTCTTTGGTCTTCCTTTATTTTTTTATTCCCACCAATAATTTTATCTTGATCAATCTCTTCAATATTCTCACATTTTCATAGTAAGACTTATAATTTTTATGTTTTTATTTCTATGAAGGATCTAAAGTGCAAATAATAACCTCAAAAGCATATTCTTATTTATGTTACCTTGGAAACCCTAAGATGCATGGATGCTCTTCCATAAAAATAAATAATGAAGTTTGTGTATATAAATAATTTTAAAAAAATATGTTCCACATTAAACTTATTCTACCCAAAGGAATGCAATTTGAAATCCTATGTATGTCTTAATCATTAGGATTCCAATGTTTGACCTAGATTGAAAATATTTTTATCATGAATACTCTTTTATTAAAAATTATTGCTACCCATGTATATTTATAATTAAGTATGGATGTAACTTTCTTATGCTTGCAATGTTTTCTAGATCATATGTGTAAAGATAAATCATAGGATAGTATTTGCTTTTCATTTTGTTGGAGTCCAATAAAATCACTTAACCCATGTTTTTTCTTAGAAGGCGATGAGTACGGTAATACTTATATCCACTCTAGTTTCTTTTGCACTAAGTAAAGTGTCATTTGCATGAATATACTACCAAGTAAAAGAGTGCAAATCATATAATCTCCCTTGGTTACTATTTAAATATTATTTAAGGTATTGCATGCTTCATATTGGTAACTTAAGCTTACACTTAACTCTTTATAAATACATATTATTATTACCGTTACACTACATCCAATAATAACCAAAACCAACAATTAAATATCTTCATGGCAATGCTAAAAATATCTCCATGTCTCTTGCAAGATGAGTGCAAATTTATTTAGATGCAAATAATTTCTAAAAAGGTATTGAAGGCTTCCAATGTGCTTAGTGTGTCCATCCCTCCACCACATTGTATATTTTTATGATAATTGTTTATTTATTTATTAAGAAGGAAGTTCCATTAATATGTAAAAATATAAATATATTTATTGGAATGTTGTTTCACATACCTTCTATTTGATCCAATGCTTGGGATATCCCTAAACCTAAAAGTGATAAAATATTTATAAGATCTTATTAAAAAATATATTTTTTCAATTATAGTTAATAACTATTTTTATATAAAAGGTTTCATTAATGTTTAAGGGTGACATTTGGGGACTGGATTAAGACCTAGAATGTTGACTCCAAAGAAAAGAACCATTGGGGAATAAATTATGTAATGATATTCTATTTAATTTTTTAATAGATATAATTATCTACTCGTGGTTCCTTTGGAGCTACGTAAGACTCATCATAACATGCCCAACTTTAATCCAAATTTAACTCTAGTCTAATCAATTTGTATTAGTTAAGAGAATATAAAAAAATTAGAAGCATTAAAAAAATAAATCAATAGCATTTTTTCAAGAACTTAATTTGTTCTTCCCAATAATTATTTTTCTAAGATTAAGTGTCGTTTATTGGAAAAGACATCACTTACATTATTGGTGATATGATCCATGTTCAATCCCACGATAAATATGTATAAGAAATATTAATCAAAAAATAATTAATAAAATAATAATATTTAATTATCATCCACAATAATTTATATTTATTGATAATTATCATAAAATACTATCTTAATTTTTTTTTGTGTATATGGTGGAATCGGTAGCCGCCACTAATCCGGTTAGGTTATCCGGCTTTTTATGGCCACCATAGTCTTCTGCGTTGTCTGCCCCGTCGCCACACAGATCTTCATGCAGTCCGCCCCTATAACCACCATGCCACGATCATTTTAAACTTTTTATGCCGTTGAAAGCACCAGGAAAGGGACAAGCGTTCAGTCCGATAAGACCCGAGATTTGAACCTTAGACCTCCGCCCCCATACGAGGTTTAAAAGACTACCTTAATTAAAATGACTAAATTCTCATTAATCATACTTATGAAAACAAAGTGATAACAATTATATAATTTTTTAAATATTAAATATTTAATTAATTAAAATTAAAAATCAATAGTTTATTCTCTTAATTAATTAGAGAGTCAACATCATAATAAAATATCCTAAACAATGGGAAGGCTAGTTTGGGAGAGCACGGGAGCGCCAGCAGGTCGAACCAGGGGCACGACAGGGTGGAGGGAGGGCAAGCAGAGTCTGGGGATGTCGAGGATCCACTAGACAAACGGGGAGATGGACCTTGGAAGTCGTATGCTCTGGCAACGACTTCTGAAACCCTAAGTGGGCTCTCCACCAAGGAGCTATTTTCGTCCAAGAATGAGTTGGACATCCTGATGGAAATTCTCTCAAGCTTTATGGAATTCAAAAAATTTACCCTCATCGGTAAGTTTATTGGTGGTCGTCCCGACATGGAGACCATCCGCAAGTGGGCGTCTGGAAAATGGCGGACCTCTGGTCACTTGGAGCTGGCTGCCCTAACCCGAGGCTTTTTCGTGATTAGACTGAGCAATAGGGAGGACTACTGTAAAATCCTGGCTGGAGGGCCTTGGTTCTTGGGCCGTAGGAGTCTCTTTCTAAGGAAGTGGGGTTTGGACTTTAACCTCGATACCCAGAATATCAACATTGCTCCAATATGGGTTAGGCTCCCGAGTCTCCCCCTTTTTGGCTGGCATGAAAATGTAATCAGAGGAATTGCTCGATCCATCGGGGAGTTGGTCATTATAGACCCTCCCACCAGGGCTCGAACAAGATTTGTCCAAGCTCGGTTCTGTGTTTTGGTGGACTTGGAGACGGACCTCCTTTCCTCCATTACTCTGTGGTCTGAGGGTTCTTTTCTACACAAGCAAGCTATTTTTTATGAGAACAGACCAGCTTTCTGCCTCCAGTGTTGTTCTCAAGGGCATCTTCAGTCCAATTGTCCTCTTCAAAATTTAGGGAAGAAGAAGAGGGATCCCTGCAACCCTCTGGAGCATGGTGAATGTCAGACGAAGCACCCTATTGCGAAAGACCATGAATCTCCAGGTCCATCCAGAGACCATCTCAAATCCTCCTTACCAGATGAGGAAATCACCATTCAACTGGACTCCGAGCTGTGCGGTGGACGCTCCCAACTAGGACCACAGGGGGAAAAGGAACAGGTCCCCCCCCTTATCACCACACTAGCAGATTCACTCGAAATTTTTGATCGGCACTCTCCCGAGGCACAAAAGATATTGGAAGATTACCTGCTGGGAAGAAGAGGTTACCAGCCTGGTAATATTAGCCCTCAAATTACGAGTCGAACGCAAGGGGTGGATTTTGGTGGTAATAGGAAGCAGGGCCGTCCCCCCAACAAGGAAAAGAGAGACAAGGAAACTATGGCTGATGTCGCAAATGGCACCCAACGGTTGCTATTTTAGGATGACTCTGATTCTTTGATGGGTGACGCGCTTATCCCAAAACCTCCCCTCCAGCAGGGAAAGGGAGGTAGGAAGAACCTCAAACCGTACAGATGAAAGTCATCCTGGATGTGAGAACCTGCGGTGGGAACGACGAGTGGGCTCATGGTTCTTTGGGACCTAGAGAGTGTTGAGGGCAGCTTCTTTTCATCTTCCAGCAGGACTTTCAACTTTTTGTTTCAGTCCCAAGCCATCATTTTTTCTTGGATCCTATTCATCGTGTTTGCTTCGAATTCTGCCTCAGAGAAAGCAAAAATGTGGAAAGTTATTTCTCTGATAAGGGAGTTTTTTTGTAGTTTTCTTGGCTGTCTTTTTCTGCTTTCCAATGGTCCAGTTTTTATATTGGCCATAGTTTCCAGGATAATTAGGCAAAAATGCCTCCTTGTAGCCTTCGGACAATTAGCAGCTTTTTTTTTTTCTGCATACAGGTTTATTCATCCAACCAAGAGACACGAAGCACCATTTAGCAAGGCTGATTTTGTATATAAGGTTTTGGGATCCTCTATAAAAACCCACTGTTAATCTATTATAATAATTACCAAAAAAAAAAATATCCTAAACAAAATCTATCTATTATAAATAATGTACAAACATTATAAAAATAACATCTAAAAATAGTTTATGTTTTATTAAATTCTTTTTCAAATAAAATATAAAAAATAATAATAATTCCTATTGCTCTTACATACTAGATATTTAACTACCATATTTCAGTTGTCTTTGTCTTTCTCATCCTCTAGTTTTTGTAAAGATAATCTATTGATGAATAAATTTCAAAGATGTTTAAATATATATATATATATATATATATATATATATATATATATATATATATAATTATAAACAATTTTGTCACATATACCAAATGTTTTGAAAGTCATTATTAATTATATTCATAATTATATTTTCATAATGAAATTTATCTCTTATTTCAATCATTGCAAGAATCTTGAGTTATAAATATTAAATGTTTATATATATATATATAAATATAAATGTTATATCAGACCAACTACAAAATATAATGAACAAATTATATATTAAGGTTATAATTTGATTCTAACTTTTTTATTTGGTTGGGAATTTTCAATGGGTTATGTTTAATGTAATAGTTAGTTATTTTATCTTATTTTTGTTAATATATATAATTCATATTATATTATAATGAGTGATTTTTTATGATGTGTATAAGAATTAAAGTTTCAATTACACAAAATTACACATGTACACATTAAGGTTATTTTATTTTATTCTTGTGTAGGGAATCTTTATAGTTTTTATCTAGGGTTGAGCATGAGTTTTAACAAGGGACCCTAGTCCCCTAGCCACACGGTTTAAACTTGGGTCTCTTGAATGAAACCCAAGAACCTACTACTACAATATTCCTCTTAGAACCTTAAAAATTTAGGGTAAACCATAGGTTTTCAAAAGGGCTTCTTGTTCCCTTATATTAGGGTTCGAAATTAGATCTCTTGGATGAGAATCTAAAGACCTATAATATCCCTTAGATAAAAATTCAAATACCTTAATATCCCTTACCTAAAATATTTCATTTATTATAAGATGAACATTGCATAAATTTTAATTATGTATGATTTTTTAAATTACATAATGAAAATCATTCATTATAATAATATTTAATGTAATAATTATAAATATAAATAAATATTTGTTCAATGTTTAAGGGGATAGAGCAATGGTTTACAGGCATGTGTGGGGCTATGTGGGATGGGATGCTCAATCCTCAACGTCAATCGTAAAGATTTATCACACAAACCAAATCTAAAATAATAATAATTATTATAAATAACTTGTGAACTCATGTTGTCCATGGTCGCTGTAACTCCAACTCTTTGGTGGAAAAATTCTTGGGTTCACAATCGGATATGGAATCTATTCATAAATGGGCTCACTCTTCTTGGTGGTCCTTAGGATCCATGGATCTAGTCACGCTCCTAAGAGGCTTCTTTTTTATCTAGTTAAACAACCTTACTAATTCTCATCGAATCTTCATAGGAGGATCGTGGTTATTTGGATGAAGAGGTTTATTCCTATGGAAATAGGGTGTGGATTTTGACCCATCTACTCGGAACATCAACGTTGCTCCAATATGGATTTGTCTCCTAGGACTACTAGTTTAGAATGAAGATATTCTCTAGGGTATCACGAGGAACGTTGAAGAGTTCATCACTTTTGATCCTCTCACTCGAGCAGGGTCCCACATAATATAGGCCCGTATGTGCATCAATACAAATTTAGATTTTGTCTTCCTATCTTCAGTCAAGCTCATATCAAAGGTTTGTACATTCTCCCAGGTTATTTTTTACAAAAATAAACCTACTTATTGTGATTTATGTTCCAAGAAAGGTCATCTTCATTCCCAATTCTTAAATATCCTAAAATTACCTTCTTTAGAAGGTCATCATCTATCTAAGTCTAGTCCTCACCGCTCTTCTAGTTCTATTGTGTTGCCCCCTCTTCCATTCCCCATGTTGAGACCCATCCCTCCTCTGATACTATTGACCAACCCACAATGAAGGGTTTCATTGCACCTTCTTTACCAAATTCCATTTTCTCTCCTCCTCTTAGTCCTCTTATTCCTATCTCCAATCATTTTTACCCTCTTTCCATCGATGATGGCACCATGGACCTCATTAATCCCATATTTCCCTGCACGCTTAGCCCTCCTTCTTACCCTAAGAGTATCCTAGGCTCCCTAGTGACATACCTATCTCCCCCAATCCTTTATACCCTAATCCTCCCCTATCTCAACCACACCTTAATTCCTCCATTACTTAATGCTGAAAATATGCTACCACACTCTAATTTGGGTAGCTATATGTATGCTTCTACTTTCTTGACACAGACACCAAGTGGCATAAGCATTTCTTGAGAATTTATCTCCTCATTATGTGGTGCAACATTGATGAAGAACTTGTTAGGTGATATGACATGTGTTGCAGTAGATCTTGAGCACTAAAAATACGGGTGAGCACTCAAGATGCTCTTCTTGAGCATTAGTTTAAATATGAGAGCATTACTTGGTTGAGAATTCTTCCTTCTTGAGCATAATCATTAGGGTTTTATGATTCTCTTACACCTTTGTACCAAGTGGTATAATATTCCATTTATTATATGATAAGTGTTTAAGTCTTCCTTGCATGTACTCTTGTCTTCAACGTAGCAATTCTTTATGGATTTCTCAATGTATCCTTTCCAACTCTTGCAATATTTCTTTACCTCCTTTGTGATGGTAAATCATGAGATGTCTCCTCCTTTCTCTAGCAAATATGGATGATGTATTCCAACACAGTTGGCTCCAACTATAAAAATTCTTAAGCTTTCCAATGTAGGTTCTATGGTGTTTCCTCTTAGCTGGTGGGTTTTCCATGTTGAGATTTGATAATATGCTCATTGTAAATTTTTTATTTTATGTAGGATATGCTACATTTTACTTAGTATTATTCACCTTGTAATAAATGCTAATTTATTATATAGGATTGTTGATGTTGCAAGTGTCTTGCTATGTAGGCATTGAGTTGGTATCTTGATACACCTTGGTGATGAAAATGTTGAGCCCTCTAGGATGGCTCCTATTTCAAGCACCTTCATTGAGCCCCTTAGGATGGCTCCTCTTTGAGCACTTTGGTTATGCATCTCCTCTACCAATGATGGTCACTTGTAGATAGAATGATAGACTACATAGAGTGTCCTTAAGATACTTATATTTTATCTTTATTTGATGTGATAGAATACAAGTTTGGTTCTCAAATAACAACTTGTAATACCTTCTTATTTGCACCTAAAAATTGAGACTTTCCTAGTCTCTTTTTATATCTTTCTTCACTAGTTTTGATGGTGGCTTTCTTCTCTAGAACTTGGAGAAATATAATACTACTCAATGGCTTCTCTAGGCCACAAACGTATTGTAGGTTTTATGCACTGAATATTGTCTCTAGACACTTTGAAAGTATGTAGGTTTTGTGCTCTTGATATTAACCTTAACTTAATAATCAATGCATATAATAATCCTTTGAGATTAACTAGTTTAATGAATAACTAGAATAGTGCAATAAATCCTTAATATATCAATATATCTCTAACTCAATCCACTAAAGGGTAATAATAATATCACCTTATTGCTCCTATAATTGAACCCTCAAAGTAGTTTGAAATATGCACTTAATTTTCATTGCAACTTAAAATACTTAGTGTACCTTAAAACTCTTTAGGAACAACTAGTATAGTGCAAATTTATATCGTCTTATTACTCCTTCAAATGAACCTTAAATCATGTACTAGTAATTTCTCTTAAATTCACTATAATATTTGTAACTTAATGTAGTCTTCTTTGTTGTAACTAGATAATGTTAGGGTAGATATGATTTTTACGTTATTTTGATTACTATACTAACAACATTTTGTTAGCATATTTAGTTGATAGGCTTCACATTGTTAGGTTGTTAAGATTAATTAGGGGATAAGTTTTAATATTTATTTTCTTGTTAAGTGGCTATATTTAGCCTTGCTTACTTGTATATATTTATCCTAAATTATCAATTCAAGGTTAATTTTTCCTACCTACATTGGTATCAGAGCAGGCATACAGGCATGGCAATTTTTTGTCTAGCATGACATTGGGTAATTTGGTAGTTCCTTGGTGATTTCACCTTGCAAATCCCTTTGAGCACTTGAGGTCAGACACATGACCTTCAAACACTACAGGTTCTACTACCATCATAGCAAACACATGACCTTTGATCACTATAATCTAGACAGATCCAATGATCCCATGTTGGGTTACGATTGATAGATCCAAAATTCCTAAGGTGGGTTGCAATCCAAATAGACCCAACCATCGGACCTCACTTGACATTGATAATGGATTAGTGACATGGTGAACAGTAGTAGCTGACGTGGCAGCATGATGTGGTAAAGGAGATGATGTGGCAAGTGATTGGTAAACTGACATGGTAGATCCTTGTGGCATGTGTGCAACTAACTAGGCAGTGACATGGTGATCTCTCATTCATCAAAAATGGAAAAAAGGGTGTTTGTCAGTGATCGATTACCCATAGGTAATCAAAATTTAAGTTATCAAATTTACTTTTTAAATCCTCTTACGTGCACCCACATGGTGCATGTGGGATTAAAAATCCCTAATTTGTTTTCTGACTATTGCTATCAGAAGGCTACAAATATTTGGTGCTAACCCTTCAAACCCATCATATGTGGTAGCCTGACTGGTCACTTGGGGTAGTGCAAATAATTTTCTACAGGAGGTCGGGGGTTCAAACCCCATGCAGCACAACTGATACCTTTTGTGCAGTACATTTTTTGTTTTTGCAAATTATTTTTTTTCTTTCAATTATTTTTTTAATAATTTAATATTTTTGCTTAGTCATTTTTTTTAATAATTGATTTTAGTAATTATTAGTTAAATATAATTGATTGAAACTATTTTGAAAATAAAAAAACAAGGGCAATAAATTTTTGCAAATTCCAAAGATACTGTTGAGTGGTAATTTTACTCAATTGTGAAATTACACTCTCCCTTAGGATTTTTATCCCAAAAATCTCTCTTGCAAAGAAGTTGAAACAAAATAACTTCTCCAAGGTCTCCGCTATATTAGAATTTGCACATGTGTATTAGTAATCTCAATAGAAATATCAATGAAATGCTAGGAATGCCATAGTTATTGCAAGTAATTGTTAACAAGGGGTATGTGTTGGTTCATTTTACCATGTTATGTTAATGATTGTTCATAAAACTTAACAAAAAGCAAATATGAATTGACCCTCATATGACCATGATGTAGTGCCTTAATTCCTTTTATCTTGAAATGTTTTAAGGTAGATTTTATCTTCCTTTATTAAGTAGATTTTAAACAAGTTTTTATCTTGCATTAAAGCCTACTTTAAGCATGAAAATGAAGATTAAAATCTATCTATGAATTGTAATTTTAAATGATAAAGGATCCACTTGATGTTGCTTTGAGCATAAATAAATGTCAATGGCCTTTAATATAATAGATAAATTATCCATCTTTGATGAGATTAATTTTCATAAAGATAGGACAATTTATTGCCTTAAAATAAGGGCCTCAAAATGTTATCATAAATTATCCATATTTAATGAAATTTATTTTCATAAAGAAGAAATAGTTTAATGTTTTAAAACCACCACTTTTGATGTAATGTATAAATTACCTCTCCTCAATGAAATCAGAATTTTCATGAAGTAAAGTGCATTTATTGCTCCAAAAAAGATAGCTTATGAAATGCCATAAAATTAACCACCCTTAAATGAAATTGAAAATTTTCATGAAATAAAGTTCATTTTATACTTGCAAATGAAACATGAAGTTGAAAAATCAGATTTGACTTCAAAATGTAAAAATGAAAATTTGAAATTATAAAAATCTGCATAAAACAACAATTTTAAATAATTTTTATAAATTCAAAATGACTCTGAAATAAAAACGTAAATGTGCAAAATGAAACTTTGAAGTACATTCTATGCAGCCATATATTTATTTTTGGATTTTGATTTATTTTTATTTTTATTTTAATCTCTAAAAATTAAAAATAAAAATAAAAAAATTTGCAAAAGAAAAGTCAGAATAATAAAAATAAAATAACAAAAATGTTGCAACCTGAATTCCTCCACAGACCTTGCAAGCATGAACATTCTGCACAAAAACCAGCATTAGTGTTACCCATATTTATGCAATCAAAAAACTAGTGCGATGCGAGCTTCTAAGGAAAAGAGGTGCAATATATCAGAAACCAAACATATTAACCATAAAGAAATGCATTAAAATCTGACTTAATTCCCATTATATTGCAAACAAAATAGGTATTCAATATTCAACAATGAGTGCAAAAAAATAAGCCCAAAGTTGGCATCAAAATGGTGAAACTCAATTCAGCGCAGTACTTTCCTCTCCCAAAAAAAAATCCTAAAAGATCCAACCCTCTCCATGCATTCAATCTTCTTTTAATGTATTTTGTCATGACCCTTCGTTTTGTTTTCTTTTATTTTCCATCGTTTGGTTTTTCCTTTGTTGATTTTTTTTTATTTCATAATGTTTCATTTGTAATATCGACATATGGGTTATCTTAAAATTGAAGGCCTATGGTTGCCTTTGTCCTCTTTGTTTGTACTTGTCACAAGGGATATCTTAGAAGGACATCTGGTAAAAACATAAATTCAACTCATAATTCTCAATGTTCTATTGTCATTGCCAATGTGGACACATTCCTTCTTGGGATACATCATCCCTGACACCCCATTACTGTTTTATCAAGTGTTTCAATGTTAACTCCATGGGTTTTTTTCTCCTATGTAACGGATGGATGCCTATCATTGTTCCTATTTATTTAATATGATCTAGTGTGGGTGTTCCTGTTATTAGATGTGAATGCACATTGCCTCTTAGATTTTCAAATGCCATGAATCAACTCCAACCTTGTGCCTGTGCTGGTCCATCGGGTCCATATGTCATATTGTGTCCAAGTCTATCATTGTTTGTTACCATCCTTAGGTGGATTAATACCAAATACTTTAATATTTTTCAATTAAAACTATGATAAGTTCCACCCCTATTGTGTGCAGTTATCCGTCGCCACGTTGTATCAGGGTTTTTATGAAGACCTGCACTATTTCCATGGCCTTTGAAAATATTTCTACCGTCTAATGATGCATCGATCCATGTCATACAACTCAACTTATTTTACCTCAAAATCACTGTGTTCAATCACTAAAAACTCCTTTTCAATGTCACATTACTTATCCACTTCACTAGCTGTCTGGGTCGTCGGTGTCCAGGTGGCCAATTCCGACCACTATGTTCATCACTATGAAATGTGGACAACAAACTTATTTTACTTCATTTGAGATGTCATTTGCTTCCAGGTGAAACATTTTCCCGATTATCCCTACACATCGCTCCATGCTAGCTATGCTCACATTCAATACGTTCATGGCTATCCAGCTATAAGTTAGGGAACATCCTATTTGGCATCACAGATTACCTAATCCACGTTGATGCCACTAAATATACTTTGAACACGTCCTCAAACCTTGTACACATAATTTGACCATCTACCATCCCTACCAAGCTTCTTTTCCTACCTTGTCATCATTTTTAAATCACCTGCATGCAGCTTTCTCCATTATTATTGTTGATTCCTCGTTAGTCACCCGAGCATTGACACTATCATTTTTTGAGGAACACATGAGATAGTTGGGACAAAGAGCATTTAAATTCATGAAACTTTGCATCACCACGTAACTTTAGTAGTCAAAATTCTCTACTACTCATTGAAATTGTCGATGAGTTTGAACCCCACACTGTCCTTTTCCTCCAATGCCCATCGGTATGCATCCTTCAATATTCAGTGGTTTTTATCAGTCGGCCAAATAGGTTTAAATCATCTGATTATATCTCATCATGCAACTTCACACTTTCTTCTCCAAGGTTCACTCCATGATATCCTTCCAAATAATTACTCCATCGAAGCCAAATTAGATAAAGCTCCTCAATCCACATTGAGCTCTTGTCTTCTACGTCTACGATCCGACATGGCATAAGACCATTTTGTGTCCAAATATGGGATATGTCCACGTTATCTCTTTATCAAAATGTGAGCCCAAGTCTATTCTAGTCATTTTGTTTTATCTCTACTATGTGGTCATTTGTCTGGTGTCCTCATCATCTGGGTTGATCCCACTTCACCACACTATTCCCGACTTGCTCATTTGACTCCTTACACATGGTCCCTCATGAGCATCATCATGGGTTCATCTTTGTGTACCCTACATTCAACAAACCCTACATTAAGCTTTATAAATATGAAACAAATATTAATAAGAGGGTTTAAATACCCTGACACCACTTTACACGCCTCAACTTATTATCATTTATTGCTTCATTTATAAATGAATGAATAGTTAATATATATATTATTGATTCATTTTATCATCTTTATTATTATTATTATTTTGTATTTAATATATATACACAAATATATATACACAAATATATATATATATATATATATATATATATATATATATATATATATATATATATATATATATATATATATATGAAAGCCTATCAACACTCCAAAAGAAGATAACATAAGACCAAAGACACTACACAACAAGGAACCTTGGAATTAAATTGCAAACATCGAGGATGGGATATATCAAAATTATCACTCCAAGGACACCATAGAACTCCCAAAAACCAAAATTAAAATGTGGGTCCCTAATTTTTGGGGTACATTGTGGAGTAGCCACAATAAACAGTGACTCTGCTAGAAAATGCTCCTGAGAATTTTGGTAAGAACCTAACCTAAAATGAAAACACACAAGATCAGTGAGACACAATAATTTAGCAACATCCTAAGAAGGTGGGGGTAAATAGCTTCAAATTAAAAAAACTAATCCATTTTCCTTTGCTCAGTGTGTAAAAGTGATTTATTCTTGCATCTCTAAAAATCCTACAAATTTCATTATCTCCTTCTGCATTAGGCTATGAAGTATCGCTCAAAATGAAATGGCTATAGATAGTGCCCCACTTCTAGTCAAGAATCTATAGCTCTAGTGGGATTGATATAATTCACCCTTGTGTTTGCTTAATTATTTTCAAAGCCTTTCTTTTTACCCAAGCTATATCTAGACAGAGCCCTACTACCGATTAATCATCCATAGCCCCGGTAGAGTTTATCTAGATCTTGTGACTAATTTGATCAAGCTTTTTGATGCTCATTCTCTTTTTTTTTTCTTTTTTTATATATATAAAAGTTTTTTCCTTTTCAAAATAAAAACCTTACAAATATTCAAGCATCACTGGGGTAAGGTAGCCTACAAGTGAAGCATTTTAGATTTTTGCCTAGGGTTGCAAATCAAGATAACTTCATCCTTCCTAATTCTAGAAACACCATTTAATTTTTGTGAGTCCCATGTGGAGCTTTGGCTAATATTTCATTGTTACACTTTCCACCATCTTAGTCCCAAAATCTGAGCATGATCACCAAATAACTCATCCCCCTTTTCTCGGGTTCATCGATTTTCAAACCCGATACTCCAACCTATTAAATAGAGGAGCTTCAAAAGTACTAGATACCAAACTTTAGTGACCATGAAATATTACACCTAAGCAAAGGGAAAAACCCATGACACAAAATTAAAAATACAAACCAAAACTATGTCCAACAAAAAATCAAGGATGCAGCCGAAACAAAAAGTAAAAACCAAAACTATATACAAATGTACAATATGATGCATAGCTTGAACTATCATTTTACTAGATCCCAAACATGATTAGCACACTTCAAAATGCATATAACATGATAAGCATACCAAATTTTACAAGAATCCAACAAAAACAAGATTAAGCCAAACAATACAACAATATTCAACTTGCCTCTCACCCCACCACTTTAGCATAGTTCCATTAATAATTCAATAGTGGAGTTTCAAATCACCCAATTTATTAGATAATAATTTATCTTCAACTCTTTCATTTCTATTATTTATTATGTCAATTTCACAATTCAATTCATGATTTAGAATTAGGCCTTCCTTTTCAAATATGAGATCTTGCAAACTAGAGCCTATTTTTAAATATTTTAAAGCTAAATCATTTTCCAAATTTGTAGAACAATCAAATTTATGTAATATCTTGCAAGCATCTAGGATATTTGTTAAATGAGTATTATCATGAGTTTGTATCCTAGATTTAATAATTAATTGATTATGAAATTTATTTAACACTTCAAGCATATCTCCTCCCAAAAGAAGAGAAAATGATCAAGGGATTTGCTCCATTTTGATAGTTTTGACATTTTTCCCAAGTTTTGGTAAACCGTACAGGTAGGGGTAAACCGTACAACCAAATAGGTAAACCATACAACCAGGGTACCAAACCGTACAAGGTAGGAGAAAATCATACAAGGTGCACTGAAATGTAATGAAATCCATGGGAAATATAATTTCGGGATAAAATGGCACATGAGTCTGCTAAAATAAGGTTTTAGACTTAGTAAAATTCTAATTTCATGCATTCTATTATGAATGGGAAGTTGTAAATAACTAATTTCCTTAGGAACCACTTTGGAATGGCCTGGGCAACGTTATATAAGGCCCCATTTTCAAATTCGTAGGTCTAGTTACTGAGAGATAGGAGGAGAGTACTTATTGGTTGTAATAGCTAGTTTACTTCTGAGTTATTGCAATAGATTGATAGAACAACCTTGTTGTAACACTATGGATGATATAATTGAATATAACTATGTTATCACAAGTTGTGTATAATCCTAGCAATGGTGGATAATGAGTTATGGTGAAATCTCAATTGCATGTGTTTTCTGGTAATTGTTTTAGCTTAGTTTTATGCATTGTTACAACTTCTTGATAGAGATAAACATTGGTGGAACCTAAGGAATGATATGAGAGAATGGCATCATTAAATAAGATGTTATAAACCGTACTGTATTATTTTTGTACGTAATAAGATAAATGGAATCTCCCACAAGTCCTAAGGTGTTTTGCATGTCATGGATATTGGCATATTAAATCATTATAAAAAAAATTTGAGAGAGGTTAAGGTATAGGAGCATCTAATTTGGAACCTAACTGTACCTTCAATTCATATTAATTATACACTAGAGTTCATACAAATCATACAAGAAAAACTTACCTGATTTGGTAAATAGAGCGATGGAGATAAACTTATCTGATTTGGCAGTTTGAGGAAATCGACTTGAATGGTTACAAAATTGTGTACGACAACCTCCAAAATTGATTCTATCAGTTTGGATGAGTGTAAAAGCATACAATACTTACCACTGTACAATTTGGAATCATACAGTGTGAGATTTTTACATTCGTACAAGTTGTTCAATCATCGTCAAGAGGTAGTTCGAGGTACTGTATGGTTGTACGATTTGGTAAATGAGTTGGAATTCATACATCGATCATTATTAGCTGTAGACACCAAAAAAACACTAATCTGATTATGTGACAACAAGCATTTATCGCACTAACACACACAGCCCCCAAGGCAGCCCTAGAGGTCAAACAGTGGTTCTAACCACTCTCAAAGTAGTCTTACAAGTCAAGGATCAATTTGGCATCTTTTAGACACTCAGCTACTTATTCGTTCCACTCAGGGATGAGTGCACATTTTTACTCGTCTCACCTTGGGACGAGTGTGGATTAGTACTCATTTCACCCAAAGACGATTACCAGCGCTCGCTCTGGGGTGGGACGAACGCCAGGTTTGACCGGCAAAAAGTCAAACCTCGACGCATGATAACTCAGAACTGCCACTTAGCTTTTCTTGCATGGCATAGGAGTGCGAGTGAGTTATTTTGACAACTCATATCTGCCAATTGACTCTCCCTTCACTACATGGGAATGGGAGTGATATTTTTAAGACAACTCAGATTTGCCACTTAGCTATCCCTTCATTGCATGGGAGTGCGAGTGAGCTTTTCTAAAACATACAAAGACATGCATAGAGGCAGTTAGGAAGCCCTTGATCAAGAAGAAGTCTTCTCTTCACACAAAAAGCATTCATGCAAAGAAACAATTTTGCAAGCTAATTCAAAGAGACCCCTTGGGTCTATAAAATGGTGAGCTTCCTCACCCAAAAGATATACAGAGAAGGAGCATTTTGAGCGACGAAGTGCTGCTAATTCACTTGTGATTTGTGCTTTCAACATCCATAATCTCTTAATCGAAAGAGAGGTTATTGGGTGACTTTTTGAAGGCACGAATCAAGAACCAAAACCTGATTTTTTTGACCACAATATCCTATCAATTTGTCGACAACACATCACATCAGGTTTTGGACTCATCCCAAGCGGATTGGTGTCGAAACAAAGTTTCACCCGCGGGTGGTTTGCCTTCGGGCACCCCCCGCCTTATTGCCTTTGGTGACTATTTATTTTGTAGTATTTAGCTAGTTTCATGTTTATGCTTTTCTCAAGTTTTCAATTTATTTAGATTCATTTTAACCATCGTTAGATTTATCTTTTATTTTTCATACATAGGTGCTTCTGATTCTTTGTTTGTTTCTTTGAATGCAGATTTGCAGCATTAGAGGAGCAACAAGGAATATACCTTTACCAATGCAAGCGACGACAACGTTTTGGTTCGCCCATCTTATATGTGGGCATGCGAAAGAAGGAATTCTGAAACAAATTGTAAAAGACCAACATTTAATGCTCCTATCCCCTAAAAAGGAAGGAGACGCATTGTAACACGAATTTGTAAAGCATATCAATAAAAGGGCCGTTCTTTTTATATTGCTTTGATATCTTGTGTTCATGTTCTTTATTTTTACGCATTTTTCAATAACATAGGGTTTAAGCGTTATTTTAGTTTCGTTTACATTGCATTTTTAGTTTATCCTTTTTGTTTCCAAAATATCGTGTTTTCAATGGCGATCACGGTGGGACTTCTGTCCTCTATTTTTTTTAGGTTAGATTCCTAATCTGAAATTGCTTGTTTTTTTATAGGTACCTATTTTTCAACATCAGACTCTTATTCGCTTCTGCAAGTGACGATTATAGAATTGGTATTCGTTTCACCCAGGGACGAATAAGCATTCATCTCACCCTGGAATGAATATGGTTCTGATATTCGCCTCACCCAGGGACGAGTATAGATCTGTGCATTTTTTAGAGCAAATCAGAAACATCCTGTTGGGCAGAGAAGAGGTAGGGGTTTTTTCAAAGCTTTTGTCAAATTTTTGTTTTTCTATTTTTTGGTTTTCAGTTTTGTATGGCTTAGGGAAAGATTTCTTTTTCATTTTCCTGTTTCAATTTTTGCAAATTAAAATGAACCCCACACACCACATGGTATTTTAAACACAAGGCGTTGGTCGTAAAACCCTAACCCTTGAGCAAGACCAAAGGTGGATTCCATTATCACTTTGGCTTGAGATATTGCATCCATTACCCCAATCGCGACTGTTGCTAGACGTAAATCCTGACGAAAGCTGACCGATTGTAGCTAGGGTGATTCCTAGTGCATGAGGATAAGTCTTCTATGGTAGGTGTCATAAAAAGAGTGATTCCCATTTTGTACCGCCTATGTTACACGTATCATCTGCTCTCACATACCTATAGTCTCCCTCACGTAAGGGCGGGTATATAGAGAGGTTGGTATATCGGTATGGAAATGGTATATTGAAGGGGTGACCATTTTGGGAGTCATAAGAGCCTTCATAATTGCATTTAAACGTTTCACAAAAAAATTCAAAAACATAAAAAAAACAACAAAAACACATTAAACCAGATTTAGGGCACACTATTAATTTTTAAAAGAGATAATCATTGCTTGTGTGTGTGTGCTACTTTCTATTTAGACAAAAAAATCATAAAAAGAATTTTTGCATCTTTAGGTTAACATTACCATGGTGTTTACTCGTAGCCAAGCCCAATCACGGGAAGAAGCTGCAAAAAATGCACCAAGAGAGACAAATCCTCTTCGATATAGCCCTGAAGACTTGGCCATCCTGCCTTGGCGAAAGGATACACAAGTTAGTTCACACCATGCCGAACATGGCTCTAGAGGCACCTCCTTGAGGGGCACTCAAACCCATACAGTCATAGAACATGGCTCTATAGGCACCTCCTTGAGGGGCACTCCAAATCATGCCATCAATAGACAGTACTATAGAAGCCCCTCCCTAAGGGGAACTCCTAAGCAACAAGAATATTTTCAAGAAAATAACCAATATGTAGCACTTGGTCTAAGTACGAGGCCTCCTTTGGAAGTTCGTTTTGGGTGGCCTAGTGATGAAGCACTGTGTACTGCTCTAGAACAATAAAGGGTCCAAAAGGAGGAACCATATGATTTTGTTACTCCTAATTTACCCTCGATTAATGTCGGACACAGTAGACCATATCCAGAATATCAGGTTCTCCCGACAGGGCAAGACAATTATGCCCACACTTTTTATGCATATCACAGAGAGAGTGAGGAGGATTACTATGTTCCTCAAGAATAGTACTCAGTGTGGGCATGATGCAAGTCTACACCTACTTTATATCCATATTGCTCATTGAGACCAGAGCTTCAAGTCAATGCTGCCAACCTCGATAGAGGGAAGCAACATATAGGGGTCTCAGAGCACCATGATCGAAACAAATATGTAGGGGAGACATCTAGGCTTCCTAAACAAGAGACGACAGAACAAAATGACTTGACATTTTCCCAACTAGCCGCCTGCCAAACATAAATCATACGGCTTAGGCAAGACCAACAAAAATTAGAACATTTATGTCGCCTTAATCAAGAGCGCATTCAGCATCAGATAGCTGAATTGCTTCACAACAATGCGCTTGAGAAGGCCCCAGTTCCTCATGCACAACAATCTGAGATGTATGTGAGGCACAACCCCCTCGTGCAAGATAGGTCTCTACGACTTCAGCAAGCATTGCCTCCAATACCTCCTAGACCTGAGCGAGAGGCCACTCCTCGCAACCATGATGGGCATCCTCCACAGGCAGCCATCCATGTTTACAGGCCTATGCCAAACACTACTCAAGAAGATTATGAGGATTATGACCAAGAAGAAGAGTAGGCTAAAACATCCTATCAAGGCAGAAGGGATGCTACCCATTTATCCATCCAAAGGCCTCAAGTTCCCCGCAACCCATAGTGGGAACAAACCAAGGAGGAGGAGATTACGTCCTCCGATGCATACAAAGTGTTGTTAGAACGCTTAGAGACTATGGAACTCAAGACTGTTGGGCCCCAAAAACCTACCTTACGCCAACTCCGTAGTCATCCGGTGCATCCATCAGTGCCAGCACCTCCATATCCTGAACATTTCAAGCTGCCCCAGTTGGCACTCTTTAAAGGGGATGAAGATGCTCAAGAGCATGTGACTCAATTTTTAAGCCAATGCTTTGGTATACAAGACAATGATGCATTGCTAATATGAACATTCATAACCACATTCGTAGGATCTACCTCGGATTGGTTTACCCATCTACCGAAGCATAGCATCTACAACTTGGATCAGCTAGTGGACGCATTCCTAGAATGTTTTGCTTTTAACACAAAGAAAAAGGCGTCACTTAGTGATCTAGCTAGCCTCAAGCAGTATGAGGAGGAATTTATGGTGGCATATGAGAATCGATGGAGGATGGTGCTTTCAAAGCTGTCCTACCTCCCTCCTATGTCTGACCTAACTCAAATGTTTGCAAAGAGTTGTTTGCGAAAGATCTCTGTGCTATTGCAGCTGCAGTAATACACCACTTTAGAAGAAGCTCTGGCGCAAGCTAGAGTTATCGAAGAGATTAATATACAGGATGGCGAAATTTCCAAGCCTAAGAAAAAATAGTGGAATAAGAGCACCAAAATAGGGAATACATAACATACACCCACTATGGTCAATCAAGTTGCTATCAATGCCCCTACGCTTGCCCAAGCAACACAGCCTCCAAAGGCTAATTATCAGGTAGTGCCTCATAATAACTATGAGAAAGATAATAAAAAATAGGATCAAAATCAGCAACGTCGCCCTAGGCAGCAATTTACACCATACACCGAGTCTAGGGATTCCTTGTTTGACCATTTGTCAGTGGCAAACTTGATTAATCTGCCAGAGATTCCAACAGTCGATCCTAATGCACCAAAGCCTAAGGGATACAGAGAGGATCTTTACTATAGATTCCATAGAAGGAAAGGGAATGACATTAATTTCTGTTGGACGTTTAAAGGTTTAGTACAAGACCTCATTGAAAATCACACATTGGTAGTGGATAACCCCATCGCACCCAACAACCAACAAATGGGTGTTTTCAAAGATCCTTTACCCACACATGATGCACAAGCAAAACCTCTTCATGTCAATGAAGTGCAACAAAATTGCCCCATGGAGGGGTATGTTGGGATGATTAGCATTGTGACAAGAAACAAGAGACACCCAGGAGCTGCCCCCGTGACAGCCACCATGGAAGTTCCATCAACGTCACAACCTCAACCGAATGCTACACAGTTGCCCCCGCCTAGACCAGTGGCCATGATTCGAACTAGACTTACTCAAAGTCTATGGACCACATCAGCTAGGCTCTCCATCTATGATCTTATTCAACAATTAGCACCACATCGAGAAGCTCTTATGGAGATATTAAAGGCAATTGAATTGCAACCCCATGAAGCGGATTCGTTCAACAATTTTGTGGGGCATGTCAAATAGTGTACTGAACCAGTCATTACCTTTAGGGAAGATGAGCTAAAAATTGTGACTAGAGATGTAGCAGACCCACCCCTGCACATTATTGCACGGGTCAACGGGACTCCGTACAAGTGGGTGTTGGTAGACACTGGTTCATCCAGTAACATTATTACAACCACTGCACTGAAACATTTGAAGCTGCCAGCCTCTCACATTGCACCTTCCACTTATACCCTTTGAGCATTTAATGACGTGATATGCTCGATAGTTGGCACAATTGTCCTACCCATACAAGTGGGACAAAAGACCATTCATACATTGTGCCACATTTTAGAAGGTGAGATGGCTTACAATATCTTGCTTGGGCGGCCTTGGATCCAGGATATGAAGTGTGTCCCTTCAATTTCTCATCAATGTTTGAAGTATACATTTGAAGGACAAGTGCACATGGTTCCCGTAGATTTGGAACCTTTTAAATATTGCAACTCAGTGCAAATCATGCCGCAGTCGACCCTCCCTTCAATGCATGTGGATTTTTAGTTAAATCCATCTAAGAGGGGTCCGACTAAGCAAGAATCTCCATTACCAAATCAATCAAATTCCCAAGAGGGTTCATCTTCTTCATTCGGTCCTCCCACAATGATGCCACCTATGGTGGCCACACCAAAAGACAAAGGAAAGAAGCCCCTGAAAGCGGAACCACCTTTAGTCTCAAACATCTCTACAGAAGAGACGCTTCATAGAATGGAAGTTGAGACGCCTAGTTCACCTCACATGGAGTGGACTTAAGGAGAACTCCCATTCGCTTCCTCTCAATCGACAACAATTACTATTGAGATGTCTAACACAAGCATGGGGGAGTATATAGTGTGCAATGTTGTTGCAATGCACACACTTCAGTCTATGCAAGACATGGGAAGACCTCGACTCCCCATAGGTTTCGTGGTTCCTTTAGGCTACCCACCTAATCAGAAAAATTTTATTTTTGGGGCCTGGATCATGGCGTTGAACCTTCCTGACAAGAAGAGGAATATGAAGATCCCTTTGTGGAAGATGTCAATTATTTGGTTAACCCAAACTTCGCATTACAATATCTTAGCCAATGCAATTGGTATGGATACGGGTTAGGCAGGTATGAACAAGGAATGTGTGTTTTGTGCCAACCAAGATACCAAATGCCTTATGACAAGTTAGGAGTAGGGTTTAATCAACATTTTCCCCTCGACATCTTGGTCAAAAATATGCAAAGCCTAGGGATAGGCAACAAGGATGGGTTGGCATCAGATCTATATGCCAATCCAAATACAACTTATACATTGGGGGATTATTTCCCATTACAAACAAATACCCTTGTTGACCTCAACAACCCTTTCCCTACGACCGAACAAGGAGAAACTTCATGGAATCACCCACAAGGGGAAGATGGACAAGACCACGAAGGTTCTTCTGAAGATGAGTCAGAGTACGATCATTCACATGAATATCCCATGAATGACGATTACGAAAGTTTCCTGATGATGTTCCCATTGAATGATCCCAGTGAGCATAGGCTACCTCAACAACAAAAATATCCTTTGGACATATATGACATGTTTGAACACTTACACATAGGTCCAAGACATAGGTGGCATCTCAACCCGACGTAGTTATAGCAATTACTGCACCCACCACTCCAGCTATACAGAGAGCATCTTCTTCCTGGAGACCCTATCAAACCATCAGTGCCTAGGGTAGACCCTGTTTGCAGATCTGTGCATAGGGCTGATCCCTTTGTGCCAGTGCCTACAAAGCCAGATCCAATGTACCAAGAGCATCCAAAATGTTAGAGTTGTCACATTTGCGGTAGTGGAGATTACAATCATTTCATCAACATGGTCTCCATTGACTTGACCACCCCCATCCATGATCCAGCCAATCCCACATGATCATTGCATCTAGACATAGAAGCTATAGATTGGGATCGCGCTGACACACCACCATCTCCATTAGAGTATTGGCATTGCAATGGGATGTTTCATTTCACTCCAGGACAGACTCAGGATGTCTTCCATGCTAAAGAGGAACTTGACGTTCCTAATGATGATCTTAATTTAGCAAATGATATCCATCTGATCCCCATTCCATACCAGTTGGAAGACGGATCCCATATGTTAGTCAAAGCAACGACTAATGTAGACATCGACACAAATCCAACGAATCCACGGATTCTCAAGCTGGGGGTAAGTCTTTCCCTCGAAGAGCGAGCTGATTATGTTGCCCTTATTAAGGAAAAGAAGGAGGTTTTTGCATGGTCATACAAGGATATGCCAGGACTAGACCCACAACTAGTCACGCATAATTTAATGCTTGATCCGACAATCAAGCCAATCAAGCAAAAACTACGCAAGATGCATCCAACAGTGGCCTTAATGGTAAAGGATGAGTTACAAAAGTTGTTGGATGCCCAGTTTGTCATATGTGTGGATTATCCTCCATGGTTGTCTAACATGGTTCCTATCAAGAAGCCCGACGGGAGGATTTGCATATGCACTAATTTTTGAGATCTTAACAAAGCGAGTCCTAAGGATGATTTTCCCTTGCCAAGCATTGATGCGTTGGTAGATGCCACAACGGGCCACGAAATGCTTTCCCTTATGGATGGTTTCTTAGGATACAATCAGATTCGTATCAATCCTTAGGACCAACTAAAAATAGCATTCACAATGCCTTGGGGGACATTTTGCTATAAGGTCATGCATTTTGGCCTTAAAAATGCCGGAGCCACCTACCAACGTGCCATGACATACATCTTTCATGATTACATGCACAAAACTTTGGAAGATTACATGGATGATTTGTTGGCCAAATCTCTTTTGTGCCCAGATCACATCGGTGACTTGAGCAAGGTCCTTGATCGCCTCATTGAACATAAAGTCAGACTAAACCCCAAGAAGTGTGTCTTTGGTGTCACATCTGGCAAGCTCTTGGGTTTCATAGTCTCCAAACGAGGAATTGAGGTCGACCCAAACAAAGTCAAGGCAATCCTTGAAATGCGTCCCCCAACCACCATCAAGCAGCTTAGGAGTCTGCAGGGAAATTTTGCGTCGATCAAGTGCTTCATAGTGTAGTTATCTGACCCATGAATAAATTATTGCATAAGGGGGTCACATTTCATTGGGATGACGAGTGCCAGTCTGCATTTTACGACATTAAATAATACTTGGCTTCACCGCCAGTATTGGCACCACCTAGACCAGGAGTGTCGTTCTATTTATACATCTCATCCACTGAGGTGACACTGGGCGCCATGCTATCCCAGAAAAATGAACTTCACAAAGAACAGGCTACATACTATCTTAGCCGCACCCTGGTCAGTTATGAACTTAACTAAGCATACGTCGAAAAGCTTTGCTTGGCAGTGGTGTTTGCTACCAAAAAGCTATGCCACTACATGCTCAATAATAAGACGTATGTTGTGTCTAAGGAGAATCCATTGCGATACATGATGAGTCATACTTATCATAGTAGCCGCATGGTGAAATGGATCATGTTGTTGATGGAGTTTGACATAGATTTCATTGGACAAAAATCCATAAAAGGTCAAGTCATCGTCGATCAACTAGCTGAGGCTCCTCTTGAAGACGATCAGCCTCTGACTTTCGAACTACTTGATGATGGGGTCTTCCATGTTTCAGAATCGCCAAATTCTAATGAGCCTGAGTCATATGCTGACATAACCCTATTCTTCGATGGTTCTAAATGTTAGCAAGGGGGTGGCACGGGAATTGTATTCTTCACTCTGCAAGGCACTCCAATACCCTTGTCATTTAAATTAGACTTCCCGTGCACTAACAACAATGTAGAATACGAAGCCTTGCTCATAGGTCTTCAGACAGCAATCACCATGAACATTAAACGATTGAACATCTTTGGTGATTCGTTGTTAATTGTCAATCAAGTAAAGGGGATATTCCAATGTAAATGTCTAGTTTTGTAGGCCTATAAAGCCCTTGTGGACAAATTCCTGGCACAACTTGAATGGTATGACATCGAGGCACTCCCTCGATCATCAAATTGTTTTGCGGATACTATGGCCTCCTTGGGGTCACTCATCCCGCAAGACCCTTCTGGTGCAATGACAACCATTCAGGTTAAAAAATTATCACAATCTACGATGGAGCATGCAAGCTCTAATCTAAAGCCAGGAATCCACATGATCCAGATTGAACCATCTCCGGATAAGTTCTCTCGAATTTGATATTGTTTGACTCAAGCCAACTGGGGGTCCTTGTTCTCCCCGACCCCTCTTACTAGCAACACCACATTGTTTTTACAAGTTCTTTCTCGCTCAGCTTTTGTTCGGGATGGACTTCAAGAGGGATTGGCCGTTCATACTGTCGAGGTTTTTGATCAGCAAGATTGGTACACACCCATTCGGGATTACCTCAAGCTAGGTAATCTCCCACTTGGATTGACACAAGCCGCGAAAAGATCATTCAAATAGAAAGTGGCAAAGCATGTCTTGTTAGGAGACATTTTTTATCATCGGAATTATGAAGGAATCCTCCTTCATTGTTTGGACCCACAAGAGTCCGCTTGGGCGATCACCCAAGCTCACGATGGTACATGTGGTGGCCACTTCAGCGGTATGGCCATTGCAAAGCGCATTATTTGCATGGGTTATTATTGGCCATATTTAGAGCGAGATTGTTGCACATATGTGAAGAAGTGCATGAAGTGTTAGCACCATGCTAATTTGACACACGTACCTTCTCAGGCCTTGCAATCGATCCAATAGTTTGGCCTTTTTCGTAGTGGGGCTTTGATATAAATGGAAAGATCTTCCCTGCGTCGTCTGGTCTTCACACATTTATTTTAATGGCCACAGAGTAATCTACCAAATGGGTGGAAGCAATTTCGTTGACCACTACGACTGGATCTCGCATTGTGGAGTTTATTTTGCATAACATCATATGTCATTTTGGTATTCCATCCAAGATCCTGTTAGATAATGGGACACCATTCAAGAATAAAGATGTGCGTGCTTTGACCACAAAGTACAAAATTTAGCACAACTTTTCAACACCCTATTATCCGTAGGCAAATGGGCAAGCAGAGGCGTCCAACAAAACGCTAGTCGCCATTCTCAAAAAGACAGTTGCAGACAATCATAAAGATTGGCACATTCAGATCCTGCTTGCCCTATGGGCTTATCGCACCAGCATTCGAACGCCCACTGGGGCAACTCCATTTTTGCTGGTGTATGGCTCCGAGGTAGTCATGCCTTTTGAGTTGGAAATTCCTTCCCTATGCATTTCAATGCAAGAGTTCATCGATGATGACACTACACGATAGGCCTAGTTAGATCAACTGACGTTGCTCTATGAACGACGCGTTAATGCTCTCGAGCATTTGTGTATCTATCAAGAGCGACTTAAGAAAGCATACAACATGAAAGTCCACCTTCATGAGTTTCAGGTTGGTGACTTGGTCTTAAAAGAGAACCATCAGAATTCTAATTTGCTGTCCCATTTATGGGACAAGTTCACGGCAAACTGGTTAGGTACTTACATCATTGATAGTAAAATAGGACCTGGAACATACCGACTTTCCTCTCTTGAAGGAATCAAGGAAACAGAACCCTTGAATATCATTCATTTGAGGCCATTCCACATCTAGAGAGCCATAGTTCAACACAAAAATCTCCAAGGATTACCGTAATCGCTTGGTCAACCCAAAAAGCTCCAAGGATTACCGCAATCGCTTGGTCAACCCAAAAAGCTCCAAGGATTACCACAATCACTTGGTCAACCCAAAAATCTCCAAGGATTACCGCAATCGCTTGGTCAACCCAAAAATCTCCAAGGATTACCACAATCACTTGGTCAACCCAAAAGCTCCAAGGATTATCATAATTGCTTGGTCAACCCTAAATGCCCCAAAGGTATCTATAAACCCTTTGGTCAAGACAAAAGCTCCAAGGATTATCATAATCGCTTGGTCAACCCTAAACGCTCCAAAGGTATCTATAAACCCTTTGGTCAACACCAAAAGCTCCAAGCGTTACCATAACTGCTTGGTCAACATAAATATTCAAAAATAAACAAAAACAATATAATCATCAAAAATCACAAAAACAATTGCATTTCAATTCCATGCATACAAAAAAAAAAAAATCACAAAAACATTTGCATTTCAATTCCATGCATACTCAAAAAAAAAAAAAAAAAATCAAAATTACAAAAACAATTGCATTCCAATTCCATGCATTCTCATAAAAATCAAAATACAAAAATATAGGTTGCATTCGGCATCGCATCCATACATTATACATTTTCTAGGTCATACAAGTCAAAAGCACCATAGACAGTCATTACTTGGCAATTCCATCCTTTTCACATCAGATCCATTTTCATAAACGCCTACATCTAGAATAGCACCATCGCCATTTTTAGCATCATCAGTTGTCTCCTAATGTATATAGGGTTTTCGTCATTCAGCTGTCTTTAAATTTCTAGCCAAAACTGTACATAGTTAAACAGATTTTACATGGGAAAGTTTTACTTGGATCACGCCTTGTTATGTAGCATCCCAACACAAATTAAAACACATAAAATAATTCCTAAGTTGTGTGACCGAAAGATGAAACCTGCACAGTAATCCAGGTCACCATTAGCAAAACGACTATCTTGCTCATCACCCTGTGCGAATGACCCTAGGAATGCTGAGAGTTGGCAAAAGGACAAGCATCCTCCCTACCCAATTCCCCATGAATCCCAAGTTCTCAAAAGTTGCAAAACATCAAAAATTTGCAAAACGTCAAAACACTAAAATTTGACATCCTACAGTGCACACATCAAAAGGCACAAATAATAGTGATTTTCGTCACTCCATATCCAAATCCCTTGCTCAAAAAAAAAAAAAAAAAAAACCACACAAATAACACAAAAATAAACAGTGATTTTATCACTACAAAGGAGCAAGTATCCCAATACAATTGAAGAAAATAAGGGAGTCAAACTTGAATCCCTGGAACTCTCAGCATTTTGACAGGTCATGAGGCAAGCTTCAGTATCGGTTTGGTTGATAGCCTATCGGTCACTGGTGGTAAACCTCCCACATGACGATATATCTATCACATTAACTTGTGTATAGATCAATGTTTGCATGTGGATGAGCTAGCTTATGGTATCCTAGATAGCATCGCAGACAAATCTGACTAAATACAATAAAGGAGTTAGTGGAGCTAATTAGGTGATCCTCAGTACAGGTTCGGTTGAAAGCCCATCTGGCACTAGTGGTATCCTAATGAATAACACATAAACGAACTCAATTGCACACACAGGGATGTAAAATAACTTGGTTAAATTCAAGTCGTATTTAGACCTTGTTAAAAAGTCTCGCGAGATAAATGTACAGTATTGGCTAGTTAGTTAAAATATCTGCATCTCAGAAAAGCTTAACTCCATTTTCAAACAACCGATACATTTCATTCCATACATCACCATCAAAAAATAGACAAAATACAAAAACAAAGTTTTCACATGCACAAGCATTCCACAAAGTTATCCCATTAATATAGCAAGTGAGTCAAATCTTGTACAGTCTATGGTGCATTGAAAAATCATCAAACAATTCATTTCATTCATTCCATATGCATACATCATACAAATTAGAACCATCACATTCATAATCGCATATGCATACATAAATGTAAAAACATGTACATAAATATAAATCATGAAAAATGTACAAACACCAAAACAAGTCATCTGTATATATATATCATAACAAAATTGCCCGTAGGCTACAGTGCACCGGTCCTCGGACCTCGCTCCCACAAACCAAAAACTCAAAAACCCCCAACCTAGGGCGTCGACCACCATGATCACGTAGGATCGGTGCGACGAGAGCTACCCCCTGTAGTATCAGTCCTCTAAGATATCTCAGGGCGACTGCTCACCCCTGCATCATGCCCACTCGAGCCTCCCTCATCTTGTCGCCTACAACGAGATGATGCCAACTGCTCTGTCCCGTTGTCTCTCATCCTGTATGACGAGCCACTCATCTAAGGCTCTGGTATTTGCCCACCAAGGTAGATAATCTCACCCTCCATCTCCCATCGATGCCGACTCCACTCTGCCTCCCGCCTACGATAGTACGCAATTGCATCATTACGATGTGCTAGCTGCACCCGCAAGAGATCCCTCTCTCATGCAGCATTCGTATCACCCTCATATCGATGAAACGTAGTCCCTGTGCTCTCCTGCTCTGCCAACTGTGTCCACAGGTGATCCCTCTCCTACGCCATCTCCCCAAGCTCTCCATCTCGCCTTCGTAGCAACTCTGTCAATCATGCCACCTCCGCGCGCAACCTCACCTCTGTATCCCCCTACACGGTCGACTGTGTCAGCCTCTCTAGAGCATCGGCCTGCTCCGAAGCATCCTACATCTCTGGCTGCTCCTCATCACAAAAGTCCTCTCCTGCATCTATAACCTCCACCATATCCACATCAGTCGAAGCTCCCCAACCCTCTCCTGGTGCCCTCAGCACCCTCTCCGCCTCCCGCTGCCTCATCCCCTCCCAAAGGCCCCTCACCTCACCATTGTCAGAGCGTCCACCACTCCTGGTACTCGATAGTCACTCTGACGTCATCCACGTCTAAAATATCCAGTACTGTATTCGCCTCCTCCCCGAGCGACTTGAGGATTAGCGTAGCTAGGGTCCTCTCATCACTCTAGCACTGATAGACTATGGGTTCCCCAGGCAACCCTTGACGTACCCCAAACTATCATGTCACTCAGAGATAGTGAAAGTATTCTTGTTCTGTCCCATGTCGTCCAATTATCCATCTCCCCCCCCGGACCCGCCGAAGCCACTCATCAGCCTCTGGCTATGCGAGACAATCCCGATATGGCCTCCACACCATATCTCCTAGAGTCAGTCATGCCAATGCATCTCTGTAATGGTCCACATATCTTGCAAACCGTTGACTCTGCCCTCGCTCCTTAGATCGATACCATAAAGCACCATAACCAATATCTCTGTCCACCATGTCAGCTCGTGTAGTCTAGGGTAGCCCTCGTGGTCGCTCTACGGCTATATGCTGCCATTCCCAACACTACAACAAGTAACTACAGCCAATCCCCTTTTGATTTCGGCAGTGGACCTCATACAACTCATTATATAATTGAGCCAAGAGCGTCTGGCCCCATCTCATGATCACTGGCTCTGTCACAAGACACTCCACTAACTGCCACACCACCTCCAATAGGTTCCATGGGAACCTCGCTCCTGACGAGTCTGGCAGGAGCATGTTGAAAATGAGGCTCATGAGTAGTGCATGCCTCACTCCCAACATGCCCCTCGCATACCACCATCGTACCAGAATCCCCCCAATATGACAATCCAGCTCAACCTTCTCCACTGAGCTCATCCCATCCACATCCTCCCCATGTCCAAAATACCGAGTCAGTACAACCATCCTCTGGCCTCGTGGTGTCATCCGGATGGGAACCCCGTCTATCGGAATTCGGAGAATCCGATACATGTCCTCTAAGGTGACTTTCATATCCCCTATCGGAAGATGGAAGGTGTTCGTCCGAACATCCCATAGGTTGATCAAAGCTGTAATGTACGCCCGATCCGCAACAACTGCATCCAACCGTGCCACATGCTTGAGCCCTAGGGCATCAAGCCACTCCCAGTATTCCACACTCAATGCCTCGTGAGCATTAGAAAAAATAGTTGATACCTGATGTCGACTCTTTACCACCTGCACATCACAGATAATAACACACATCAAAAACATGCATCAAATTACCATCACATGTACAAAAATGCATAACTGTACAGTAACATCTTTCATTCACATGTACATCCAAAAAAAAAAAAAATTCATCTAGTTTTCATCTTACATTTCATCAAAAACAACAAAAATTTGACATGGTTTACCTACGGTTTTACCTAAGTTTACCATTTCAAAACAAAAAAATTCATTCAGTTTTATCTTACATTTCATCAAAAACAACAAAAATTTGACATGGTTTACCTACGATTTTACCTAAGTTTACCATTTCAAAACAAAAAAAATTCATTCAGTTTTCATCTTACATTTCATCAAAAAACAATAAAATTTGACATGGTTTACCTACGGTTTTACCTAAGTTTACCATTTCAAAACAAAAAAAATTCATCAAGTTTTCATCTTACATTTCATCACAAATAACAACAATTCGACATGGTTTACCTATGGTTTCGGCCTAAGTTTACCATTTCAACAAAAAATTTCTCCATTTTTCATTTTTTAATTCCATAAAAATAACCAAAAAAATCGACATGGTTTACCTACGGTTTCGACCTAAGTTTACCATTTCAACAAAAAAATTCATCCATTTTTCATTTTTTAATTCCATAAAAATAACAAAAATTCGACATGGTTTACCTACGGTTTCGACCTAATTTTACCATTTCAACAAAAAAAAAATCATCAATTTTTCATTTTTTTAATTCCATAAAAATACCAAAAAATTCGACATGGTTTACCTACGGTTTCGACCTAAGTTTACCATTTCAACAAAAAAATTCATCCATTTTTCATTTTTTTTTAATTCCATAAAAATACAAAAAAAAATTGACATGGTTTACCTACGGTTTCGACCTAAGTTTACCATTTCAACAAAAAAATTCATCTATTTTTCATTTTTTAATTCCATAAAAATAAAAAATAAAAAAAATTCGACATGGTTTACCTATGGTTTCGACCTAAGTTTACCATTTCAACCAAAAAAATTCATCCATTTTTCATTTTTTAATTCCATAAAAATTACAAAAAAAAATGGGCATGGTTTACCTACGGTTTCGACCTAAGTTTACCATTTCAACAAAAAAATTCATCCATTTTTCATTTTTTAATTCCATAAAAATTACAAAAAAAAATGGGCATGGTTTACCTATGGTTTCGACCTAAGTTTTACCATTCACATAAAAAACAAAACAACACATTTTTATAACCATGGTTACCCTAAGGTGTTACTCTAAGTTTCATTTTGGGTTCATCCTACGGTTTTCCATCTAAGTTTCCGTCGGTTTGCATCCACGTTTCATTTGGTTTCATGGTCTTTAATTCATTCACCTTTTAAATTAATTAATTAGGGTTCCATGTTTTAAACAAAAGAAAAACACAATAAAAACACATTTGCATTTTTTCAAAATTCAAACTCGAGGAGATAGTGCACTTACTGGTCTCACCTCGGCTTTGCCGCTTGACGACCCGGTCTGTGCACTCATGGTGGCTAGAAAATCCGACAGCGCTTCGCGTCAGAAAATCTACCTCCTCCTCCCCAGAGCTCCAAATCGTAATAGCTGAACAGTGCAAATGAGCCAAATCTGTCATTTTTGCCTATTTATACCATTTTTCTTGCTGGTAATCGTCCCTGACTGGAATGAGTGCCTTTTCCTTGGAGGCACGCTCGTCCCACCCCAGGACGAGTACCATCACGGCATTCGTCCCCCCCGGGACGAATACAAAAAAAAAAAAATCAAAAACACCCAAACTATAAAAATGACAAATGCCCACAAAACAACTAAAAATTGCCGGACAAAAGTGCTCTTGCACTTAACCTCTTGGCATAAGAAAACTGATGTCGGGGTCTACCTTGTCGCTATCCTACTCCCCAAGAAGGCTACCATAGCCGGACCGCTCCACGGGAAGACGGATTTTCACCAATGTTAACCCCAAATAGCATCCCAAAATGGGTTCACACTCACCAAAAATAGGTCAAAACAATCAGGAAACAACTCAAGCATGCATCGGATAACATCTGAAGGCACCCCGACTTAAGTCATCTTGGGTCAAGCGACTCATCGCTTTTCTCGTGTCAGTCATTCCCTCATCGATTCGTCGCTTGAGGTGGTAGTCACACTTAGTTGCTAATCAACAACAATATACCTAATATTGGAAATGACATGCATTCAAAGGATCATTACAAAAGACAATCACGCCCCTGCTTGGGGCAGCAAACAAGCAATTATCACAAACTGATCATATACTTGACATTCGTGAATCATGAACTCAAGGTTCCCACAAACAAAAGGTTACACCCTTTGCCTATTCATGACTGATCAATGTCTAAGTTCAAGTAATACCTCACCGAACCAGGTTAATGCTTGATTTAAGTTCCTTAGCTCGTCAGAAGCAAGGATTCAAGAATGCATGCCCTTTCCATACTTGGGGCATCAAGAGTTGGTTAGGTTATTGAGAAACCCTAATCATTAGTGCTTTGGTTATCTATTTTTGCTTAGCACTGCACCATGTGCAACGCTTTCCAAAAAGGGGCATCTATAGACACCAAAACAATGCTAATCCGATTATGTGATAACAAGCATTGATCGCACTAACACACACAGCCCCCAGGGCAGCCCCAAAGGTCAAACAGTGGTTCTAACCACTCTCACAGCAGTTTTACAAGTCAAGGATCAATTTGGCATATTTTAGACACTCAGCTACTTATTCGTTCCACCCAGGGACGAGTGTGCATTTTTACTCGTCTCACCTTGGGATGAGTGCGGATTAGTACTCGTTTCACCCAAAGACGATTACCAGCGCTCGCTCCGGGGTGGGACGAACGCCAGGTTTTATCGACAAAAAGTCAAACCTCGGTGCATGACAACTCAGAACTGCCACTTAACTTTTCCTGCATGGCATAGGAGTGCGAGTGAGTTCTTTTGACAACTCATATCTACCAATTGACTCTCCCTTCATTGCATGGGAATGGAAGTGAGCTTTTTAAGACAACTCAAATTTGCCACTTAGCTATCCCTTCATTGCATGGGAGTGCGAGTGAGCTTTTCTAAAACATACAAAGACATGCACAGAGGCAGTTAGGAAGCCCTTGATCAAGAAGAAGTCTTCTCTTCACACAAAAAGCATTCATGCAAAGAAACACTTTTGCATGCTAATTCAAAGAGACCCCTTGGGTCTATAAAATGGTGAGCTTCCTCACCCAAAATATATAGAGAGAAGGAGCATTTTGATTGATGAAGTTCTGCTAATTCACTTACTTGCGATTTGTGCTTTCAACATTCATAATCTCTTAATCGAAAGAGAGGTTATTGGGTGACTTTTTGAAGGCACAAATCAAGAACCAAAACCTGATTTTTCTGACCACAATATCCTATCAATTTGCCGACAACACATCACATTAGGTTTCGGACTCATACCAAGCGGATTGGTGTCGAAACAAAGTTTCACCCGTGGGTGGTTTGCCTTCGGGCACCCCCCGCCTTATTGCCTTTGGTGACTATTTCTTTTGTAGTATTTAGCTAGTTTCATGTTTATGCTTTTCTCAAGTTTTTAGTTTATTTAGATTCATTTTAACCATCGTTAGATTTATCTTTTATTTTTCATACATAGGTGCTACTGATTCTTTGTTTGTTTCTTTGAACGCAGATTTGCAGCATTAGAGGAGCAGCGAGGAATCTACCTTTACCAATGCAAGCGGTGACAACATTTTGGTTCGCCCATCTTATATGTGGGCACGCGGAAGAAGGAATTCTAAAAAAATTTGTAAAAGACCAACATTTAACGCTCCTATCCCCTAAAAAGGAAGGAGACGCATTGTAACACGAATTTATAAATCATATCAATAAAAGGGCTGTTCTTTTTATATTGCTTTGATATCTTGTGTTCATGTTCTTTCTTTTTATGCATTTTTCAATAACATAGGGTTTAAGCATTATTTTAGTTTCATTTACATTGCATTTTTAGTTTATCCTTTTTGTTTTCGAAATCTAGTGTTTTCAAGCTTTATAAAATCATCTCACCATTGGGAATACTACACCCCTGTGCTATATTTAGAACTGTTGCCTTATCGAATCTGGCATTTTTTGTTAAAACATGTCAAATTGACAGTGTGAATACTATAAAACTAGAGGTGAATGATGGACACCAGTGCATGAAGCCATGGGAGACAAGAATTAAGAGTGAAAATTATAGTAAGAAGGAGCTTGAGGATTGCTCAGAGATAAAATACAAGTAACTCAGACTATAGTACTCAAGAACCATAAATAGAGCAAGTTTGGACATCCAAAGAAGGAGACTTTGAGGTATTGTTGATAGAGACAGAAGATGAGGAAATAAAACCATTGAGTGTAGAGGTAAGGGTTAACATAGAAAAAGTTTAATAGGACAGATAGTGGATGGTGACACCTGAGAAATTAGTATAAGAGTTATAAGGGAGTGCAGAGGATGGGAGTCAGGCACCAGGGCAACAGGATGTGAGGTCTCAAGAGGAAATAACAAGACCATCTCCCTCACATCAGCGAAGGAGGTCATGAAGTGAAGATGCATGAGATTTTGGCCACCGAGTGGTAGGACATAACAAGATACCTCAAATTGAAACTTCTGGTGACAACGAGAGTAAGACACCCCAAAGATGAATTAGTCAGATATTCCATGAGATACCTCAAGTGATAGTGATAAATCTCCTAATATGGCTAACAAGGCAGCCAAGCAGAGATGTCCATCATTTTTAGGTGAGGGTAAGGAAGACCCCATACAAAATATAGGCACTTGCATAACCATTTGGAGAGAAAATGGTGTATATAGACTTTATGATTGGGTAATTTTATTTCCCGCTACCTTGATAGTATTGGCAATTGATTGGTATTTGAAGAGAGAAAATATCACATATTTTCAGACTTGGAACCAGATAAATGAGAATTTCATTGAATAATTTCACCCTTTGAAGGATGATGAAGACATTGTTATGAAACTTTGCATGAAAAATCAAAAATTCAGTGAAGATATGAAATCCTATAATTGTAGACTAAATCAATTTGTCGATAAGATGCAGATACCTCTAGAAAATGTTCTAGTAAAGTGGTGGTTTGTAGATGGATTGCTTCCAAAGTATAAGAAAAATATGAAAGCAGTACCATCAGAAACATATGAAGAAGCACTAAAGCATGCAAAGAATTTTTAGAGTGAATCCAAACAAATGTATACACGAATTTTATCTCATTCCAAGTTGAATGATTCAGATAGTGAAGAAGATGACACTATACTAAAGATAATTATAAAAGACTAAAAGATAAAACCTGACAAAAATGACATGTTGTGCACGAAATGCAAAATGAAAGGCCATACAAATGTGCAGTGTCTGAGAAATGACTATTGCCACATTTGTAATGTGATGGGGCATGAGGTAATGCTATGTCTATATAATGAGAGTATATCCATAAGTATTATCAATCCAAAAGAAGGAAGAGAAATTGAAGGCCCAAGGAAGTAGGCAACAAGCAACAAGTGGTAGTTACATAAGCAACAGACAAGGTGGAAGACTGAACCAAGGCAATCAGAAAGGAGGGTAAATTCATTTATAGTATGACTCGAAGGGACGACCCATCATACAATGTTGCAATTTCTAGGAATGGGGGCATTTTGCAAAAAAAATTCCTTCACCTCAAAGGTAGTAAACACTATAAATAGGAACTACACACATGTGTATATGGTGTGGTCCAAGAAACCACAAAGAAGAGAATTATCCAAAATAGGTGAATTCAAGTAACCCACATAATGTCAGTTATCTAGACATCGAAGTTCCTAAAGTTAAGGAGGAAACCCAAGAATTTTTAGCCGTGACAAGAAATCAGGCTAAGAAGGATAAGTATCCAGATCCAGCAAAGTAAAAGCAACATTGGCAAGTAGCAAACAAAATATTACAAGAGAAACCTAAAAATATTATGTGAGTAGAGTCGACAGCTGATAAAAAACTAAGAAAACCATTAGACCAGGAGATAGTTGTGCAAAATCTAGCAGCACAGGTTTTGGATACCATAGTGAAAATTAAAGTATCAAACCTGTTGGAAGCTATTTCAACATTGCATAAAGCAATGGTGGAAGAAATACAAACGTAGAAGGTGATGGAATTGTAGAGCCAACTAATTTAGGAGTGGAAAGATCAGTTTATGGATCCAATTTTATTAATGATTGATGTGGGAAATAAACCCGCATTAGTTCATATGGATATCCTAAGGCACAAATTAACACAAGTTATTGTTGACGGAGGATTCAGCATCAATGTGCTACCTGAAAGGACATGGCTATAATTAGGTTCTCCATACCTATGGGCACTGAGATTTCGATTATATGGTACTGACCAGAATGGCATCGATACAAAAGGAGTCTTGACTGTACAATAAGTTATGATAGCAGAACAAGAGTTTGTCTTGGATTTTATTTTGATTACAATGTAGAAACCTGCATACGATGCCCTCTTGGGAAGAGGCTGGATACGAGTAGTCAAAGTTAATCATAACCGATATATTATTAATCTAGCTAATAAAAAATTATTGAGGATGTACTACCATAGATGAATCAAAAAATTCCTTAGGGGATGAAGGGCACGAACTTGATGGAGAAGGAATGATGTACCTAGATGAATGTAGTGAAGATGAAGTCAAATTTGATAGCATACTTCTTCATTATAAAATGGAGGAGTATGAAATTTTTAGCCCAATTGCCTTTGTATTGAATCAGAGAATATCAAGGTAAAACAAGACAAATCGAAAGATAACCAAGAACCTAAGAAGGAAGCCAAAGAGAAATGGACATTTTTGAAAAGTTTTATAGAATATACAGTAGGAGATGCGAAGATTAAAATAATATCGGCACACCCAAATAATATAGATAAAGCTACAAGTGAACCCGAAAAATATCAAATATGAAGAACCTCAGATAGTGGACATCAATCTAGGAACAAAGGAGAAACATAGGATGATTCATTGCGGTGATGATTGGAATCCCGTACTAAAAGCAGTGGCTTTTAAGATATTCTTGGAATATAAGGATGTCTTTGCATGTACATATAAGGACCTGAAAGGAGTACCACCAGAATTATGTGTCCACAAGATTACAGTAATACCTAGAGCTCAATCGGTAAGAAGGAGGCCATATAGAATGAACCCAAAGTATGCTTCATTAGTGAATGTAGAAATATAAAATATGTTGGAAGTAGGAATCATCTTTAGGGTGATAAACAATGAATGGGTCTCACCTATAGTGATAACCTTGAAGAAGGAAGTAGACAAGATCAGAATATACGTGGACTTTAGGATTCTAAACTATGTAAATATTAAGGGTTCCTTCCCTATTCCCTTCATAGATTCTATCCTGGAATAAGTTGTAGGACACGAGATCTATTCATTTTTGGATGGTTTCTCAGGATAAAATCAAATTGTTATAGCTGAGGAGGATAAGTTGAAGGCCACATTTATTGTGTAGAATGGCATTTATGCATACAATCGAATGCCATTCGGGCTCTATAATACCCCAACTACATTTCAGCATATCATACTAATATATCTGATCAGTTATCAATGGGGAACTTTAAAGTATTTTTGGATGATTCGTCAATTTATAGGAATATCAATGAACATATTCCTGCCCTCAGTGAATGTATGAGGTGTAAAAATGCATAGATATCATTAAAATGAGGGAAATACTTTCTAATGGTACCGTATGAGAAATTTTTGGGACACATTGTGTGCAGTGAAGGATTGAAGACAGATCCTGATAAGATTCATGTAATATTGCACATGGAAGAACCATTTGATGTGAGTTCACTTAAAACATTCCTTGGATCGATAGGTTACTATCGAAGGTTTATCAGGAATTATGCACATGTATCCTACCCATTAGATTCTTTGATGAAAAATAATATTCCTTTTATATGGACAGAGGAGCACCAAGGAGACTTCGATGAGCTGAAGGCTAAGCTTGTGAGTAGTCTGATTTTGGTGTTCCCAAATTGGGATAAGGAATTCCATGTCCATATTGATACTTTGAATTTTGTAATTGGATGTGCTTTAGCACAAGAAGACTAGTTTAGGCTAGACTAGCCTATTTTATTTTCTAGTTGCCTTTTATCAAGGACAAAGAGAAATTATAGTACAATAGAAATACAAGCTTTGGAAATGGTATATGCAGTCTAGAAGTTTAGGCATTACCTATTGGAAAATCCCTTTGCCTTCTATGTTAATCAAAAATCCCTGTTGTACTTGATAAACAAGTTGATGATACAAGGATGAGTCAGTAGGTGGCTCATCACCCTTCAAAATTTTGTATTATGAGTAGTGGTGAGGCCTAGTAAGAAGCACATGATTGCAGACTAGTTGTCTTGGATACGATCAGGGGAACCTGCAGGAATAAGAGTTGCTGATGAATTTCTAGATGCACAACTATTCACCATAAATGTTGTTCCATCATGGTACAAGTTGGTTAGCTAATATCTATCCACGAGAGAGTTGCCACAAGAGATGATGGCAACCAAGAAGAAGAAAATAATAATGAAGTCAACACCTTTCCAGATAATAGTTGGATTACTGTATAAAATATAAAGTGATGGTGTCTTACAAATATGTGTGATGAATGAAGAGGTCAAAGCGACATTGAAAGAAGCTCACTCAAGCTTAGAAAGAGGGCATATGGGACCATATGCGACTGCTATAAAGGTATTTCTAGTAGTACTATGGTGGCCCACATTGTATAATGATGTAAAGGAGCATGTGAAAGCATGCAACACTTCCCAAAGAGTAGGAAATCTGGTAAAGAGGGACTTTATGCCCTTACACCCATTGTAACCACAAGATTTAATTGAACTATGGGGATTGGACTTCATAGGACCATTGAAGACATCTCAGAGAAGAAAGTGTAGATACATTGTAGTAGCAATAAAATTCATAACAAAATGGATTGAAGCAATAGCATTACCTAATAACTTGATAAAAATTAAGGCGAGATTATTGTATGAATAGGTAATCACAAAGTTCAGTATTTCGCTACAAATAACAAGTTATCAAGGAGGAAACTTTGTTAATGAGATTATCAAGATGCTAAAAATATAGTTTAAGATTTTACATTCATTATCTAGTTTGTACTATCCCAAAGTGAATGGATATACAGAGGCAACAAATAAAGTCCTAGTATCTACTCTGTATAAAACCTGTGGAATAGAGGTAGCAAATTGAGAGGAAAGGCTACCATCTATTTTGTGGGTATATAGAAAAACTTTTAAACCTTCAATGAAAGATACACCATTCCAATTAATGTATGGATAGGAAGTAGTGGTGCCACTTGAATTCTTGATACCAAGTTTGAGAGTCACGGTAGAGCATTGCTTGGGTGATCAAGAAAGTTTGGAAGAACGACTTACAGAACTGATCAATTTAGATGAAATAAAAGTCATGGCACAATGGGTGATTGAGGTAGCTCAGAAAATATGAAAGGCATGGTATGAAAAACATTTGAGTAAGTTGGAACTTAGTCTGGGTGACTTAGTTCTAAAGTTTAACATGAAATAAAAAATCAAGTCAGCTAAGCTAAAGACGCTATGGCTTGGTCCTTATAAAGTAGTTGAAGTAATGAAAAATGGAGCAATAAAGTTACATAACTTGAATGGGATAGAGGTGATCAATACTATAAAAAGATCGAAGTTGAAGCCTTACAAGGTATAGTGTTTATTCATTGCTTCTGAATAAATTGAATGACAAAGATGAGTAGAAGCTCAAAACGAATCTCATAGTGAGTTAGGTCCATCACAGTAGGAGACTAATATAAGAATCATGCACTTATTTGTAGAAGTAGAGGAGTCACGACCAACCATAGAACAACAAGAGTTGATACCTCAGCTCGGAGAAAGAAGAATATTATAAGTACATGTCATATTTGCTAATGGAACGGAGTGAATTGAATAAGAAGATGAAGAATGGATTCCTCCAAATGAAAGATAACATTAGGAGATAGTATTGTTACCCAAAAATAGGGGAATGCAGGAAGAAGCAACCCTAGTAAATAGAAATGGGATGTATCCTTAGGTAGAATGAAGGGGACTACCCCAGCAAGTGGAAGGACGAAGAAGGATACATCTAATAGTACAATACAAAGATAGAGTGGATACATTTGAAATGGAAGTTCCAGAGGAATATAGGGATGAGACCATTGATCAAGAATTGGTTGGACTTAATACATTGGCTCAGATAGGGCTATTACAGCAGAGAATGCGGTTGTAGATCCAACAATTACAAGAAGAATATCAAACATTGTGAGGTCATAATGCAATTTTGAGAGAGCAAATTATCCAATAATTGGATGGCACGATACATAGGTTGGAGGAACAAAGGGTATCTAGGCTACAAGAAATTGAAAGGGAACTTGATAAGATTGAGGGATTAACTTTGAGAAGTAGTGGAGGAAATTATGGCACAAGCACAAGCTCACAGGTACCATCGAGTGATCCATCAATGACAAAAAAATATGCAGAGATACTATGGTGAGACATTGAAGAAGCAACTACATCATCCAAACCATAAGGTAATGCATGACTAGATTTGAGTGACTCCAGTAGTGAAGGCATACCTTGGCTTGTAATGGAACCTAGTATAGAAATTAGTTATGAAGATGATCATCCAAAAAATATTCAAAACCCTTGAGGTAATCGTGATACCCTAGCAGGTGCAAAAACACACTGACAAATAGGGAGACCATAGGGACATCAAACCAACCTTGAACCACAAGCATATATAATAGCCTATCAAAATTTGAGAAAAAAAAATGAGAGAAGCACGAAGATTGAAGAGTATGATGAATTTACCAATAGATTGGGCAGAACAAAGAGATGAGAATGAGAATCACTCAGGTTTTGAGATGGAATTTTCTAATGCATATAAAGAAGTTTTGGAAATATCATCCCCATAAAGAAACTTTGAGGAAAGAATATTGAGATGTCACCTAGCATGTGTAGACCGGAGAATATAAGCACTATGACAATAATAATCAAGTACAAGAAGAAGTAGAAGTCCACAAGCCAACATTGAGTTGGTAGACATATATCCTGATACCTAAACAATGGGAGGAAGAAATAGAGAATGGCCCCAAAGGCTTCATCCAGGAAGGGGGGGAGGTATTCAACTACGAAATGAACAAATACAAGGTGATGTTACAATTAGAGGAGGAAGAGGATGAGGAAGATTCTGACCCCCTACCCCTATATGGCCAGGAGATACACCCCTAGCCTATATGAACTGGATAAGGAATATGCAAGGATTACCAAGAATGAGGGACAACCAAAATTAATATGATAAGGACCCCAATGAGTAATGGGTGGTAGAGGCTTACTCAAGGAAATGGAGGAATAACCACAAGAATAGAGAAACCCAATATCAATAGGAATAGTTCAGGGGAGGCACTCGCATGGAAGAGGCCTTTCTGGTAGACGAAGAGTAAAATTTGTAGATGAAAGAAACCAAGGATAGCTAAGAATCTGATCGCCAAGTCTGGGGCCAAAATTTATCTGAGTGGATAGGCAGAGAAGTTACTCGAATGATAGTAGAGTAGTAAGGACACTGCTACCAAGGGACCAATCACCTGTGTGGCAAAGGGAAAGGACACCAGGTGAGGATACTTCAGCTTGCAATTATAAAATTCTAAATTGTACAAACAGAAGAGGAAGGCCAAGGAATTTGGTAACATCACAAGTGGAGATGAATCAACCTAGGGAATAAATACCAATAGGTAACACAACCACTTAGAATGTTATAGTTGAAATTCCAAGAGAAATTTTTTATAGAATCGTACAAGTGAATGTCATTGTATGATTGCCAAGATGGTAAGTGTAAATAGATTAGGATTGAAAAATAAAAATAGAAGAAGAAGAAACCCCATTACAAATTCATTATGGGAGGAAGTTCGAAGTAGAATAACTCAAGTGATGCATATGAAGAGGTAAATGCATCACAAGAACATAAATAACCTGTTGTTGAACAAATCACAATGATAGAAATTCAGTCCAATCAAGGAGAAGAACAATAGTAGGGTTGTGTGGAACAAGGAGAAACATGTGGGCTCTACTTAACCAAAAAAAGCCTAGGAATAGACTGAATAGTAGCAATCTCAATAGGAGATTGTGTACATAGAATATTATGAGGAGGAGAAGATTGTAAAATAGACTCCACCTCAGGAAAATATAGATACAATGAGAGCACTTAGAGAGCTTGGGGGAAGCTCTAGTCACCACATGGAATAAGAAGAAGAACAAACTCCTACAAAAGAGGAACGACGAAGAGTGAGAATAAGCTACCTTTTTAAGGTACCAAAGTTTAGGAGAATTGAAATAAAAAGGAGGCAACTGGAGTAGAAGATGATGTGGAATATTTCTTCTCATAGATAGGCAATGCCATAGCCAACACCAAATTACAGTTTTGTATTGGATTCATGGGAGAATTAAAACTATGGGAGGAACAAATGTCTCATGGGCTAGAAAAAATAACATAATGGATGAGAAACAAGGAGCGTACAAGAAGAATCATAGATATTCATGTACAAAACCCATGGAAGTTATCTAGAGAGGAGGTAACTACAATGGTGGAAAGAGATTACTTACTGGAAGGAGTTATGACCAACTACATGCAGTATCCAAGATTGTACTTGGATAGAATTAGTCACCCAACTTGTCCAGTGAACATAGGAGAATTGGAGTAAAAGAGGATCACTAAAAATTTGGCTATCACTCTAAGGAAGTTGAACTTTATCACACATTGGATAGAGTGTTTGAGCATTAGATTAGAATATGTTTATCAACTTAAGGAATCTTAAATAGGGGAGACAGAAGCAACTCGTACTGAATTGATTGCAGTGGAGGAATAATTACAAAAGTATAGGGCTACAGTAGAGGATAAAATAAAGAAACTAGAGGAAGATCTTATAAGCATAAAGACTAAGTCAAAATCCAAATTTAATGTGCTTGAAGAAGAGAAGTGGCATATATCCCAAATAGCAAAAGATAGGATTAAGGATTTGGAGGCACAACTCTAGGAAAAATATGATCAGATGGCAGCTCAGTTGGCCGAGAAGAATGGGCAAGTGGCAACATAGGCTAAAAATATTGAAGAACTCCAAAATGACAACAAAATATACAATGAGTTGGCCTTGGAGAAGCAAGTACAGTTGAAGGCTAGATATGATATTGTTCATGCCTTGGTGTTAGATACTCATCACCACATGGAGACTATAGCTGGGAAGAATGAATAACTTTAGGTGGTGGCCCGAACAGAAGCCCACTTGAAGTAAAAATTGAATATTAGTGCCACTAACCGGGAAAAGCAAATGATGGAATTCCTGAAGACTACTAAAGAGAATGTTAATTTCCATGGTGTAAAAGCAGTGGAAATGGGAGGCTACATAGCCAAGTTGAAGAACAAACGTGCAATTATTTAGGGCAAAGTATCTGATTTACAAGATATAATTGTAGGCCATGAATCTCAATTAAAGTAGAAAGGACAATAAATGAGAAAACTGACTAAAGTAAAGGGGGGGTAGATGTAGGTAGCAAATCCTCCTCCAAGAAGAAGAGAAAATGATCAAGGGATTTGCTCCATTTTGATAGTTTTGATAGTTTTCCCAAGTTTTGGTAAACCATACAAGTAGGGACAAACTGTACAACCAGAGAGGTAAACCGTAAAACCAGTGGACCAAATCATACAAGGCAGGAGCAAATCATACAAGGTGCACCAAAATGTAATGAAATGCACAGGAAATCTAATTTCATGATAAAATAGCACATGATTTTACTAAAATAAGGTTTTAGACTTAGTAAAAGTATAATTTTATGCATTCTATTATGAATGGATAGTTGTAAATAACTAATTGCCTTAGGAACCACTTTGTAATAGCCTAGGCAATAGTATATAAGGCCCCATTTTCAAATTTATAGGTCTGGTTATTAAGAGATAGGAAGAGAGTACTTATTGTTTGTAATGGATAGTTTACTTTTGAGTTATTACAATAGATTAATAGAACAACCTTGTTGTAACACTTTGGATGATATAATGGAATATAACTACGTTATCACAAGTTGTGTATGATCCTAGAAATGGTGGATAATGAGTTATGGTGAAATCTCAATTGTATGTGTTTTATGGTAATTGTTTTAGCTTAGTTTTATGCATTGTTGCAGCTTCTTGATAGAGATCAGCATTGGTGGAACATGAGGAATGATTTGAGGGTATGGAAGCATTGAGGAAGACATTATGAACCCTTTTGTACAATTTTTATATGTAATCAAATGAATGGAATCTCTCACAAGTCTTGCTAAGGTGTTTTGCATGTCATGGATATTGGATTTATTGGCATATTAAATCATTACAAAACCTTCCTAAGATATATTGAGGCATAGGAGCATCTTATTTGGCACCTAATTGTACCTTCAGTTCATGTAAATCATACACCAGAGTTCGTAAAAATTGTACAAGGAAAACTTACCTTATTTGATAAACAAAGCGATGGAGATAAACTTACTTGATTTAGTAGTTTCAGAAAATTGACTTGAACGGTTACAAAAATGTGTATGGTAGCTTCCAAAACTAATTCTTTTAGTTTGGTTGAGTGTAAAAGTATACAACCCTTACCACTGTATGATTTATAATCATATAGTGTGAGAGTTTAACATCCGTACAAGCTATTCAATCATCGTCAAGGGGTAGTTCGGAGGATTACCTTCCCAATTGGAACACTACACCCCTGTGCTACAATAAAATTCATTTTCATTCAAAAAAGCATTATTATTAGTGGTGTGAGAATAAATTAACTTAAATTCATTATCAACCACACATTGCATTTCATCATTGATAGTATTTGAATACAACAAGCAATTAGATAAAACTTCTCCTAAATATTGAATGGTAGAACACAAAGGGTGATATTTTACCTTTTGCATATTTTCATTTGACAAACCTTTGTGAGCATTTGTAATATTTCCCTTTTCTTCATGATTTTTATCATCCTCATGATGTAGCACTTCTTCTTTGTCCATGACCTGGTTATCAAAGACACCAAAATTAGGCACCCAATTAAAAACATGTCCATCCTTTTCAAACCATGAGTCTTGTATATCTATGGATGGATCAACTAAAACATATCCATGATCAATCACTTATGTTGTTTTAGATAACATGACATTCTCAATTGGATCATCAATGATATTAAACCCAAACCACTTAGGTTCTAAAATATTGTTATTTTGAGATGGCATAAACATTGTAGAACCATTAGATGTATCAATATTTTTAATTCCATGCCCCTCTAAGGGGACCAAATTAAATGGTTTTCCTTCTTGATCCATGGTTGTAGAATCCTTATCACTTTCCAAAACTTGATGAGATTCACATATCTCTTCCAAAACTTTCTCAAATTATACAATATTAGTAATATCCTCATGTGAGAAAATAATCGTATTATCCTGCATATAAATTGACATAAAAATTTCATTAGAAGGTTTGGAGTGAGCATATTCGTCCCATTTATTCCAATAATCATAGTAATCATCTTCTAAAATCAATTTGTGATGCTCCACTACCTCTTCGTCATCTTCTGATTCATCAACATATTTCTCATAAAATTCACCTTCACCTTCCTTATATGGTTCAATTATTTCTAAAAGTGGGTTATTTCTTGTATTCAAATTTATAAGGCAATCATAATCTACATTGGTAACCCATAATTCAAATTTATCATAATTTGGAAGGTGTGGATTTTCTTGATTTTTACAATGATCATCTTCCAAAAATAGGTGATGAGATTCTATCATATTTCCATATTCATCTCTTGATTCCTCAAATTCACTCTCAATCACCTTTGATGAGTTAAGGGTTTTTCAATAGGATCAACTCTTGTATCTTGCTCCCAATGGTTACCCAAATCTTCCTTTGTGAGTAAACATACCCAAATCATATCCTGATGGGTTTTTTCATCCCAATCCTCATTAATGGACCTTGGCTTTGAGACTTGCACATCCTTTCTTGTCCAAGAAAAATGGTGATCATTTGGTTCCAAATCCTTGTTACCCATCCATAGAATTTATTCTCCAAAATATTCATGCTCTTCAGGATATTCTGAATAGGCATTTACTTCAATGTAAGTCACATCTAGACCTCATCTATCACCTGAAGGAGCATAACATGGAATATCATTAAGATTAGTATCATGAATTTGCTTCCTAGTATTATTTGGAATCATATATTGATGCACTTGTTTTTTAAATGGAACCACATCTCTACTTGACTTCTTAACCAACTTCTTTCGATATTTTATTTCTGATACAAGCTCCTTGGGTTGGGTGGTAGAAGTAGTAGGATTAGTTGGATTGATATCAATAGGTAAAGCTTGAACACTTGTTGCAATGGCTCCATGAGTGACCAAATGGTTCTCTAACCGTAATGGAGTGGTTGGATGGATAGATGTACTCGTATAAGTGCATGTGGAAACATAAGTGGGTATGGTAGGATAAAATTGATTGTGGTAAAAAGTGTTTGAAATTAGATTCTATTGTACCCATGCTTGATTTACCATCGAGATTTTATTTTAAGCCTCTATTTGTCCTACCATAGGTAATTTCTCCATCCCTATACCTTGTGGCCTTAATTTTTGATCTACAATAATAGCTTACATGTAGGTCGAGGTAAGATTAGTGACCAAAGGATTTTTCCTAGTGAGCATGGAAAGAAAGGGATCCAATGGCTCAAAGTATATTTGAAGAACACCATTTTCTGCAATAGTATGAGGAGCAATCAATCTTGCATAGAGCTTTCAAAATATCATGTTCAAATTTCTCAATGGCTCATTAGGTTCCCTCTTGCAAGAAGAAAATTGATGATAAATCATGACAAGATCTATGGGCAACCTAAATTGATTGATAAAAGTAGTCTCTAATTGGTCCCAGGACGTAATAGAGCCAAAGGGTAAATTGATATACCAATCATATGTCATATCATCTAGTCTCCAAGGAAACAATCTACAATCCACATCCTCATTTTCGACATTCCACCTAACTAAGGTATCTACATAGAACCGAATGTGCTCCTCAGCTGATATTGTGCCATTGTGTTCAAACTTGGGCAAAAGTTTCTTGATATTCTTGGGTAAGTCATGAGCATCTCCACTAATGTTCAAAGGATTACCATGTGACCCATACCACTTTCTAGCATTTGTAGCCATTTTATTAAGTTAAATTGTGATTAACAATGACAAAAAATGATTGTTAGAAACACCTCACAATAAAAATATTCCAATATATGGTTAGCATCAATCAAGCTACATGCATCCATTAAACCATGAAATTGATAAACATTCTCAAATTTACATGTTAGCATTAATGCATCATCAAAATAGAGAATGTTAGAATCAAATGAAAGTGATCAACAAAATCTCATTAGTCAAAACCAATGTATTTAGATAAATTTTTCAAGTAACATGAATAATTTAGCATCTAAATAGCAATGACATAAATCAATTCAGATCCTCCTAGCTCCCAAAGTGTTGAGTGCTAAAGGAAGCCAAAGATGCTAATAAAATGGACTTGAAATATTTAGCAATTCAAAACTTTTAAAATTATACCAAATCGCATTCTTTCCTATATGAACAATCCAAAAGCGTTAGATTAATGAATACCAATTCATGTCCTCCTTCTAGCACCAAAATGTTGAGTAGTAATTTTATCCAATTGTGAAATTACACTCTCCCTTAGGATTTTGATCCCAAAACCCTCTCTTGCAAAGAAGTTAAAACAAAACAACTTCTCCAAGGTCTCCGCTATATTAGAATTTGCACATGTGTATTAGTAATCTCAATAGAAATATCAATGAAATGCTAGGAACACCTTAGTGATTGCAAGTAATTGTTAACAAGGGGCATGTGTTGGTTCATTTTACCATGTTATGTTAATGATTGTTCATAAAACTTAACAAAAAGCAAATGTGAATTGGCCCTCATATGACCACAATGTAGTGCCTTAATTCTTTTTATCTTGAAATGTTTTAAGGTAGATTTTATCTTCCTTTATTAAGTAGATTTTAATCAAGTTTTATCTTGCATTAAATCCTACTTTAAGCATGAAAATGAAGATTAAAATATATCTACGAATTGTAATTTTAAATGATGAAGGATCCACTTGTTGTTGCTTTGGGCATATAAAAATGCCAATGTCCTTTAATATAATAGATCAATTATCCAACTTTGATGAGACTAATTTTCATAAAGATATGACAATTTATTACCTTGAAATAAGGGCCTCAAAATATTATCATAAATTATCCCTCTTTAATGAAATTGATTTTCATAAAGAAGAAATAATTTAATGTTTTAAAATCACCACCTTTGATGTAATGTATAAATTACCTCTCCTCAATGAAATCAGAATTTTCATGAAGAAAAGTGCATTTATTGCTCCAAAAAAGATGGCTTCTGAAATACCATAAAATTAACCCCCCCCTTCAATGAAATTGAATTTTTTCATGAAAGAAAGTTCATTTTATACTTGCAAATAAAATATGAAGCTGAAAAAATCAGATTTGACTTCAAAATGTAAGAATGAAATTTCGATATTATAAAAATCTGCATAAAACAACAATTTTAAATAATTTTTATAAATTCGAAATGACTCCGAAATGAAAATGTAAATGTGCAAAATAAAAATTTGAAGTACATTCTACGCAGCCATGTATTTATTTTTGGATTTTGAAATTTTTTTGATTTTTTTTTTTTTAATCTCTGAAAACTAAAAAAAATAAAAAAATCTGCAAAAAAAAAATCAGAAAAATAAAAATAAAATAACAAAAATGCTGCAACCTGAATTCCTCCACAAACCCTACAAGCATGAATATTTTGCACAAAAACCAACATTAGTGTTACCCGAATTTACGCAGTCAAACAACTAATGTGGTGCAAGCTTCTAAGGAAAAGGGGTGCAATATGCCGGAAACAAGACAAATTAACCATAAAGAAATGCATTAAAATCTGACTTAATTTCCATTATATTGCAAATAAAATAGGTATTCAATATTCAACAATGAGTGCAGAAAACAAGCCCAAAGTTGGCATCAAAATGGTGAAACTCAGTCTAGCGGAGTGCTTTCCTCTCCCAAAAAAATCCCAAAAGATCCAACCCTCTCTCCATGCATTCAATCTGATTTTAATGTATTTTTTCATGACCCTTCATTTCATTTTCTTTTCTTTTACATCATTTGGTTTCTCCTTTGTCGTCATTTTTTATTTCATAACGTTTCATTTATAATATCAACATATGGGTTATCTTAAAATTGAAAGCCTATGGTTGCCTTTATCCTCTTTGTTTGTACCTATCATAAGGGCTATCTTAGAAGGATATTTGGTAAAAACCATAAATTCAACTCATAATTCTCAATGTTCTGTTTTCACTGCCAATGTGAACACATTCCTCCTTGGGATACCTCATCCCTGACACCCCATTACCATTTTATCAAATGTTTCAATGTTAACTCCATGGGTGTTATTCTCCTATGTAACTGATGGACGCCTATCATTATTCCTATTTTTTTAATATGCTCTAGTATGGGGTACCTATTATTAAATGTGTATGCACGCTACCTCTTGGATATTTAAACGCCACGCATCACCTCCAACCCTACACCTGTGCTAGTTTGTCGGGTCCACATGTCATATTGTGGCCAATCCTATCACTATTTTTACCGTCCTTAGGTGGATTAATACCAAACACTTAATATTTTTCAATTAAAACTATGATAAGGTTCACCCCTATTGTGCGCAATCGTCTATCGCCACGTTGTATCAGGATTTTTATGAAGATATGCACTATTTCCATGGCCTTGAAAAATATTTTTGTCGTCCAATGATGCATCGATCCATGTCGTCCAACTTGACTTTTTCTACCTTGAAATCACTGTGTTCAATCACTGAAAACTCTTTTCAATGTCGCATTACTTGTCCACTTCACTGGTTGTCTAGGTTGTCAGTGTCCAGGTGGCCAATTCCTACCACTGTGTTCATCACTATAAAACATGGACACAGACTTATTTTGCTTTATTTGGGATGTTGTCGTTTGCTTCCAGGTGAAACTTTTGCTCGATTATCCCTATGCGTCCTTCCATGCTAGCTACGCTCACATTCAATACGTCCATGAATATCTGACTATAACTTGGCAAACGTCCTATCCGACATCACAGATTACCCAATCCATGTTGACATCACTCAATCTACTTTGAATACGTCATCGACCCTTGTACACATTGTCTAGTCATCTACCATATCTATCGAGTTTCTTTTCCTACCTTAATATCTTGTTTAAATCACCTGCATACAGCTTTCTTTGTTTATCACCGTTGATTCCTCATTAATCACCTGAGCATCGACACTACCGTTCATCGGGGAACACATGAGATAGTCGGGACAGAATATTTCAAGTCATGAAACTCTGCATCGCCGCATAACTTCAGTAGTCAAAATTCTCTTCTACTTGTTGAAATCGTCGATGATTTTGAACCATGCACTACCATTTTCCTCTAATTCCCATCGGTATGCATCCTTCAATCTTTGGTGGTTTTTGTTAGTTGACCAAACAAGTTTAAATCATCTGATTGTATCCCTTAATGTGGCTCCACACTTGCTTCACCAGGGTTCACTCCATGATATCCTTCCAAATAATGACTCCGTCGAAGCTATATTAGATAAAGATCCTTAATCCACATCGAGCCCTTGTTTTCTGCATCTACGATCCGGTGTGGCATAAGACCATTTGGTGTCCAAATTTGGGATATGTCTATGTTATCTCTTTGTTGAAACATGTGCCTGAGTCTACTCTAGTCGCTATGTGTTATCTATGGTATGTGGTCATTTATCTGGCATCCTCGTCATCTAGGTTGATCCCACTTCACCACATTGTTCTTGGTTTGTTCATCCAACTCCTGATGTGTGGACCCTCATGAGCGTCGTCATGGTTCATCTTTGTGTACCCTGCATTCAACAAAACCTACGTTAAGCTTTATAAATATGAAACAAATACCCAAATATTAATAAGAGGGTTTAAAGACCCCAACGCCACTTTACATGCCTCAAGTTATTATCATTTATTACTTCATTTATAAATGAATGAATACTTTATATATATTATTGATTCATTTTATCATATTTATTTTTATTTCATTTATATATATTACATGAATTTAATATATATACACAAAAATATATATGTATATATATTAAATTTTTATTTATTTATTTACATCATTTTTTTAAACATATATATACAACTATATATATTTAATTTATTGTTATTTTTTTATACATATTATTATTTATATGTAAAATATATAATAATAATATATAGGTTTTTATATTTTTATTTTTCATTGATTTGATCAATTTTAAGCGATTGATTTTAAAAGCTCAAACATTAATTTCAACCCAAAAATATTAAAGCCAAAGCACACTTGAAATCCAAACCTCAAACCTAAACAAATCACCTTAAATGAAATCAAGAAGGCAAGACGAACATATGCAAGCCTATCAACACTCTAAAAGAAGACAACAGAATACCAAAGACACTACACAACAAGGAACCTTGGAATTAACATTACCAGTATCTAGGATGGGATATATCGAAGTTATCACTCCAAGGACACCACATAAACTCCTAAAAACCAAAATTAAAAGGTGGGTCCCCAATTTTTTGGGTACGTTGTGGGGCATCCACAATAGATACATTGTGCATTTTTTTCTCAAAAGGAAGGATACAAAACAAAAATTGCACATTTTTTTTATAAATTGTAAGGGGATCTCAAACTTCCACCAAAACTTGTTTATTTTGCAAACAATAGGGCGACAAAACTATATTATTTTTTGTAAAATTATAACACAAGGGGGGAATTGTGATTATCAATTTTTTGCAAACATAAACCAAATTTTTCTTGCAAAAATTATTGTAAAAGGTGCATTTTTTATTGCATTCAACACATTAAAATTGGCATTGTACAAATAGGTGAATTTTTGGTGGAATTTGACACTTCTATCTCAAAATTTGTGGGCACTTTTGATTGTATGTTGCATTTAATTTCCTATTTTTTGAAATTAAATTATAATTTAAAATTCAAAAGCATATAAGACCCCAAATTTTAAACCTTTTGTGCAATTTATTGCACTTTAGCATTCGGTATTTACGGTACCTTTGGCCCACACTCACAGGTAAAGTTATCATGCTTTGGGATACTATATCTAATGCCTAATATAGTTGCAACAACAACACCTGAGTTAATATTCTCTATAAATCATTTGGGAGAAATAATGTAAGCCAATATTTTGATATTCACTCCATTTATCCTAATTCACTCCTATTGTTTGGCTTAATTTCCTCAAACTAGTCATCCTTCTTTGAAAGTGTTTTTAGGCAGGTGTCAACAATTTGAGTGAATTCTATTTTAGTACTCATTTGTGGGATATCAAAAGGAGGACCATTTTGGTGATATAAGTAACCGTCACAATGGACACTATACATAAAAATCTTTCAGATACATAGTTGTTTAAAGGTTCCAATTTTGCTCCATGGAAAATCAAAATGAGAGTCATTATATAGGTTGAATATTTGTGAGATATAGTGACTGGAACTACAAAACATCCCATTATAGCAAGTATATATTAGGAAGTATATGATAAAAATGATAGAAGGTCCCTCATGCTTATCTTGTTTGCGACTACTGATGAAGTGCAACCTCACATTTGTGATACTAAACATGGTAAAGATACTTGGGATGCATCGACTTCTTGGACATTTTGAGCAGTTGTCATTGATGGCCAAAATTAGTTGTCATTGATGTCAATATGCCAGGTGATAGCTCATCTTAAGTGCAAGTGGAAGTTTAGTGAAATTCATGATGGGTTTAAATATCTATATTTTACACCCAAGAGAATGGGTCAACCCAAGGAAGCAATTTATCCAAGACATCAAAAGGATATAATATTATAATAATTTTTATTATAATATTAAAGTGATATGGTGAAAACCCCAAATAAAATATTTATAATTTTCATTATAATATTTTATAAATCAAAGTGGGTTTTATAAAGTTTAATTATATTTCATAAACCCAAAGGTTGGGTTTGGAAGAAAAGGCATTCAAAGCGCCTTTAAAATCTTTGCTAACGTCGTGGAAGGAAATTGGGGAAGCACCAACATCTCCAAAGGTATGGATGAAGCAATACACATACATTTTCCCAAAGTCTAAAATATTATCCTTGCTTGAATTTGAATTGGCATGCGAAAAATATTAAGAGCTCGTGAGAATTGCAAATATCATGGACAACAAAGTGTTTTAGGAAGGAAGCATGTCCTAGTGGTGAGTTGGGAAGCACAAAAATATTTGTTTGTGTGAGGGCCTGCGTTCAAAATGTAGCAGGTGCATTGGAGGTCATGTTGGTTAAGGCACCCAAGCTGCACGTCATTTTGCCAAGGAAAGGAGTTGAGAATTGAAACACGTGGTGGTGCTTCGTTAATTGCAAACGAGCATGTGGCTCATGCGATGACTTTGGTCATGGCTAAGGTGCATGTTGTGGGTAAGGTTGAGGGTTTGATTCCCTCCAAAGGTGAGGTAAATATTTTTGGTTAAATTTTTAATTATCTTCCTAAGTTGGAGGTATAAGGGTGTTTAAGATTTTATGATTATTTGCCTATGTTGGAGTTATAAGGGTTGTTAGTGAAAATTTAGAAGGATTAATTATTGGATAAGTTGTGGTATTTGAGTATTGTTATTAGGAGTAATAAGGAAGTTTTTATTTTAATTGTTGATTAAAGTATTAATTAATATATTGATATATTGGAGAATTAATACTATTGAGCATTGATTTTATTTTAAATAAGGGGTTTTCTATTAAAGAATATTATGGTGAATATTATTTTTAAGTTGGATTGATAAGGTGTATTTTAGTCATCTTTGGTATTGTGTTTTATTGAAGTCTTCTAACCCTTATTGAGATTGAAAAAGAAGTAATTGTGAGTTTGGCAGATTTGTGAGATCAACTTCTTGTCAAGCAAAAGGTATGAGAAAATTCTTCTTTGGTTAAGTTGATTTATTGGCTTACTAGAAAATAAAGTTTGAAGTGAAAAGGATTTGATTAGGGTTTCATTTTTTAAAGTGTTTGATTTAATGCTTCAAGGTTTTTTTGAATTAATAATTCTGATTAAAACCTTATTTTATGAGCATTGTTGTTGAAGTGAGCTATTGTGCAAAGAACTTGAACTAGGGTTTGAAAAAAAAATGAGTATCATTGTTATGTGGTATTTGTTGTTGAGCATTGTTGGAAACATTTTGATTTGGTGTTTACATACTTGGACTAGGGTTTGTGAGCAAGGGTTGGTTCTTGAGAAATTGGTTGAGTAGAGTTGTTTGAGCCTAGTCAAGTGGATGTATTAAGTGATTGTTCAAGTTCCATAAAAAAAACTATTCTATATTCTGATTTGAGCTGAGAAAGTGATTGAGCTTTGAGTATAGAACATATTGAATCTCTAACAATTCTCTTTATGCTTCTATGAGATTTATTTGAGTTGAGAAAGTGATTGAGCTTTGAGTATAGAATATATTGAGTCTCTAACAATTGTTTGTATGCTTCTATGATATTGATTTGAGTTGAGAAAGTGATTGAGATTTGAGTGTAGAACATATTGAGTCTCTAACAATTCTCTTTATGCTTCTATGATATTGGACAAGTTCTCTATGGACTTGTTAAGTAGATTTGAGGTAAGTCTTTGAGAAGACTTGTGGACTAATTTTGTGTGAGCTTTTGTGGAAGATTACAATACAAATTTGGATAAGTTCTAGAGAGGACTTATTGAGCAGATTTGGACAGGTTTTGAGTGGACCTATTGAGCAGATTTGGATAGGTTCTGAGTGGACCTATTGAATAGATTTGAGCAGGTTCTAAGTGGACCTATTGAGCAGATTTGAGAAGGTTTTGAGTGTACCTGTTGAGTAGATTTGAGAAGGTTCTAAGTGGATATATTGAGCATATTTGAGGAGGTTCTGAGTGGACCTATTGAGCATATTTTAGCAGGTTCTGAGTGGGCCTATTAAGCAAATTTGTGCTAGACCGACTGGACTATGTTTAGTGTAGATTTGAGTGAGATTGTTGAGCAGACTTATGCTAGACTAACTAGACTGTGTTTAGTGTAGAGTTGGGAATATTTGTGCTAGACCAAATAGACTATGTTTAGTACATATTTGTGTGATCTTGTTGAGCAGACTTGTGTTAAACCGACTGGACTGTGTTTAGTGCAAATTTGAGCAGATTTGTGCTAGACCGACTAGACTATTTTTAGTGCAGATTTGAGACAAAGCTTTGGAGCTGATAGAGTAGAGAGTACAGTAGTCTCCAGTGGATAGAGATCCATCATCCAGGGCAGTGAGGATAGGTATTTTAAGTGGGAACAAGAGTCTTCAGTGGAGATATATCCACAAGCTAGTGTAGTGGAGGCAATAGTCTTCTAGAGGATCACCAGCCATAGCAGAGGAGTTCTCCTATGGATAGAGATCCAAAAATTAGATTTAGGGTATCAGCATCTCCTTTGGATAGAGGTCCATAAACATTGTAATTGGTAAGGATTCCCAAGATATTGATTGAGAAAATTTTAGTGAAATATTTTCTTTGTGGAATAGCCCACATTGGGTGAACCACATAAATTATGGTGTCTCTATTGTGTGTGGTGTTTTATGCATTGCTTTGATTACTACTATTGATATTGCTATCTATACACTGCATAATATTAATTTGGAAAGAAAATTAAAAAGTGCTCTTATACTTTTCACCTCCCCCTCTCAGTATAAGCTTGTGTTCTTCACAACTACCATATATGAAGGAAAGAATCAATCCACCATTCTTAACCTTTAATTATAACTTCATAATCTCAGTATGAAGTTTGTTGCAATAGTAGAATTATTCCTTTGTAGAGTGGTGAAATTGAAGTTCAATTTGAATGCTTTAGGAGAAACAATAAAGGATAACCTCTTGACTTCATTCATTTTGAGAGCTTTACCATATTTATACAAGGTGTTGATCACATCCCTTCAAGTGTCCATGAGACAAGTTACTTTTGTGGAGTTGGTAAATTTACTTCAAACTAAAGAGGTAAATCAACTTCAAAGATATGAAGTGTCATATAATGCACTTACTAAAAATAGAGGTCAAAGAAACAAGGTAACTTTCAAAATAATGGATCTTCTTCCAAAGGTTTCAAAGTGAAGCAACCTCAAAAAGGAAAAAAGAAGTATTGCAAAATTATGATATGGAAAACCATGACACCAATAGGTTTTGGTTCAAAAATAAACAACCACATGACAGATGTCAAAAGAAGGGCAAGAACAAACCACAAAAGAAGAATAAGCAACCAAAGGGTATGTTGCTATTAAGGAATCAGACTCAAATTTTGATAGAGCACACAAGGTGCTTATGACTCACACAACTTCTAAGAAAAAGGATCATATATGGTACATTGATTTCGGGGCTAGTAAACACATGAATGGTGATAAATCATGGTTTGATACATTTGAGGCTAAGGAAGGCAAACCAATTACCATAGCTAATGATAAGACCTACAAAGTCTAGGGTGAAGGAAATATTTTTATCACCCTTCCAGATGGAAAATATTAAATTGAGAAAGTCCTTTATTTTATAGGATTGGCTAATAACTTGTTGTCAATGCCTCAAATCTTGGATAAAATCATGGTGGTTAATTTCAGAGTTGAGGATGGAAAGAAAAATTGCTTCATCATAAGGAAGGGTAAACATGTAGCAAAAAATTCTTGCAAGAATGGTTTATTTGCTTTAGATGCCTTTTATACCCCTCATGTTGCCATGGCGGTAAACACAAAATAGGCCACTTCTCTTTGGCAAAAAATATATGGATATCTAAGTTTAGGATATTTACTTGAATTGAGTAAATATGATATGGTGAAATGCCTTCCCACCCTTTTATCTACTTTGCTAGTTTACTCAGATTGCTTAGTAGGGAATCAACATTGAGTACCTTTTGATTTGAGCTCCTCACGATCCAAAATACCATTGGAGTTGGTACACATCGATCTGTGTGGTCCTATGCCAAATAATTATAGGTAAAATAGGTATTTTTATTTGTTTTTTAATGACGACTCATAAAAATGTGGTTTTATTTCTATATCTGAAGTCTGAAGCCATCATATTTTTTTTGAAGTTTAATAAATATGTTGATAAGAAATTAGAAAGTTCTATTAAGACCCTCCACTCAAATCGAAGGGAATAATTTACCTCAAATGAGTTTTCCTCATTTATTACTACACATGGGATTAAGAGGTATCTTATTATAGCCTATACTATGCAACAAAATGGATTTTTTGAGAGGAAGAATCATTCTATTATGGAAATGGTTCATTGTATGCTTATAGGGGTACATATAGAGCAACAGTATAGGGTGGAAGCTTTCACAATAGTAGTGTATCTCCTGAATAGAGCACCCACAAAATATCTTAAGGGAATGACTCCACAAGAAGCTTAGAGTGGTAGAAAGCCCTCTATTTCTAATCTCAGGATATTTGGGTGTAGGGCATTCATGCACATTACAAAAGTAAAGAGAAAGAAGCTAGATGAGAAATCCCTCAAGTGTATTTTTCTTCGTTATGATGAGCATTCCAAGGGATATTTTTTGATATATACTAAAACCAATAAGATTCACATTAATTGAGATGTGGTATTTGATGAAGCTTTTAGACATGATAACACATCTTCTAATGTATACCTAGGTTATGAGGAGCCTAAGAAAGAGACTCCTCCCCCATAGAAATAAATTCCCAAATGGTATACTAGCAAAATGAGAGACTCAAAAGTGACTACATCTCCAGATCTAAATTTAGATCAACCACATACACGTTGGTATGACTCATCAAAATAGAGTAGAAGCAAATACTACAGAGGTTGATGAGATTTACCAGTACTTTGAAGAAATTTTTGTAGATGCAGAAGAAGATAAAGAAGCAAAATAAGATAAATAAGTAGAAGAAGATATGGATGTGAATGATTATAGGTTTTTTATATCTTCATTGGATGAGCATGAATCTACCATGGTACAATATGCACTTGGTGAGCCTTAGTGGAAGGTAGCTATAGATGCAAAACATATGTCTCTCATCAAAAATAATACTTGGAAGCTAGTTAATCTACCTCTTGGAAAGAAGCCCATTGTCTAAAAATAGGTATACAAAGTGAAGTATAACGCAGATGGCACTATTTATAAGAATAAGTCCCACCTTGCTGCAAATTTATATGCATAGAAATAAGGCATTGACTATGAAGATACTTATGCACCCACTTCCAGGATGACTACCATTCAAGTCCTTTGTGCTATGGCAGTGCAGTTCGGATGGAAGCTACATCATATGGATGTAAAAAGTGCCTTCTTAAATGGTGATCTCAAGGAATAAGTGTATATGACTCAGCCAGAAGGATTTTTGGTTGAAGGCCAATAGCAAAATATTTGCAAATTGGTTAAATCCTTGTATGGGTTAAAACAATCTCCATGAGCTTGGTACATAAAAATTGACAATCACCTATTGCAACATGAAGTCCTTCGAATGCTAATATCTATTTCAAGAAAATTGATTCTAAAATAGTGATTCTAGTACTCTATGTTGATGATTATATTATCACTAGCAGTTCAGAGAAATTAATAGATGCATTGAAGGGTGACTTGAAAAATTTATTTGAGATGACAGATCTAGGACTTCTTCATTATTTTCTTGTATTAGAAGTGGAATAGAAGAAGAATCACATTAGAGTGACACAAAATAAATATACCAAGATATTGATTGAGAAATATTGCATGACTGATAGTAAGCCTAAAGAAAATTCTATGGAAATAGTGCTACAATTATCCTGATATGATACTTCTCCTTAGGTAGATGTAACTCTCTATCACCAATTTATTGGGAGTCTCATATATCTGACAAACACCAGGTCAAAAATTAATTTTACTATGAATTATCTTTCAAGGTCAATGTAGGAACCTAAGGTTATTCATTGGAAAGCAAAAAAATTAGTTTTTCATTACGTTCGTGGCAGTATAGAATATGGCATGGAATACAAGAAGAATGACAATTTCTTCTTGAAAGTTTATAGGGAATCTAATTATGTCAAGTCAATTGATGATAGGAAATCAACTATCATGAAGTAAGAAGTATTAGGTGGTTGCTTTATCATATACAGAAGCAAAATATCACACAACATGAGGAGTAGTGTGTGAGGCAATATGGTTAAGTCACATTTTAGCAAGTATGGGTCTTCCCAAGAAACTTCCAATCCACTTGTTTTGTGATAACCAAGTTGTTTTGAAACTTGTCAAGAATCTAGTTTTCCATAAATGCACCAAGCATATTGAAACTCAATGTCACTTTATTTGATATGAAGTTCCAAAGTACAATATTCAACTCCACTACATTCACATCGATGAATAGGTTACATATATTTTCACTAAGGCACTTGCACGTGTCAAATTTGAGTTGTTTTGCAATTATTTATGTACATAAAATAATGTAATAAGGGGGGGATTTTAGGGTAGATATGATTCCTACCTTATTTTTATTACTATTCTAACAACATATTGTTATAATATCTAGTTGGTAGGCTTCACGTTGTTAGGTTGTTAAGATTAATTAGGGGATATTTATTGATATTTATTTTCTTGTTAAGCGACTATCTTTAGACTTGCTTACTTGTATATATTTCTCCTAACTTATCAATTCAAGGTTAATGTTTCGCCTACCTATAGATAATAGGAGAATGATATTTTTATTTCTGTCAAAATATATCTAAATCCTATTTAATGTGTAGGTATAAACCATAAAAGAAACTATCTTCTACACTCTCTTTTAAGACTAAAATGTAACCTTCCTCCTTGTAACTTTTGAACTCTAATAAGGTGCTCAGTGAAACTAAATAATGAACTGAATATAAGTGTTCATAATATGAATCCTTTGCACCTAAGTTGCTTACCTTTAAGATATTTGAAGATGAAGGATTGCTAGAATATTAGATTCACCTTATTGATGCTTTTAACTATATGAACTTGCAGCTATTCTTGGATGTTCTAAATAGCTCCTTAAATCACCAATTTGTAGCTTAGTAACTCCTCTATATTGTTGCTTGAAAATATAATGTGGTGGTTTTTATTCTCCTTCAGGATACTCTCTATACATAGAAATTTCTATAGCTTATAATATTGTCCTAATTGTTGCCCTTTCGTAGTCAATTTTTGCACTAGAAATAATATCCTTGAAACTTAAAAATTTGTTAGGGAACTCCCCCAAAATTTTACCTGAGTTTTTTTTAAGAACCCTTCAATATTCTACTAAAGATCCAACAAACCCCTATCTTTGAATGAGCCTTCTAGAAATCTAAGGCAATATTCAAATCTTTCAGGTTTGGTAGTAATATTTAGCTCCTTTCTCCTTCAACCTCGTCAAATTTTGACTTCAATCAAGGCCTTCTTAGGAATCTAAAATTCTTGAGGTCTTCACCAATATCCTCCAAAATTTAGCAAACTCCTTGCCAAATACTTCTTCCTTGGGCTTGTTTTCGGATGGCAACAATTGTCCCAAGTTCTTTCTTTATTATGAACTTATCCTTGGTGGTGAATTTCTCCAATTAGTTCTCCTAGGAACTCCTCCAATGACCTTCTTCAAACTTTAAAATAAGGCTCTCCAATCCTTCTCCTTATTTCTCGTTGAGACCTCACCAAGACCTTCAATATTACAATTTCTTTGGTCTTCCCAATGAGACCTTTTCTTCAAAATTCTACTATGGAAGTGTTGGCAATAATATCTTCGTCTAGGATCTTTGAATTCTACTAGTTTAGGAATGGAACTTTTTCTAGTCCTTCTTTATCGCTTCCAAAATTAGAAGTTCTTTAGTGAGACCTTTTGTGGGTCTCTTCAACTTATTTAGGCTAATTTCTATCAAATATTGTATTTGATAGAGATCACCAACCTCCAATATTCTTCTAGAATCTTCTATGGAGTCTCTTAAATAAACAGTAAGGCTATCATGGCCTTTTATTCTTCTACACTCTATAGGTATACAATCTCTAGCAATGGGACCTTTTCTTCAGGCCTCCAAATATTTGTTCTTCTAGTGGTGGATTGATTCTAAAGAAGATATTATTTCTAGATCTTTTTTACGAAGCTTCCCAACTCACTTTCAATCTCCTTTCCCTACAACAAAGTATTAGGATTGTAATGGAATAAACTCTAAATCTAGATATTGATGAATATTCACTAGTTGATTTATCAATCTAGTGGAATCCATGTTGAGTCCTAGTCTTCACGAGTTGTTTGTAACCCTGTGGAAATACTATCCAAATACAATCTCAAAAACTTTGTAAATGAGATTTCTGAATTTCTCTCAATCTCACTTGTGTCTCTTCCTATTTCCTATTTGATCTACCAAGTGCTCTAATACCACTATTAGCTTTTTATGAGTCTATGATATAGGAAATACAACCATAAGACATAAGATAAGCAATTTATAATATCTATATGATAATGGCACTATAATATGTAGGAAAAAAAAAGAGATACATTATGCAATAACTTAGAAATATGCCATTAATGAAAGCTCATAAAAATAGTACAATGTAGTATAATTGAGGACATGAACACTCCATAAAATATTTTAAAGGAACTACATTGTACCACACTACCAATCTATACTATGCACACTCTATATTCTCACCTCTCTTATTTCACTCACTATAAGACCTTTATATAGGAATATAAGTTTCTTGACCCTTACTCTACCTTTGACTCTATCCTATGACTCATGTACATGTGGACTACATGCACATTTACATCATTGCATATTCTAACACTTGTGCATTTATTACATGCTAAAGTAACTACTTAACTTTACTCTAAAGTAAAATCCTACTCTAGTAATATACCAAATGTGGTACATTGATATGTACCCAATGTAGACTAGAAAAAATGAAGCACCTAACAATGAGAAATGAAATGCATCTATTGCTCTATTGATCTAAGCACTAAAAAAGTGATATTTTAAGTAAGCATGAAATACAAATAAGTAAAATAAATGGGGGTCCTCTTTACATTATTTGATTTATCATTTTCACGATTACAAAACATCCCCTTGAGGGCTCTGAATTGATAAAATCATTACATATGTGCCAAAGGATTAAATTCTTATAGAAACTAAGTTTCTCTCCAATGTCTTCCTCGCACTCATGATTGAATAGAGCGAGCTTTCAATGCCACCACAATATTCTAACTTATTGCTCCTTCCTTGTGCACTATGATACCTAGATCTACACACAAAGAAATCAGATTTGTTAATAGCATGTGTGGATTGAAAGGTAATCAAAGAGACATAGGTGATAATTTTCTTGAAAGAGAAAATGTATAATCGATGATGCAAAATTATTGCACACAGATTTATAGTCATCCTGGGGTGTGCCATTCATGACTGAAAATAAGAAAGACATAAAAAATAGGTGCAAAACAACTCAAAATTACACCAAAACTTGATAGAAGCCATACAATCTAATATAGAATTGATATATGTAAAAATAAAAAATAAATTGTGCTCCAATTTATTGCCATCCCTAGGTGAGCCATTTAAGACTATCACAATTTTGGGGGTCGTCCTAGGGTGGGAGAACCACTAAATCTGGTGGTTTTTGCCACCAATTCCTCTACGATTTGGTCTAGATTACTCCTAGGGGTATTGTCATTAAATTTGGTATTTGATTCACTCAAATGGGTTATTTTTGTAAATGGATTGCGTGCTTTGGAATCACTTGAAAACCTCCTTCGCTCAATGGAGATCTCAAGGAAAAATACATAACATATTGGGGATAAATCTTGGTAGCACTTCATGGTGAAATATTGCAAAGAATCCTCCTTGAAATTGGGTGGAATGGATCAACTTTATAGCCCAAGGGAGCCTATGGTCAAATGGACATGCGAGGCCATGCGAGGTAGGTGATGCCATTTATCCAAGCCTTGTCATGCATTGGAGGGGGAATAAATATCTATTTTGGACCTCTAATTTGCAGCTTGTCATGAGAGTTATATGTCCTCATACTAACATGCTTGAATGGGTGGGGTAAATAGTAGAATCTAGGTGTTATTTGTCCTACATCATCCCACCCAAGGATGGTTGGTAGTGGTCACCCCTAGATGGGACAACCATGAATTATGGCCATCCCAAGGTAGGACAGTCATGCCTACATGGACCAAAACTTATTAAACATGGGGTAGAACCTCCTTAAGTGGTTAGGAACACTATTTAACCTCTTAGGGTTACCCAATGGAGCCACATGTTGTTGATTAAATTTTTTCACGATAGTCTAATCAGATTGGCATAATTTTAGTGTCTATATATACCCCTTTTTTGGAAGCATTGTGTGCAGTATAGTGCTGAGAAAAAATAAATGACTAAAATGTAAAATAATTAAGGTTATTAAGTAACCTAAACAACCTTCGATACCCCAATCATGAAAAGAGCATGGATCCTTGATTCTTTTCTTCTAACAATTTAAGTACTTGATTCAAGTGCAACCTTTCGCATCATGATTACTTGATCTTATATATGTTTCAGTCATGAAGAGGTAATGCCTATGGTCCTTCATGGTTCAGTAATGCCAAGCATTTGTTTCATTGAAATATTTTCTTGTTTTCTACCGAAGCAAGGGCATGATTGTTTTTGGCAATGATTCACTGACAAACGCGGTTTGCATGATTGAGTGTTTGATTATTGATTTTGATTATGAATTTTGATTATGAATTTGTTAATTATGACCACCCCTCAAGCGATGAGTCAATGAGGAAATTACCAGTGATAAAAGTGTTGAGTCTCTTTACCCATATGACTTGGTTGGGGTTCCTTCAGTTTTTTCCATTGTAAAATGTGTCTATTTTGTGAGGATTTTGATGATTTTGTTGATATTTCATGGAAGAAAGGAATTGAACACCTCATTCCCGTGGAGTGGTATGACCATAGTGGTCTTCTTAGGGATTTAAATAGAGACTTTCCAATTCATCCATGAACAATTTGGTTCAATCTTGATCTGTAGTGAATTTACATCAAATTTGACTTATTTTTGGTGGTTTTTAAGCCATTCTTATGATTTTTGTGTTGTGTTTGAGGTGTTTTTTGGTGGCTGTCCTAGGCTAGGATGGCTGCATATTTTGTGGGTATCCTAGGGTGGTACAATCACTAGATTTTCCAACCATCCCACCCTGGGATGACCATACATTTTGCAAGGCTATTTAAGCTCAAAATTTGAAAAATGAGCTCATTTGTGCATTTTTGATTTGGCAATTTGAGAGGTGAGGAGTAGGAGAGTGATTATATGAAGTGGAGCACTATCAAAAACATCCCATAGTCACCATGAGACAACTTACAAAATCAACAAGCGGTGGAGCCTTTGCAAGATGGGTAAGGGCTAAATTTGCTTCTATACTTTATTGAACTTGAAAATGTAATTATTCTCTTATATTCTAATAAAACACACTAAATTTTAGTAAATTAACCTTAGTAGTGATAATATATAGGAAATTTTACTTATTGGTTATTTTTGTGCATTTTTGTTACATTATTTTACATTTTTATGACATTTTATGCCTGTTTTTGGTGGTCGGGAAGGCCATTTTTGGGTAATTTTGGGGGTCATCCCTGGGAGGGACGGCCACCCTGAGCTGTTTGGGGGCCATCCCTGGGTGGGATGACCACCAATTTGGGGGTATTCCCTGGGTGGGATGGACATGATTTTGCAAGAAAAAAGGCCCTTTTTTGTGTATTTTTGGGTTTCTTTTTGCTTCTTTTTGTTTTGGTTTTGTTTTTAAGCTTGCTTGTCCCTGCTAGGTGATTAAGAGTCGGTATCAATTTTTGACTCTCTTTAGGACCACTCATGGCCTAATGATAGAGGAGGACTAGGAATGGCTTGATACCATTGGTCTCAAGCAAGTGACACGACTAGAGCCAGTGATGGGAGATAGAGCCTACCTAATTGCATTGATAGATCTATGGGACCCTCGCACCAACACCTTCCACTTGCTAACTAGGGAGATGATAGTGACCCTAGAGGATATCTACTAGATTTTGCATATTTTGATAGAGGGGTGGCTGATTATATCTACTCATCAAGATCTTAGAGATATGATTTTACAGAGATACTTCAGAGATGACTGGCCTGAGGTGCTATGAGATTTGCCTAGTGAAGGCATCCTAGTGGATCTATGGTATGATGTAGAGGTCTTGACGATGAGACATGCCCTGTTGATGACACTTATTTCTAACATGCTACTACCAGACTCATCAGGAGCTAGGTTCCCATGGAACCTATTGGAGTTGGTGTTTTCACTAGTGGAGTGCACCATAGAGAGGCCTTTAGTGATGGCATGGGGTACTACATTATTAGCACAACTCTATGATGAGTTGTACGAGATCCACTATCATGGGTGGAAAGGATTGGGCTACAAATTTTTATTGCAGGTGTGGGGATGGCAGCATATTATCATGGATCGACCACGAGGGCTACCTTGGATGACATGGGCATAGCTCATAGATAGGGAGATAGGATATGGGATCCTATGGTAGTAGGATCAAGAGAGGGGTCAGAGCCATCCCGATGCAGGTTCGATTGACCATTATGTAGATTCATTTGCATGGCTCAGGGTAGATGTGATTATCTAGAGACCATACAAAGACTATCCAACATGGCATGAGGTTGAGGCACAACTTTGGTGGGTACAATGAGGGAGGTGGCTAGTTGGTCGACATGAGACCGAGTGAGAGTACTTCCCATATGCTTAAGTACTATGGTAGTTTGGGCTATGCTAGGGGTTACCTAGTGAGCCAATTATCTACCGATATCATGGTGATGAGAGGACATTGGCTTGGCCTATAGTGGAGGTAGTTGGGGAGGAGGCAGATCCTGTGGAGGCTACCTCTAAGAGAGATGATGTCGAGACCACAATAGAGTATGACTCCTGGTGGGTGATGCATTGGTGGCATAGGGATGGACCACTAGGGGTGCTATGGTTGTAGGGGTAGAGGAGGCTCATAGGGAGGCTCCAGATGAGGCTCCAACTAAGGAGGAGCTAAGCTTAGGTGAGTGACCTGATGAGGGGGTAGACTTAGGGGAGTGACATGTGCATCACTAGATAGATGATGAGTGGATGGATAACATGGATGTAGAGGGTCAACAGGGGGACTATGATGAGGATGATTTGGATGAGTAGGGAGTGTAGGCATAGTTGGAAGCATGGGATGCCACCATTGCAGATCTATAGGGTGATCTAATCAGAGGTAGATGAGAGTATACAGAAGAAAGGTCAATCTAATAGGTAAATGTGTAGAGTGCACAAGAAGATATTGATTCGCAAACAGTAAAGCTAGATACTCTTTGGTCATAGGTTAGAGCAAGGAGCTCGAGCCATGGGGTATCTAGTAGTGGTGAGGTAGCTAGGCTATGGGAGGAGGTGACACATCTCTAGACCTTACTGAGTGACTACCAAGAATAATTGTAAGAGGATACAACATACACATAAGATTTTGAGGATGAGATAGCACACCTTAGAGGGCACTTACTAGCTCACTCTTCTACTAGTGGGTCACATCAGAGTAGGAGGAGTGGTACAAGGTAATCATCTACGAGGATGGGGGCTCCTAGCTCCATGAGGAGAGTAGATAGGGTCAGGGGGAGAAGATATAGGAGCTCTTGATGAGTGCTAACTAAGGGTGGGGGTGAGAGTCATGGTGTCGGTCCTGCATGACCATGGATTTTGAGACTCTATAGTTATTTTTATTTTGGATTTTTGGAGCGTGAGGTCTGAGGACCCACTTTATTGTAGCCTACGAGTAGTTTTGGATCATGATGTATCTTTTTACCCCATACATATACATATATATGAGTTATTATTATTGTCATCATGTGTTTCCTTATTGCTTTATTGGATGTATGCAATGCTTATGTTTACTTTATTATTTATTTTATGGATGCTTATCATGGATGCATGTATTGTAATATGATATTTTTGATGATATGGATATGTGTGTATGCATAATGAAATGGATGATTTGTTGATTTGTATGATGAAATATGAATACTATTTGACACACTATGTTAGCACCATAGACTGTATAAAATTCATCGATTCATTTGTAATGTTGTCATGAGACTATGTGATGGATTTGTGAAAATGTAAACTGACAAAAATGTGATAAAATGGTATGGAATGGAATGAATAGTAAGATGTTATAGAATGTCCTTGAGGTTTTCATGAGACTCAAACACTCTAGTCAACTAGTCAAAAGTTATATACTAACCATGCAAGACTTTTTGACAAGGTATGAATCTGCTAGGATGACCAAGATATTCAATATCCCTGTGTGTGCATGTGAGTTCATTGTTATGATAATGCATAAAGTTACCCCAGTGCCAAACAGGATTGATGCAGCCCATCTGTACTGAATATCACCCTATGAGTATCATGATCCTAGGTTTTGTACGTAGTTGGATTAGACCACTAGGTAGTACAGGCTACCAAAAGCTAGCTCATCCGCATGCAAACATTGGTCTGTACAAAAGTAGGATGCTAATGTGATAGACATATCATCATGCATAAGGATACCACCATTTCTAGGAAGGCTTGATGCCACCTAACCTATAATGAGGATCACCTCATGGTTTGTCAAATGCTGAGAATTCTAGGGATTCAAGTTCAGTACTCCCTTATTTTCTTTTATTTTTGAATTGCTCCAAGGATTTGCTCATTTTTGTTTTGGTGAGCAAGGGATTTTGGGAGTGGTGATAACCACTATTTATTTTACTTTTTGCTTTTGTTAGTGGTGAAAACCATTGTTTATTTTGAGGATTTTTGGTAGTGGTGAAAACCACTATTTATTTTGTATTTGGGTAGGGAGGAGCTTGTCCTTTTGTCAATTCTCAGTATTTTTGAACCATGTGCATAGGGGGATGAGCAAGGTAAACTTTTCACTTAAGGTAACCTAGACCACTTTGTAGGTTTCATCTTTCCTTGTGCAAAACTTGGATTTAATGTGAAAATGTGTTGGGATTTTGATGTATACAAGGTATAATCAAAGCAAGACTCTACCTTCTAAAAATTAGGCTAGCTTTCTACAAAATCTGAAAAGAAAACTAGAGATGGTTGAGTGACCGAAAACCCTAAAGACACCCTATAACAAATGACTAGGTGAAGGGAAACAGACACAAATATGAAAGGTTGGAAATGTAGATGATAATTGTAATGTAGATGGGTGTGAATGATGAATTTTGACAAAGTTGACTCTGAAGGATGTCTAGTATACAGACCTGGTGCTAGACATGTATGAGCAACTCTAAAATGCAAAATGCAATGATGGGTATGCCTAATGCAAGTGATTGTATAATGCAATAATATGAAATGTGATGTAATGCAATATTTTTGTATTTTTGTTGTTTTAATGATGTTTTTGGATTTTGATTAATATATATGTATATACATTTGACCAATGGGCTTATTGGATGCCATTGGGGCATTTTGGGTGACCAAAGGGTTTATGGATACCTTTGGGGATTTTTGGGTGACCAAAGGGTTTATGGATACCTTTGGGGATTTTTGGGTGACCAAAGGGTTTATGGATACCTTTGGGGCTTTTTGGGTGACCAAAGGGTTTATGGATACCTTTGGGGCTTTTTGGGTGACCAAAGGGTTTATGGATACCTTTGGGACTTTTGGGTTGACCAAAGGGTTTATGGATACCTTTGGGGTTTTGGGTGATATGATACTTTAAGCGTGAAAAGGCCATAGATGAAGGATATTCAAGGGTTCAGGTTCCTCAATTCCTTCAATGGAGGCTAGGCGATAAGTTCTAGGTCCAATATGACTAGTGATAATGAATGGACCTAACCAGTTTACTATAAACTTGTCCCATAGATGGGGTGACAAGTTAGAATTTTGTTGGTTCTATTTTAGAACAAGGTCACCAACCTAAAAGTCTCTAGGATGGACTTTCATATTATAGGCTCTCTTAAGCCACTCTTGATAAACGTATAGGTGCTCAAGAGCATTAACACATCATTCATCAAGCAACATTAGTTGATCTAGGTGAGCCTACCATGCGGTGTCATCATCGATGAACTCTTGCATGGATATGCATAATGATAAGATTTCCAGCTCTAAGGGCATGACTACCTCAACACCATACACTAGTGAAAATAGAGTTGCCCTAGTGGGTGTTCGAATACTAGTGTGGTAGGCCCATAGGGCAAGGGGTAATTGAGTATGCCAATATTTATGATTATCCTTAATGATTTTATTTAAAATGGCAATTACTATTTTGTTTGATGCCTCAGCTTATCCATTGGCTTGTGGATAATAGGGCATAGAAAAGTTATGTTGGATGTTATATTTGGTTATTAAAGCTTACACATATTTATTCTTGAAAGGTGGCCCATTATCTAAAATGATTTTGGATGGAATACCAAAATGATAGATGATATTATGTAACATGAACTCTACAATGTGAGGTCTAGTCATAGTGGTAAGGGGAATTGCTTCCACCCATTTTGTGAAATACTCTATGGTCATAATGATGAATGTGTGATGGCCTGAGGAAGGGGTGAGATCTTCCCAACTAGGTCAAACCCCCATTGCAAAAAAGGCCAAACTGATTGAATTGGTTGTAAGGCCTGAGAAGGTACATGTGTCAAATTAGCATGGTGTTGACACTTTATGCACTTCTTAACATAAGCACAACAATCTCACTCTAAAGTTGGCCAATAATAGCCCATGCAGAGAATGCACTTTGCGATGGCCATGCCACTAAAATGGCCACCACATGTACCATCATGTGCTTGGGTGATCACCCAAAATGACTCTTGAGGTTCTAAGCAATGAAGGAGGATACCCTCATAGCCTCGATGATACAAAATATCTCCAAGTAAGACATATTTTACCACTTTTTGCTTGAAAGTCTATTTGGTGGCATGTGATAGTCCAGAAGGGATATTACCAAGATTTAGGTAATATTTTATCTGAGTGGACCAATCTTGATTTGAAGAAGCCTCAATTGCATGAATTACTTGATCCTTTTGAAGTTCATCCCTCATGAATGTTGATTGGGAGAGAACTTGTAAATATAGTATTGTGCTACTATCAAAAGGAGTTTGAGGGAATAAAGTCCCCCAAGTGGTATTATTTAGGTGATTGTGAATTTGTGAGAACCATTCATGAGAAGGTTCAATTTGAATCATGTGGACTTCTAGCATGGAGTGGATGTTCTCATGCTCAATCACATATTGTGATAGCATTTTGACTTGAATGGTTGTTATATCATCAAAAGGGTTCTACGAGATTAAAGACCCTAAGGAGGCCATTGTATCTGCAAAATGGTTAGATGATCGAGGGAGTGCCTCAATGTCATACCATTCAAATTTTACTAGAATTTTATCCACAAGGGCTTTGTAGGCTTGCAATATTGGACATTTGCATTGGAATATTCCCTTGACTTGATTCACTATGAGCAAGGAATCATCAAAAATGTTGAGCTTAGTTATTTTCATGGTGATTGTCATTTGAAGGCCTATGAGAAGAGCTTCATACTCGAAATTATTATTGGTGCATGGGAAATCGAGTTTGAAAGATAGGGGTATTGGAGCCCCTTGAGGTGTGAAAAACATAATTCCCATGCCACCCCCTTGCTCGCACTTAGAGCCATCAAAAAATAGAGTCATGTCAGCCTATGATTCAGGCTCTTCAGGATCAGGTGATTCTGACACTTGAAAGACTCCATCATCGAGAAGCTCTATGTTAAGAGGTTGATCATCTTGGAGAGGAGCCTCTACGAGTTGATCGATGATGACCTGACCTTTAATTGATTTTTATTCGATGAATTCGAGGTCAAATTCCATCAACAACATGATCCATTTCATCATGCGACTGTTATGATAAGTATGACTCATCATATATCACAATGGATTCTCTTTGGATACTACATACATGGTATGATTGAGCATGTAATGGCATAGATTTTTAGTGGTGAAAACCATTGCTAAGCATAGCTTCTCAATGTATGCGTATTTTATTTTGTAACTGACCAGGGTGCGACTAATATAGTAAGTAGCCTATTCTTTGTGCAATTCATTCTTTTGGGCTAACATGATGCCCAATGCAAGCTCAGTAGTTGAGATGTATAAATAGAATGGCACTCCTAGTCGAGGAGGAGCCAATACTAGTGGTGAAGCTAGATATTGTTTGATTTCATCAAAGGCAGCTTGACACTCATCATCCCAATTGAATGCAACCCCTTGTGTAACAATTTGTTCATAGGTCGACACTTATCCGATAATTGTGCTATGAAGTGCTTGATAGATGTGACCTTACCTTGTAGACTACACAATTGCTTGATGGTAGTAGGGGGAGGCATCTCAAGGATTACCTTGAATTTTTTGGATCGACTTTGATGCCTCATTTAGAGACTATGAATCCCAAGAGTTTTCTAGATGTGACATCGAAGATGCACTTCTTGGGGTTTAGTCTAACATTGTGTTCGATGAGGTGATCGAGAACTTTGTGCAATACATCGATATGCTCATGGTGTAGTAAATATTTAGCCAATAAGTCATCCATGTAATCTTCCAAAATTTTGTGCATGTAGTCATGGAAGATGTAAGTCATAGCTCGCTAGTAGGTAGCACCAACATTTTTGAGATCGAAAGGCATGACCTTATAACAAAATGTCCCCCAAGGCATTGTGAACACCATTTTGAGTTGGTCCTCTAGATTAATATAAATTTGGTTGTATCCAGAGAAACCATCCATTAGGGATAACATCTCATGGCCTATTGTGGCATCTACCAAGGCATCAATGTTTGGCAATGGGAATTCATCCTTAGGACTCGCTTTGTTTAGATCACAAAATTTGATGCAAATATGAATCCTCCCATCAGGTTTCTTGATAGGAACCATATTGGAAAGCCATGGTGGATAATCCACTGATATAATGAAATTGGCATCTAACAACTTTTGTAGCTCATCTTTCACCATTAAGGCTACTATTGGATGCATTTTGCATAACTTTTGCTTAACTAGTTTTGCATTTGGGTCAATCACAAGATTATGCATGACTAAATTTGGATCTAGTCCTAGCATATCTTTATAGGACCATGCAAAATCTTCCTTCTTCTCTTTGAGAAGAGCTATGAAATTGGCTTGCTCAGTGAGGGATAAGCCTTCCCCTAACTTGATGAATTGAGGATTTTTAGGATCTATGCCGATATCACTATCAATTATTGGCTCAATTGACATATGAGATCCCTCTTCCAACTGGTGTGGAGTAGGGATCAAATGAATGTCATCAACTAGGTTTATGTCATCGATTAGAAATTTTAGTTCAACCTCAGTGTGAAAGACATCTTGAGTAGACCTTGGAGAAAAATGAAATGGTTGTAACATTTCATCACAAGGCCAATACTCTGAAGGAGATGGTGGAGAATCTCCTTGATCAAAGTTGATTACCTCCAAGTCAAGGTGTAGTGGCTTTGATGGGTTATTCAGATCATGCAAGGGCACAAAAAGATCTATGGAAATCATATTGATGGATGGATGATCTCCTCTAGGTGGTTGATGGGGTCTATTGACAATAGGTTGTCGCAAGACTTGTGGAGGTGGTTGTGGTGGAAGTGGAATGATCGAAGGTGGTCGATGTGGAAGGGGGTGAGCTTACTCTTCTAAGGGTAGAAGTTATCACCAGATGGGATGTGGTAATGGGAACACACATAGATAGAACTCATATTCATCATCCAAAGGGATGATATACATGTATTCCCCATATGAACTAGAAGAGTCGATAGGTGCTACTTCATAATATGACTCATCATCAGATGTCCATTCATAGGGAGGACCTTGATCTTCTTCCTCACTATCATATGGAAGAGTATGTAAACTTTCACCTACTTCATAGGATCGGGTGAAATCATGAGATATCTCTTGATCTATCATAGTTGTAGGGAAGTAATCCCCCAAATAATGGACATGATTAGGATTGGTGTAGGGATCATGCAAGCTCATCCCTATAGTTTAGACTTAGGTACTCTAAACTATCAGTGAGGACATCAAGAGGCACAAGCTTGTTGTGTCCTAAACTAGACTTATCATATGGTATTTGATATTATGGTTAGTAAGGAATATGAGTACCTTGTTCATACAACCCCAAACCATAGCCATGCCAATTGCAGAGATGGAGATATCTCATGGTAAATTTAGGATTAGACATGTAATTAATATCCTCAGAAAAGGGCTCTTCATCCTCTTCTTGCTGTTGATATGGTTCTATGCCATAGTCAATACCCCCATAAATGAAGTTTATTTGATTAGGAGGTAAGCCTAGAGGTACGATGGCACCTATGGGAAGATGAGGTCGACCCATGTTTTGCACTATCTCAATGGTAGGAGTTGTTGTGATATTCCTTACCAGGTATTCTCCTAAGCTAGTGGTAGCTAGATGAACTATGACTTGTGGTGGTGGAGATGGATGAGATGGAAGTGAGGCTTGAGTTGACTCAATGTTTACCTCACGAGGTGGTTCCTCATCTACTAGACTAGGAATCTCTTCTATGGAGATGGTAGATATGGTTGGAGGGATCTCATCAATAGGCCTCTTCCCCATGTTCCTCTATGGAGGATTCAATGATGATGAAGGTATATCTAGAGGTGTCGATGATGAGGATGGTATGGAAGAATATGGTGATGGATTAATGGAAGGTGATGGTGAAGGAGTCAAACCTTGGCTGGATGTATTCGATTGGAAGTCCATATGGGTTGATGGTAAGGTCGACTCAGGGATTTGTTGCACCAAGTTGTAGTATTTGAAGGGCTCAAGGTCTATAGAGACAACATGTACTTGCCCTTCATAAGTGTACTTCAAACATTGGTGAGCTATGGATGGCACACACTTCATGTCCCTAATCTAGGGTCTACCCAGCAAGATATTGTAGGCCATTTCACCCTCCAAGATGTGACACAATATTGGTATGGTCTTTTGTCCCACCTGAATAGGTAAGACTATAGTACCAACCATTGAGCATAGAGCATCATTAAATGCTTGGAGGGTATATGTGGATGCAACAATATGGGATGTTGGAAGCCCTAGATGTTTGAGAGTAGTCATGGTGATGATATTGTTAGAGGAACCAGTATCAATCAGAACTCTCTTGTAAGGTGTTCCATTTACACATGCAATGATGTGTAGGGGAGGATCCACCATATCATTTAGTACTAGCTTGAGTTCATGCTCATGAAAGGTGATTACTAGTTCTGTGCATTGTCGAACATGCCCCATAAAATTGTTAAAGGAGTTAGACTCTTGGGGCTATAATTCAATCGACTTGAGGATCTCCATGAGAGCTTCTCGATGAGGTGGAGACTATTGGATAAGCTCATAGATAGAGAGCCAAGATGATGTTGTTTACAAGATCTGAGTAAGCTTACTCTTTATTATGACCACCGAATGAGGTGGAAGGTTTTGCACTAGAGGTGGTAGAGGCTATGATATTGAAGGAATATCATTTGAAGTCATAGGTGGTGTGACTTGACTTGGGTAACGCTTATTCCTTGTCATGATGCTGACCATTCTGATGAACCCTTGTTTAGGGGGTGCCAGATGGACCTCATTCACCTATTGTGCTAGCTTTGCCTACTCCTCATGAGTAGGCAATGGGTCTTTAAAAACACCCATTTGTTGATTGTTTGTTGCAATAGGGTTATCGACCTAAAGATCATTCCTATCGATCATGTCCTATACTAGGTGTTTGAACCTAAAGCACATCTGCACATCATGCCCATTCTACCTATGGTACTTGCAGTATAGGTCTTCATGATATCCTAGGGGCTTTGGTGCGTTTGGATCTACAGGTCGACTTTTAGGTAGATTAATTGCCTTGGCTGCATAGAGGTGCTCAAATAAAGAATCCATGGACTCAACAATGGGTGTAAATTATCACTTAGGGTGATGTTGCTAGTTTTTCCCTTGATTTATTTGATTGTTGTTGTTGTAGTTTCTAGGTGTGGCCTGATAGTTGGGCTTCTAAGGTGGCATTGGTTGCATAGGCCCTAGAATACTGATAGCAACTTGGTTGACTATCATCAACTTTGGTTGCACTAGATTGTTCTTGGTGTTCTTAGTCCATTCCTTCTTGCAAGGTTTTGCAATTTCCTCCTCTTGAATTTTAATGTCTTCGATTGTTCTAGCCTATGCTAGAGCATCTTCAAGAGTTGGGTACTATTGGAGTTGTAGCAACAAGGAAATTGGCTTCAGGTAGCTCTTAGAAAACATGTGAGTCAACTCAGACATGGGGAGTAAGTATGGTAGCTTAGCAAGAAGTATTCACCACCTATTGCCATAGTCTATGATTGAATCATCATCATATTGCTTCAACCCTATGAGGTCAGTTAAAGTCACCTTTCACTTAGTGTTAAAGGTGAAGCATTCCAAGAATGCATCTACGAATTGTTCAAAGTTGTAGATGTTGTACTTTAGGAGTTGATTGTACCACTCTATGGTAGGGCCAGAGAGGGTAAGAAGAAATATTCTCAATAGTAAGGTATCATTATCCTAGATACAAAAGCATTGGTTCAAAAATCTAGTGACATGCTCCTACGCATCTTCCTCTCCTTTAAATTTATCTAGCTTGGGCATTTTGAAATGCTTTGGATAGGGAGGGGAAGGTACTGATGGGTGAAGTGGTTGACTGTGAAGCTGGTGCAAAGTGGGCTTCTGAGGCCCAGACCTCGAGGTCTTATTCTCTATCGATTCCATGTATTCTAGAAATGCTTTGTACGCATCAGAGGATTTGATCTCCTCTTATTTGCTTTGACCCTACAGGGAGGGTGAGGAATATCAAGCCTATTGCATGGTGGTTGAATGTCATCCACCCTACCTCCATAAGGTGCTTCAAGATATTCCTCTTCTAGTTCAAGCTTAGTGTAGGCCCCGTAAGGTGTCTCTTGAACTAGCCTACAAGGAGGGGTAAGCGCCTGTGGAAGGTGATCTATGTTTGGCTTGGGAGGTAAGTCTTGATTAGGCCTAGGAGGTCGAGGAGGCAACATTTGGTTAGGCTTAGGAGGCCTATCTTGATTGAAAGTAGGTTACCTCTGATGAACCTCCTATCTATGGGTACTTGGGGTAGGGACCCTATCATGTAAGGTCTCTTGAAATAACTCATTGGTTTGTTGTTCAATTATTTTCTTTTCTAATTGATGTTGGTGGTCCAAGCATTCTTTATCCTATCAAAGTTGATTGAATTGTGCTTGGTACTCAACATATCTCTTGACCACTTGATTTATCTATTCTACCATGTGGGGCCTATGAGCCCTAGAAGTATCACCCTAGGGCCTATCTCATTCAGGATGGTCTAAAATATTGACTATGAGCTTCCCTCGATCGAGGGAAGTCATGTTCACTTGAGGTTCAGTCCTAGACAAGTATTCTTTGTACTCAACTAGCATAGAGGCACATCGTGCTTGCATAGCATAATGGACCTGAGGATAATCAAATATTTCCTCATGCCTTCCTTCATTGATGAGGAAGGGAAGGGCTGAATTTGCTCACCTTGAGCGATGAGTATCATACTCATCTTGGTACTTAGGTTGTTGTAACCTATTAGGGTGGTTTAAGGGCATAGTTTGATCATTTAGCTCTACCTAGTGTGTGTACTCTTGATCTTGCCCATAGGTGGGTATGGTAGACCTAGCAGGCATGCAAATGCATGGTATTGCTCTATCTATTAGTACCTCAATACATAATTTCCATTCTTGAAATAAGGCATGTGAAGTATCTAAATATGGGAGGTACATTCCTTGATTAGGACCAAAACCTATAGGGGTGTCCCATGTAGGGGTCCCTTGTAGGTGAAGTTCCTGACTAGCTATTCTAGGACTTGGGTGAGTAGGAGGCCACCAAGGAGGTATGAACATGTCCTTAGGGCTAAATCAGAGATGACTTGTGTCTCCTTGTCTACTCTCTATAGTATCTACCCTTGAATGGGCTTGGTTATGGGTGCACACCATAGCTACTTCCTACCAAACCCTACGTGATTATCTCCTTTACAAATTTTAATGATGTAACACACAAGAATGGAAACACGTAATAAGACAAGTGTTTATCTCTTTTAAATATTTATGTGTGTTCCCTAAAACTATTTTGTGTGTTTTGATTTATTGTTTGCAAGGAGACCTTTTGTCACATGTTTTGCTTTTGTTGGATGATATTCTTATGTTTTTAAATTCGGTCACGTGTACCAACCAAAGTATGGATATGAAGCCCATACCCAATCAAGGAGCACAGGTCCTACCAGTCCTCACCCATATTGACCGTGGGTAGTGATACACCCTTCGAAGAGGAATGCATGCTATTTTCCATGGCTAAGATGGTTCTTGGAGCTAGCCTTGGCCAATAAAATAGGGTTTGTATCAATCATGTGAGCCAATGGGTGGAGATGAAGCCCATCATCGTTGGTCTCGATTAGTGGTTGGGGATGAAGTCCAACTCACTAATGTTCAAAATGGGATGTGGTGTGTGTGGTTCATTTTATACTTAAAGAAAGTAAAACAATAGAGCACTCAATGAGCTTTCACTAAATGCAAAAATAATGTTTCACTTTCAGAAGTATTAAATAGAAATTGAACCTACAAAATGCATGCCCTAAATGGCAACCTACCCATTAGGTAGGTCACAAGCAATCAAACCACACAGATGCATTCCTACTAGATTATTTTTCTATTTTTCTTCTTTTTTGTTGTTTTTATGATTAAAGAAAAGTGAAATCTACCTTTCAAGAAAACAAAGGGAGGAAGAAAAACTAAATTTGACCTTTTTGAATAGTAAAAATACAAAGTAAAGGTGCAGTTACTTACCTTGAAAGCCTAAGAAGTTGTTTCTAGAAATTTGAGTTGTAGACCCTCTATTTTATGGTCATCCTAGGGTGGGATGGCTGCAAATTTGGGGTCATCCCTAGGTGGGATGACTACTGTGGTCATCCCTAGGTGTTCCAATTAGGAAATCAGGGGTCGTTTCAGGCCAGAATGACCAAAACCTGCAACATTTCAAAAGCAAAAATAGGGTCAAAACTTAGCAAAATGAAATGGGATAGGGGTCCCACCATGATCGCCACTATAGAGCGGAAAAATGATGCACCTAACAATGGGAAATGAAATGCATCTATTGCTCTATTGATTTAAGCACTACAAAAGCGACATTTTAAGTAAGCATAAGAGACAAATAAGTGAAAGAAATGGGGGTCCTCTCTATATTATTTTATTTGTCAAATTCATGATTACAAAATATCCCCTTGAGGGCTCTGAATTGATACAATCATTACATATGTGCCAAAGGAGTAAATCCTTTTAGAAACTAAGGTGCTCTCCAATGTCTTCCTCGCACTCACGATTGAAGAGAGCGGGATTTTGATGCCATCGTAATGTTCTATCGATGTTCTAACTTGTTGCTCCTTCCTTGTGCACTGTGATACCTAGATCTACACACAAAGAAATCAGATTTATTAATAGCATGTGCGGATTGAAATGCAATCAAAGAGATATATGCGATAATTAGCTTGAAAGAGGAAATGTATAATAGATGATGCAAAACTATTCCAAATGCTACCAAAACTTAGGATCATGCATATAATGTACTCTAGAAATGATCTAATAAAGAATAGAAATAAAATTGCACACAAATTTATGGTCATCCCTGGGTGTGCCATTTAGGACTACAAAACAAGAAATGCATAATAACAGGTGCAAAACAACTCAAAATTGCACCAAAACTTGATAGAAGGTATAAAATATACTCTAGAATTGATCTATGCAAAAATAGAAAAGAAATTGTGCTCAAATTCATGGCCATCCCTGGGTGAGCCATTTAGGACTATCACAATTTGGGGTCGTCCTAGGGTGGGACGACCACCAAATATGGTGGTTTTTACCACCAATTCCTTTGGGATTTGGTCTAAACTACTCCTAGGGGTGTTGTCATCAAATTTTGGGATCTGATTCACTCAAATGGGTCAATTTTGTAAATGGATTGCGTTTTTTGGAATCACTTGAAAACCTCCTTCGCTCGATGGAGATCTCAAGGAAAAACACATGATGAATTGGGGATAAATCTCGGTAGCACTTCGTGGTGAAATATTGCAAAGACTCCTCCTTGAAATTGGGTGGAATGACTCCACTTTATAGCTCAAGTGAGCATATGGTCAAATGGGCATGCTTGGCCATGCGAGGTAGGTGTCGCCATTTGTCCAAACCTTGCCATGCATTGGAGGGGGAAGAATCTCCAATTTGGGCCTCCAATTTGCAACTTGGCATGAGAGTTATGCACCCTCAGACTGGCATGCTTCAATGGGTGGGGTAAATGGTAGAATTTGGGTGCCATTTGTCTCACCTTTGACTTTTTAAGGGTCCAAGGCCATGGCCATCCCACCCAGGGATGGTTGTTGGTGGTCGTCCTTGGGTGGGAGGACCATGAACTATGGTCGTCCTGGGGTGGGATGACCATGCCTACATGGCCCAAAACTTCCCAAAAGTGGGGTAGAACCTCCCAAAAGTGGCTAGGACCACTATTTAACCTCTGAGGGTTGCCCAAGGGGGCCATATGGTGTCGATTAGAATGTGTCTTGGTAGTCTAATCGGATTGACGTGATTTTAGTGTCTACATACAATAATGTAATATATTCTCTAACATCCACCATAAAAGCAATAATATGGAGGTAGGTTTTAGATATCTCGTTTCTATTATATGTTGCACATTTTGAGTCCCTTAGCAAAAATTTGTCATTGATGTCAAAAGGATCTATGTAAGTAAGCACTATGTTTGTATTCCAAAAGGAGATTCAAGGGAAGCTTAGAAAAATGTTTTTATTTAAAACCATGGATGACATATTTGAAGTGGGTTTTTATTAAAACCCAGGTTGGCTTTTTGTTTCATCAAAAAAGGAGTCCCGGTGACAAAGTTATTCAACTTTGAAGTTTAAGTTTTAAATTTTAATATTTTAAAATTAAAATTAAAATTTCCAAAGTGGAAATTCCCACCGACGTCATAAAATTCGATTAAGGGCCAACATATGAAAATTGAAGGCAATATGTATAAATACCAATGCAAAATATTCATTTGGCTATAATTCGAATGTGTGTGAGTTTCGTTCGAACAAAGAGAAAAGATATTTTAGTGCAATCAAAACCTATGAAGAAAGGGATAAATAGAAGGAAGGGAGGACCCTTACCATACACCGTAGGCACTTGTGGCCTAGCAGCAAGAAGAATGTAGTCAAGTTGTTGAGTGCCAGGAGATCCAAAGTTCGAATCTCATCAGCGTTGGTTTTTACAAAGTGGAAACAAAGTACACCTTTTGGCGCACATGTCTTCTGGGGCATGTTTGGAGGAAGGACAGCATAGTGGCTATGCTCACCACTTTATGTGAGTGGTTGGATCATGTGGTTAGTGGTACCATGGTTAGAATGGTTCTTGGACAGTGACAGGGGATTGAATCCCACTGAGAAGAAAAAGGTAAGTTAAATTTTTATTTTAATATTTGTAAGAAAAGCTTTGAGGAGAAATGAGGCTCATGAGTTATTTTAGAAAAATCTAAAATTACTATTCCTTTTAATTTTGGAAGGGTAGCATATTATATATCATTGGAAAGCATTTTTCAACAGCTATTTAATTAACTTACTTAGAAGGAGAAATAAATTTTTTGTAAGAAGATATTTCAGGTTTTGTCAAGGAGTTTCCAAAAGTAAGTTTGATCCATTCTATTGAGGGTTTACTTCTTGAATAAAAGAAATTTGGTGGATGTTAAAATAAAGTAGAAGTAATAAGGTGTTACTTGGATATTTTTGTTGTGTTATTACTCTAACCCTTGTTGAGAGTTGAAAAATAAAGTGTGTTGAGTGAGATGGATTTTGTGGACAACAAATAAGGCATCAAAAAGGTATGAGCAATATTCTCCATTGATTTTATTTGGTTGGTTGATTTAGGAAATATCATTGGAGTGAAAAGGATTTATTGTGGTTTCCTATTCAAAAATAGTTAGTTTAATACTTCAAGGTTTTTTGGTTTGTAAGTTGTGATTAAAACCTTGTATTATAATCATTGTTGTTCGAGTGAGTTGTTGTACAAAGAACTTGAACTTGAGCTGAAAAGAACATGAGTATCATTGTTATGTAAGAGTTGTTGTTGAGTATTGTTGAAGACATTTTGAGTTGGTTGATTCATGCTTGGACTAGGGTTTGTGAGAAATAGTTGTTCCTTGTGGTGATTGGTTGAGTAGAGTTGTTTGAGCCTAGTCAAGAGATTGTGTGAAGTGGTTGTTCAAGTTTCATAAAATAAACTATTCTATATTCTGATTTGAACTGAGTTGAGAAAGAATTTGGATTTGAGTATAGAACATATTGAGTCTCTAACAATTATCTTTATGCTTATATGAGATTTCTGAGTTGAGATTGATTTGAGTTGAGATTGGGATTTGAGTATAGAACATATTGAGTCTATAACAATTCTCTTTATGCTTCTATGAGATTGCTGAGTTGAGATTGGGATTTGAGTATAAAATATATTGAGTCTCTAACAATTCTCTTTATGCTTCTATGAGATTGAGTTGAGATTTTTTTGAGCTTATTTGAGGTAAGTCTTTGAGAAGGCTTGTGGACTGATTTTGAGTAAGCTTTTGTGAAGTCTTGCTATGCAAATTTGAGCAAGTCCTAAAGAGGACATATTGAGCATATTTGGACAAGTTCTGAGTGAGCTTGTTGAGTGGATTTAGACAAGTTCTGAGTGACCTTGTTGAGTATATTTTAGCAGGTTCTGAGTGAACCTATTGAGCAGATTTGAGCAGGTTCTGAGTGAGCCTATTGAGAAGATTTGATCAGGTTCTAAGTGAGCCTATTGAGCATATTTGAGTAGGTTCTGAGTGAGACTATTGAGCATATTTAAGCATGTTCTAAGTGATCCTATTGAGAATATTTGAAGAGGTTTTGAGTGAACCTATTAATAGAGCTTTGGAGGTGATAGAGTATAGAGGATAGAGTCTCAGTGGATAGAGATCCAGTAACCAGGACAATTGAAGATAGATTTGAGTGAGGAGTCTTCAAGTGGAGAGAGAGCCACAAGTAAATGTAGTAGAGAGATAGAGTCTTCTAGAAGATCACTAGACAGAGTAGAAGGGCAAAGAGTTCTCCTATGGAAGAGATCCATGAACATGAGATTTAGGGGATCAACATATCCTTTGGACAGATATCCATAAAAATTGTAATTGGGAAGGATTCCCAAGATATTGATTGATAAAGTTTTAACAAAAGATTTTCTCCATGGAGTAGCCTGCATTGGGTGGACCATGTAAATTGTTGTCTCACTTTTGTGGATGGTGTTTTGTGCATTGCTTTAAATACTGCTATTGATACTGCTATCTATACACTACATAATATTGAATTGAAAAGAAAAGTAAAAAGTGGTCTTATACTGTTCACCCCCCTCTCAGTATAATATTGTGTTATTCAATTGGTATGAGAGCGGGTTCCTTCAGAAGAGTTTGACAGCTTGAAGGAAAAGCGGTCTAAGAACACAACGGATCAAAAGGATCAAAGAGATAGGCCCTTCAATAATGTAGTACTAGTCTTTTATGGAAATGACTTCTTGTATTGGTGTATGCTAATGATATTTTACCTTATGGCACTTGGAAATGAAGTATGGGATGCAGTGGAACTTGGATATGATTCAACAATCAATCCTCCTACATATAAATAAGGTAAGCTTCTAATGCATGCAAATTCAAAAGCTATGAATGCAATTATAAAATGTTTTCATAGAGCAAAATCTATGAAGATTTTAGAATGTGAGAAGTTAGCACAAGAAGTGGCTACTCTAAAAGAAGACTTAAATGAATCCAATATCAAGATGAAGAGTTTCACAAATAGCTCTAAGAACTTGGATAAGTTCATCTGTGGACAACATCGAACATCATGTTCAATAGTATTGGCTTTGGAAAGGTTCAAAAGAAACAAGAAAAAGAATCTACTTCAAGTCTTGATGAAGAAGAAAATTTAGGAGAAGATACATCAAAAGACAATTTAAGTGAAAGTGGGACATCATATGATGAGTTGGACAACAAAGAGTTCAAAAAAGAGAGGAAAAATGCACAAAGAAGATACAAATAGAACAACAATAAGAATAGGAGACCAATGAGGTCAAGACAATGAGGCTTCAATGGAATATGCTTTTCATGTCATAGGTTTGGACATATGGGTTCACAATGCAAGACACATGAAAGATAGAAATATGGGAAAGGACAAATTTTCCATGGGTATTACTACTCATGCAATGTATTTGGTCACAATGCAATGATTTGCAGGATTAATGATAGAAGAGGATATGATTTCACTAGGAGGTATCCTAAGAAATTTGCACCTCCAAGGAATAATAAAATTAAGTGTTATATGTGCAATAATGATGGACACACAACAAGATGGTGTAGAACAAATATTCTAGAAGTAGGTATGAACAGAAACAAGAACATGGATGAGAATAGAAATATGAATAGGAACAAGAATATGGATGAGAACAAGAATAGAAATAGAAACAAAAATGATAACAAAAATAGGGATGATGGCTTGGAAAGAAATAGTGAGTGGATTCTGAAAACTCAGAAAGGAAGAGAGAAAGATAAATGTAAAGAGAAGTGCTTTTGGGGAGTAGAAATACTTCCACTCCAGAATTAACCACCTCATGTGGAGGTTGGGGAGGGACTAAGCTAAGAGGCTCATTCTTAGCCCAATCCCCAAAGGTGACCCTTTGCCATTGATGACAAAGGGAGAGAGATTTATGTATATTGGGTACATTTTTTGATATGGGGAGAGATTTGATATTTGAGAGAGCATTGAGCCAGGGGGAGCAAAGTCCCAGGGGGAGCATAAAAGAAAGTCAAATTTCAATAAAATGATATGGGTTGCCATCAATGACAAATGGGGGGATTGTTGGACATTTTGAGTCCCTTAGCAAAAAGTTGTCATTGATGTCAAAAGGATCTATGTAAGTAAGCACTATGTTTGTATTCCAAAAGGAGCTTCAAGGGAAGCTTAGAAAAAGGTTTTTATTTAAAACCATGGATGGCATATTTGAAGTGGATTTTCTTAAAACCTAGTTTGGCTTTTTGTTTCATCGAAAAAGGAGTCCCGGTGATAAAGTTATTCAACTTTGAAGTTTAAGTTTTAAATTTTAATATTTTAAAATTTAAATTTAAATTTCCAAAGTGGAAATTCCCACCGACTTCATCAAATTCGATTAATGGTTGACATATGAAAATTCAAGGCAATATGTATAAATACCATTGCCAAAAATTCATTTGGCAATAATTTGAATGTGTGTGAGTTTCGTTCGAACAGAGAGAAAAGATATTTTAGTGCAATTGAAACCTGTGAAGAAATGGAGAAATAGAAGGAAGGGAGGAACCTTCCCATACATCGTAGGAACTTGTGGCCTAGTGATAAGAAGGAGGTATTCAATTTTTTGAGTTCCATGAGATCCAAAGTTTGAATCCCACCAACGCTTGTTTTTGCGAACTGGAAAGGAAGTACACATTTTGGCGCATGTGTCTTCTGGGGCACATTTGGAGGAAGGAAAGCATAGTGGTTGTGCTCACCATTTCATATGAGCAGTTGGATCATGTGGTTAGTGACACCATGGTTATAGTGGTTCTTGGACAACGATAGGGGATCGAATGCCACTGAGAAGAAAAAGGCAAGTTAAATTTTTATTTTAATATTTGTAAGAAAAGCTTTGAGGAGAAATGAGGCTCATGAGTTGTTTTAGAAAATTTTGAAATTACTTTTCCTTTTAATTTGTGAAGGGTAGCTTATTATATATCGTTGGAAAGCATTTTTCAAGAGCTATTTAATTAACTTGCTTAGAAGAAGAAATAAGGGTTGTGTAAGAAGATATTTCAGGTTTTGTCAATGAGTTTCCAAAAGTAAGTTTGATCCATTCTATTGAGGGTTTACTTCTTGAATAAAAGAACTTTGGTGGATGTTAAAATAAAGTAGGAGTAATAAGGTGTTACTTGGATATTTTTTTTCTGTTATTACTCTAACCCTTGTTGAGAGTTGAAAAAGAAAGTGTGTTGACTGAGAAAAAATTTGTGGACAACAAATAAGGCATCAAAAAGGTATGAGCAATATTCTCCATTGATTTTATTTGGTTGGTTGATTTCTGAAATATCATTGGAGTGAAAATAATTGATTGAGGTTTCCTATTTGAAAATAGTTGGTTTAATGCTTCAAGGTTTTCTGGTTTGTAAGTTGTGATTAAAACCTTGTTTTATAAGCATTGTTGTTGGAGTGAGTTGTTGTGCAAAGAACTTGAACTTGAGCTGAAAAGAACATGAGTATCATTGTTATGTAAGAGTTTTTGTTGAGTATTGTTGAAGACATTTTGAGTTGGTTGATTCATGCTTGGACTAGGTTTTGTGAGAAATATTTGTTCCTTGTGATGATTGGTTGAGTAGAGTTGTTTGAGCCAAGTCAAGAGATTATGTGAAGTGGTTGTTCAAGTTCCATAAAATAAACAATTCTATATTCTGATTTGAATTGAGTTGAGAAAGAAATTGGATTTGAGTATAGAACATATTGAGTCTCTAACAATTCTCTTTATGCTTCTATGAGATTGTTGAGTTGATATTGCTAAGTTGATATTGATTTGAGTTGAGATTGGGATTTGAGTATAGAACATATTGAGTCTCTAACAATTCTCTTTATGCTTCTATGAGATTGCTGAGTTGAGATTGATTTGAGTTGAGATTGGGATTTGAGTATAAAACATATTGAGTCTCTAACAATTATCTTTATGCTTCTATGATATTGAGTTGAGATTTTGTTGAGCTGATTTGAGGCAAGTCTTTGAGAAGGCTTGTGTACTGATTTTGAGTAAGCTTTTGTGAAAGCTTGCTATGCAGATTTGAGCAAGTTCTAGAGAGGACTTATTGAGCAGATTTGAACAAGTTCTAAGTGATATTGTTGAGCATATTTGAGCAGGTTCTGAGTGAACCTATTGAGAATATTTGAGAAGGTTCTGAGTGAGCCTATTGAGCAGATTTGAGCAGGTTTTGAGTGAGCCTATTGAGAAGGTTCTGAGTGAGCCTATTGAGTAGATTTGAAGAGGTTCTGAGTGAACCTATTGATATAGATTTTGAGGTGACAGAATATAGAGGACAAAGTCTTAGTGGTTAGAGATCTAGCAACTAAGATAATTGAATACAGATCTAAGAGAGGAATCTTCAAGTGGAGAGAGAGCCACAAGTTAGTGCAGTAGAGAGACAAAGTCTTTAATGAGCCCTAGAAATGCTCATATTTTGTATGTGTTTTTCTAATTATTATGCAATAATATAAAAGGAACTATGTACTTTTATGAATTATTATGTAATTATTTAACATAATTGTGTGTGTTATCTAATTTGTGTGTTTTAGTGTGTTTGTGTGGAAATGTAGTTGGTTTTGACAGATTTGGATCAGTTGAGGTCCTTCACGAACCTAGAAATATGTTTCTTCTAGGATCAAGACATGGTGGTTAGGTGCCTTCCTCTTCAATAAAGGTGCCAAGAGAAGGTAGGCACATTCCTCTTAAAGGAACATGCCAACAGAAGGTAGGCACCTTTCATATAAAGAAAACGCCTAACATACGTAGGCGCCTTCCACATAAGGAAGGCACCCCATACAAGGCAAGGTGCATTCCACATAAAGAAGGTGCCCAACATCAGTAGGCACCTTCTACATGAAGAAGGTGCCCAACCTCAGTAGGCACCTTCCACATGAATAAGGCACTCAACATCAGTATGTGCCTTCTACATAAAGAAGGATCCTACCAAAGCACTTGAGAAATGTACCTTCCTCATAGAGAAGGTGCCTCCATTATTCACTAGTTGACCACATAAAGCGACATGGGCAATGTTGACCAGTGCAGTTCCAGTTCCATGTCACACAAAACAATTCTAGAAATTGCACCAATGGACGAGAACGTATTACCTATTCCAGGTGAAGCATGATTCAACTCAAGCAACTCAAACCAATTAGCAAACGTGCCACTGTTAGGAACAATGACTATTTTTAGCAAATGTCGATTGTGGTTACCAGACTGTCCCAATTTAGTCTGGACTGAAATACTATTGTAACTTACTTGTAATAGAATATCTATATGTGTGCTATATAAACACACACAGACCTCTTTGATAGATATCAAGAATATCCAGAATATCTAGAATTTATTGATTATTATGAGGCGATATAAGTATTGTAATTATATTGCAATTATAATAAAGTTCAAGAGTTCATAATCATGTGTTTAGCTGGAAGGGAGCTTTTGGAGCCTGGGCCCACTCCAAGCTAGTATTCCTTCTCTTTTATTTGTGCTTTCCTAGATCAATTTCCTGCTTTCATAGGTTTTAGTTTACACTGTTATTTTCATTGTCATAGTAGAATTATTTTCATGTTTATTTAATTATGCATGTATGAATATTTAATTTCCAAGGATCTAATTATTCATACATAAACTATTATGGTGTGGATGAATGAATGTCATTATTTTAAACCCCCAATGATAGAATTAGTCAGACTCATCTCAAAAGTGGGTATTGTGAACAATCTTGTTTGAGACACTTCTAAAGTTTACGAAGCTCCTTGGTCTGATAATTTAAATGCATGGGCAATGACAAAATAGGATCAAATTTAACCTGTGTTTGGTTGGAAACATTTTGGTGCCATTTTTGGGGAAGCACCTCTACTAGATAAATTGCAATACTCAAAAAAATTCCATCTTACTTTTTATGAGTCCCTTGAGAAAGAGAGGACCTGACAATTTTTTCATAAAACAAAGTCTACATATCTGAGTCAGTCGAACACTTTGAATTTGAATTAGATTCGCCCGACTCATCACCAGCAGTCCACTGGAGTGAGAATCCTCACTTTGTGCAAAGTGCTTCCTCATCCCACCAACTTGGGGAAGAACGAACCATTGTAAAACCATTGTTTAGGAGGACACACTCATATGAAACCCTGTTGTGGAAATATATAGAAGATCAGACGATATCACCAGTTGAATTTAAGGCCCTAACATAGAAAGTTTTGAATGATCGTGAGGCCATAGAAACTACATTAGAAACTACATATCTTGAAAAATGGCCGAAGAAGAGACTTCATCTAGATTTAGTTTTTGATAGAGGAATGTGTAGGAGAAACCAAAATAAAAAACATATCCCCTGCTCACCATCCTACCATCAGAGGATACCCAACCAAATACCTCAACATATTTTTATTTAAGTTTGATGTTCTATGTAGGTCTGTGGATTACAAATATGATACGTAGAAGTTGAAGCTCTTTCCTTATACATTAGACGATGTAGCTCTGTGATGGTTCATCAACTTGGAATATAAACACATTGCTACATGAGATCAAATGAAGAAGCTATTTTTAGAGCAATATCAAGAATTTGGGAGAGCAAGAGACTCTAGAGAAGAGGTCTTGAGCATGATACAGAAGGAGGATGAATCTTTGGAGGAATACTAGGAGAGATTCAATTTCAATCTTCAATGATATCCTCACATGAAGCTAGCTGATAAGTCTCTTAAAAGCATATTTTTGAGAGGACTTAACAATGAATCATTAGAGGCTCTCAATATGATTTTTGGAGGTGATGTCTACCAGCACACTATGGAAGATATCTAATAATTATGCTAGAACTACTCAAGAAGGAGAGACAAGACCACTTCTAGAAACATGAAAGCAACTACTTTGATCACAAAAATAGATATAGGCAACATGCTAGAAGATTTTAAAAGTGAGATTCTTTCATCTCTGGCATTACAAATGGACACGCTATTGTTGGAGAAAAATAAGTAATAAAAGAAAGCAACATTGGCCTATTTTTGCCTAAAATGCAGAGGGAAGCATGCAAAGAATGCATGCCCAAAGAACAAAGTCATAGTATGTGTGGTCTGCAAACTAAATCATTAGACTCGGTTGTGCCCACAATTTTCTAGTATAAAGGAGGATGTTGATGTCACTGAAGCCTATTTTATAGGTAACCAGAGGAATTGGCCACAACCCCCTATGGGGAGTATGCCAAAAGGAATGCCATCATACGAGGGAGGACCCTACATGCCATAAGGTCAGCCTCAACCACCCAACATGGGGTGGTGGGGGCCATTGCCTTGGTCCAATGCACTCCCAGGAGCAACATTCTCGAACCAACAGCCCTGGATGCCATATCAATATTCTAGGCAGTAGTGGAGAGGCTATGCTCCATGGAATCCAACTCCACAAAATGTAGTGCCATCTCATCCGTAGAAAAATCTATCGGCCTTGCCTACTTTGAGACCTATGCAGCTACCTACACAACCAATGTTAAATCCAAATAATAAAGTAAATTAGCCAGCATACAATATAGAAGGTGAAATGTATCTGATGTACCATATTAATTTCAATCATATTCAACTTAGATCAGGTAGACAACTAGGAGTAGGGGTAGCTCCACTGATAGAAGAGGAGGTAGATGTAGGAGAAACACCTCTTATAGAAGAGGTGGAAGAAGAAGTGGCTGAGAGAAAAAAAGGCTCCATTTCCTAACCGGCTGCAAGAATAGAAGAAACTAACACAGCCATAGTTTGATATTCTTTCTATCTTGAAAAATCTTACAGTAATAATTCCACTTTTTCAAGCTATCCGAGAGGTCCTAATATATACTAAGGCAATAAGGGAGATGTGATGAAGAAATTTAGGACAAACAATAACCTAGACTATCAATATCATGGTTAAGTTTTTAGATTTAATGATGGGGAAGGCATGTCATCCTAAATACGTAGACCCAGGAAGCCCAGTGTTGATTGTAAGAATTGGGGGACATTCCTTGACCAATACGTTGGTTGATCTTGGTGCAGTCATCAACATGATGCCTCAAGAGACCATGCAAAAGCTACAACTCACAAACCTGAGACCCACCACAATGGTGCTACAACTTGCTGATCGATCAACCATAGCCCCAAAAGGAATACTTGAAGATATAATAGTGATGATTAACGCATGGGAATACCTGACTGACTTCCTAGTTTTACAGTCCAAAATAAGGTTGGGTGGCTACCTGCTTATCTTGGGAATACCATGGCTGGTGATAGTCAATGTTTACATCAGCTACCGTGATGGGCTAATGACTATCTCCAATGTACAAAACATAAAAATATTGACTCTTTCATCCCCTGCATAGTCCATGGATTTGTTGGGAGAGCCCACGTTGACCAAGCATGGAGAAAATAAGTTGTCCATAATCCAGTTGGTTATGGAATTAGATGAATTGGTGGAGGATGAAAATGAAGATGGTGCTATGATTTGTTCCATCACAATGCTTGAGTCACCATTGGTCAGTGCCAAAGACCACCACATTTAGCAGATAAACATTGGGCCTGGAAATACGTTAAACGTTAGTAGTGGGTTGACCCCACACAACTAACAAAAGTAAAAGAGCTCCTGGTAAAATACCAACGAGCGTTTGCATGGGAATACTTGGATATGAAAGGTATCAGACAAAAAATTTATACCCATTGAATATACCTCGAAGAGCAGGAAACTCCAAGCAGGCAGCCGTAGAGAAGAATGAACCCAACAATGAAAGACATTGTCAAGGTGGAACTACAAAAAATCTTGTCTGCTAGATTCATCTATCCAATTTCTGACAGTGAATGGGTATCACCGCTTGTGGTGATCCCCAAAAATAATGGGAAGTGGTGGATTTGTGTGGACTATAGGGCATTGAATAAAGTGATAAAAAATTATCACTTTCCACTCCCATTCATTGATCAGGTCTTGGATACGCTTTCTGGGCAAAAGTACTTCTCCTTCCTGGATAGATTTAGTAGATACAACTAGATCCAAATAGGAGAATAATATCAGGATAAAACAACATATGCCTGCCCATGGGGAAATGTTTTCTTATCAGGTTTTTCCTTTCGGGTTATGCAACACAATAGCCACCTTTCAAAGGGCGGTTCTTAGCATATTTTTAAAAATGATAGGAAAAGTGGTCGAAGTGTACATGGATGACTTCATCGTTTATGCAAAAACCTTTGAAGAAGAAATGATGAAATTGAAAAGAGTGCTCAAAAGAAGTGAGGAAAATAATTTATCTCTTAGTAACAAAAATTGCTTTATGATGATGCGAGAGGGCATCGTATTGGGACACCATATCTCCGTGGAAGGAATAAAAGTTGACAAAATAAAGATCGAGATCATAAAGGACCTACCCAGCCCCAGAATGCAGCGAGAGGTGAGAAGTGTTCTTAGATCTACCAGGTATTACCGGTGATTTATCGTCGACTTCAGTAAGATTACAAAGCCACTGCATACTCTATTGTCTAAATATATGGAGTTCAACTAGATGAAAGACTATGAAAGAGTGTTTCAGTCGCTCAAAGAAAAGCTGATATCTACACCAATTTTAAGGGGACCAAATTGGGCCATACCCTTCCATATCTATTGTGATGCATCCAACAATGCAATTGGAGTAGTCCTCGGGTAGAAGGATGGCAAGGAATTTTATGCCATCTACTATATTAGTAAAAACTTAGTAGGGGCTGAGCTCAACTATATAGTGACAGAGAAACAGTTCCTTGCGGTTGTGCATACCATCAATAAATTTTGCCATTATATCATTGGATACCAGGTGTTTGTCCATACAGACCACACAACCATAAGGTATTTAATGAGAAAATTAGCTATTGGTGGAAGAGTTATGAGATGGCTCCTACTGTTGCAGGAATTCGACATAACAATAGTTGACAAACCAAGCAAAGACAATGTAGTAGTAGGTTTTCTATCCAGATTGATACCAACAGATCATGCGATAGTAGAATACCATTTTTTTTATGAACATTTGTTCACCATCAGTTAACAAACACTATGGTACACAGACATAGCCAACTACTTAGCCATCGAAAGAACTTCACCTGCTCTCTCTTCATGAGAAAAGTAGGTGGTGATAGAGAAGAGCACCTCCTTTCTATGGGTTGATGACCTCCTGTTTAAAAGAGGACGTGATCAGATTATAAGGAGGTACATAGAAAAATAGGAGTTTTCAAAAATACTCAAAGCTTGTCACGATGAACCATGCAAAGGATACTTTATGGGGAAAATGACTGCCTAGAAAATCCTACAAGCTAGGTAATTTTGGCCCACTCTATTTAAATATGCAGCTGCCTACACCAACAAGTGCGACGAATGCCAAAGAATGGGTAGACCAACCCATAGAGACAAAATACCCCTTCAACCTCAAGTGCACCTAGAGCCCTTTGATAAGTGGGGCATGGATTTTTTGGGGCCAATAAATCCACCTTCAGTAGGAAGGAGAATAATTTTAGTCTATACAGACTATGTCACCAAGTGGGTTGAAGTTCAAGCATTGAGGGATTCGAAGGAAAGAACAGTCACTAATTTATTATTTATATTTTTACATGATTTAGGGTCCCCAAAGAGATTACAACAGACTAGGGGTCTCAATTCACCTCCAAGTTGATCGAGGAGTTGATGAAGCAATATAGGATTTGACACAATAAGACTACACCCTACCACCCGTAGGAAAATAGGCAAGTGGAAGTGATGAACAAAGAGATTGAGAACATCCTAATAAAAACTATGTAGCAACATAGAAAAATTAGGCTGCATGATTATCATAGGTAGTATGGGTGTATAACACCACGTGGAAATCGACCATAGGATTCACACCCTTCCATATGTTCTATGGGAAGAGTGCAATGATGCCCATCAAGTTTGAAATCAAGACATTGAGAACTACTTTAGAATTAAATATGAGCTTGGAAGAAGCCCAAAAAGAAAGAGTTCAGTAGCTGAATCAGCTGGATGAAATCTGAATGGATGTTTTACAAAGAATGGATATCATACAAAAGAAAAGAAAATAGTGGCATGGTCATCACATTAAGCTAAAGCAGTTCTAAGAGGGATAATGGGTGTTGTTGTATGATTCTATGTTTTAGGAACGAAAGGTAAAATTAATGCAGAGATGGATGGGATCATATGAGGTGGTAGACCTTATCATGAATGGTGTTGTGCATGTCAGGACCATTGACGACAGCAACACTATGTTGATAGTTAATGGCCATTGATTGCGGCCCTACAGCACATCCAAGAATTTAATGGTGGAATCTAGAGTAGGCATGGGGGAGACCCCATCCCTATAAATCTGGACAAAAATCTTAGCAATAATATGATAGACACAAAGGTGTCTACCAAAATTAGTTAGTTTAGGTTTATTTATTTCTTATGATGTGTTTTGTAGGGACGACGCCCATATGCAAGCTACAGGCATCCTAATGCCAGGGTCTAATAGGCATGAATTGCGTTTAACTACCTGTATTTTCTTTTATTTTTGTTTACTTTTGTAGGTGAAGGGCCTGATAACACAAAAAATAGGTATTTGGGAGACCAGGCCTGAACCGATTCAACATCCTAACACCTGCGCACATAGTTTAGAAGCAGCATCTATCCAAGATCAAACAAAGGCAAAAAACTCTCTTTTAGGGGAAAAATCACACGCTAGGCCTAGCAGGAAGATCTTGGGGTAGCATGAGGTAAGTCTGAGGAGGCTTGATCACCCTTGTCCGGACGATTGCGACGTGGTTAAGAGAAATTGTATCACTCCAATTTTTTCGGACCCTTACCTTCAGGCTATAGGATCCGTGCTCGAAAGGGGGATGTGAAAAGGATGGGACAATACCTCGGACTGAGAGACCCTTTGAAGGTCTCGCCTCTCGGGGGAGGTGTATAAGGGTGAATTTTTGACGGATGGTGGGTTCACCAAGAAACTTTTAAATGGAAGTTTCCATGCCTAGGTTGATAGTGTGTTTGATGTGTTCATTTTTATGCTTGATCATTCAATTCCTAGGTTTGGCCAAATGAATCTAAATTGTTCTATATAAAATGCAAATTTAAATGAATACAAAAAATAGATTTAAATAGAAAATACAGAGAACAAGCCAGATGAGAAAAACCATACCTGATTTCGGATGTCTGATGGAGGTTCTGATTTTTGAAGCAGTCCAGATCGCCTTTGATATGACAGGATCGTCTAATATCCGAAAAGATCATCTAAGATCTGGCAAATTCATCATAGACCTGCAATCAGAGAAATAGACATAGAATACAGAAAATGTAGCTATACTAACAGAGGAAAATGATGTAGAATGATAGTAATAATATTAAACTGATAATTACAAAATAAAAATATAAGTGCATTACAATGATTTAATGATAATTATGACTTTATTATGCATTTAAGCTACATGGGTGAACTCCAAGATGTAGAATAATAAGGAATAACAATAAACTTAATTAAATGCAGAATAAAACAACAGAAAAGAGTGAAGAAATGCAAACTCTAGGCATTGATTGCCCCCAATGTTGGCTGTAGTCGAGATCATCTGCAGGATACGAAATCGTCTCAAATTTTGGTGTGATCGTCCGAGATCATACAGGATCGTCTACGACGATCTGAGCTTGCTCTGACTAAAAAATAGTGAAGTTCCTACAAACAAACTTGGAAAAATACGAAGACAAATAGTAATTTAAGATATTCTAATGCAAATAAAACTCGTGTTACAAAAAATTTCAGCCAGGGGAATGTCAAGGGGAGGGCCTAAGATTAAATAGGCATAGGAAGGAGGTTGGGAGGTTGGATATCATCCCAATTTGGGAGATATCCAATGGGGGAAGTCTCTAACTGCATAGACACGCTTTTGCCTCGGTTAGAGACGCCATTGAAATAGAAGCTAATTATGAAAAATTAATTTTGGGACGAAATCATCTGGACATTCTTCTCCAGACAAATTCGTCCGATCTAAGGTGATATCGTCTGATCGGCAACGATATCGTCCAAAGGTCACAACAAATCCTAAAAATGGCATGAAAAATGAGGAAAGTGGGTAAAAGGTAGTTTAACGGGCAGTTTGGGGTTAAAATTTAAATTTTAAATTTTTATCTTTTTACTAAGGTTTTAACCGGGCCAATTTTAGGGTGCTACATTTTGCCCCCTCTTTAGCGAATTTTCCAAAGAAAATGAGTTAAAGACGAGTTCTTCTCGATTTACAAGAAAAAAAATTATTCTCATTTTTAGGCAACGATTCTAGGTCGAATCGTATGACAACTTACTATGGTGCCCCCTCCATGTTTTTACCCAAATTGAATGTTTGAGGTAAAAACACGAAAAAGTAAAATTTTTTAAAAATGTTTTTAATTGTTTTTGAATAAAATTTAGAAAAATAGGGAAAAACCCTAATTCATTTGTACTGGTTCATTTTCCTGATTTCTAGAGCTCTGTAGACAAAAATGGTCGAGACAACACACCGATTGACAGAGGTCCGACGTGGACTACGGGTAAGGATCTAATCCTAGTAGATTAGGTTTAATGTAACTTTATGCAAGTTGTTTGATTTAAATTTGATTTTTTGGGGCATCGTGGATGTTTTTAGGCCATCGACGTCGTCGAGACAAAATCGTCTCGATTTCGTCGAAATCATCCCTATATCGTTGATTTTGTCTGACAAAGAAATCGACGAATTAGGGGTGATTTCGTCCAACAAGGGACGATTCCCAAGTTGCGAAATCGAAGACGATTTCGTCCTCACAAAGGATGATTTTGCCCAATGTGGGACGATATCATCCAATGGTGGACGATATCATTTTAAACTTGATTTTAAGTTGTTTAATTTGCATGCTTGAGTTATTGATGATTTTGTTGTTTTATTGTTTGTTTTGCATAAGGGATTACTAAAGAGCCAGGAATGGAAATACGACAGACTAAGAGATGACTTGGCCGCTCTCGACCAGGCAGAGTGCAACCAACTAGCATAGTTCGGTCTACAGCATGTGGCAGAGATGCCACAAGTACCAACTAACATAGGGCTACTAACAGCCCTAGCAGAGAGGTGGTATCCGGGGTCATCCTACTTCCAATTACCGATAGGGGAGATGGCTTCCACTCTAGAGGATGTATGGAGGATCATGAGGATCCCCATACAAGGACGGTTGATGACGCCTACAACCAATCATGGCCAAGCGATGATGAGGCTCGCTGGAGACCCAAGCTTCACCCTAGAGAAGGGCAAAGTGAATATTGAGTCGCTACGACAGATGCCTGAGGCATCTAGGATGACATGGGTTTTTTTAGGAGTTGTCGGTGGCTTACTGATGTGCCACCAGAGTGGATGTAGACTACCGTGGGTGCTCTCAGACACCAGAGTGGATGTAGACTACCGTGGGTGCTCTCAGACATAGTCTGTGACATGAGAGACCACGAGTATAGATTTTCATGGGGAAGCTTTATTCTCTGTCGCTTGTATAGGATCCTACATGGGATCATATAGAAGGGAGGTCGATGTCTAGTCTTGACATCATTGCTGTAGGTTTGGTTCTGGGAGCACATTACGGTGCAGAGATCGATAGGGCTCCCATTGACAGGTTTTGACCAGGAGAGACCCCAGGTTTTCTACTAGTGGTTGTAGAAGGGTTCACAATGGTAGATAGATCTGTTGATGTCTCGAAGGTTGCTAGACGACCTCATCCCAGACCAGATCACCTGGAGGCCATGGCGAGAGCACCCCGGGTGGGTAGAGGATGGGCAGGAGCTGGCTTGCATCAGGCGAGTTTGTTGGCTGAGGATGGAGCGGGGAGAGGTAGAGCTCCATTGCTATGACCGAGTATTGTGGTAGTTTAGTCTATAGTAGGGGATCCCTTATCTTAGGGATTATGAGTACTCCCAAAATATTTGGGATAATACCACACTAAGTAGGGCTTCGAATATGCAGCAATTTTGGAGCCAAGATGCGAATGATGCCCCCATCTAGCCAATGGATGGGGACGATGCTGGGATCATAGATATTCACCCTCATCAGATGATGAGGGAACAAGGTCTGATGCACACAATTGTATGACATATGGGGAGGCAGCACCAGGCTACCATTGAGGCAGCGTGAGGTCATGGGGGGAGAGAGCAGCGATGGATCTCATAGGAGAGATGCCAAAGGATGGTATAGGCTCCATAAAGGCCATGGGAGATAGGGCAGAGGGAGGAGAGCCTCCCTTCATAGCAAGGGGAGAGACCACCATCGCCTGATAAAGGCAAGGGTGTTGAAATAGGGGAGAGCAGTGAGACAGCGGCTCTCTAGGCTGAGGTTGCCCACCTTTAAGCTCAGGTGTAGTCACTACAGGACGAGGCCACTCAGCTAAGGATGTAGGTATGAACACTGTAGAATGATACGACACGGCTCAGGGTGCGGAGCGAAGGAGTGAGCAGGGATGATCTAGTGTGATTGATGATGCAGACTGCATTCTACTAGGTGTATACTTCCAACTGGTTTCAGAGGGCCAGAGGGTACAACTGTCGACCAACATTGCAGAACCAATCAGGTTGGGATCGATGAGGACATCCTCTCGATCGACGACGAGGACCCGAGATACATCTCGAAACTCTATGGGACCACCTCCTCCATGTCAAGGCGGGGGAGGAGATGAGGCTGAGAGCTCAAGGGCTTCTCGAGGCTAGGTGTCTATGGACTATAGATTTTGTAGAGATTTTTGAGAGGATTGAGTATGCCAGGGTATAGATTGTGGCATACCAATCTAGTTTTGATATGATGTAAATAATTTATGGTTATATATATGATCTTGTTTCTGATGATATGAATTGTTCATATGTTTTTATGATGCTTTACTATTTGAATTATTTGCTTATTCGATTGAGGATTCATATAATTATGTCGTTTTGAAATATTATAATTTTGATGTCATGCTATAAGATTTTAAATGAAATAATATGATGTAAACAATTGGTGGTTGTGGTGTGATTTGATAAAAAATAAAAGGGAATTCTAACAATAATTTCAAAGGACATTGTCGCTATTATAGACCATTTCATGGAGTCACCACTCACTCGGTCGTCAAGCTAATCCCAGTATAGAAATATTGTTTAAAAGTAAAAGAGTGCTTAAGAGACTGTCTTAAGACTTGGTGTTGTAATGATGGAGATAATGATGGTTTGATGATTTGTTTTTAGATTTTCATAAAAATAGTATGCATGAAAATATGATGTTGCTAGGCATAAATTCCTAAGTGTGATAAAATTTTGAACAATTCCTTAGAATTTATACCATGGTTGCAAAATTGAATTTGAACATAATGACATGAAATAGAATAGGTGTTTGTTTGTTTGTAAAGCATAATTGTGTAACATAATGATGCAAGTCACATGTTTTGATGAATTTGTTTGAAAATACATGGAAAAGAAAATTAGAATGATGGTTTGCGCTAGGCATAGAATTATAGGTATAGACTTATACCATCATCGTGAAATCCAAAGAAGAAAATAGATTGTTGGTTTTATTGCAAGATGCATTTTTGAATTTTGATAAACAAAAAAATAATAATATGAAAATTTTGTTTGAATTTTTTTTTTTGATATTTTATGAGAAGATGTATGTAATTGCTTTGATACAAAACAAAAATTCTGAAATAAAAGGATAAAATTATTCCGAAAAGAGTTATAGAGATATTTTAAATTATCTCAAAGAGAAATGTAGATTTATAAGGAATCCTCATGTGCAAATGTGAGTTCATTACCAATCTTGATTTATCATAATGATACAAAATATCTCAAATACAAATGTGTGTGCAATTGTATTGTTCATTTACCAATTTTGAGCAAGATAATTTGATACAAGTAATTTGCCTTGACCATATAAATGTTCGTTGACCATGGTTTATATGCATGTAACTGTACCAAAATACTATGTAAGTTAGGTTATCAAGAGATAGCTAATCCATAAGCTGACAGAGGTCTGTACAAAAGAATGTCGCTAATGTGACAAACATATCGCCATGCTAGGATTTACCCAAGGCCAAGCGGGTTGGGCACAAACCACTCGTTATGGGGCTTACCTCACAGTTTTTGAATAATTGAGAATTCCAGGGATTCAAGCTCATTCACCCTTTTTTTATTTTCAAGGGGTAGGGAAAGGAGTTTATTGTATTTTGCTTTTGCTTTTCACTTTTGCTTCTCTTTTTTTTTTTTTTTGTACTTTTGTATTTTTGCTTGATATTTGAGATAATGCTGAAATATTGTTGTGATGATTCAAAATAACCTTTTTCTTTTTCTCTTTTTCTTGAACCTTTTCTTTTCTTCCTATGCTAGGGATACTTGCTCGGATTAGCTTTAGAGCAAGGGATTTTTATTCTGGGTAGGGGTGAGCTTGTCCTTTTGTCAATTCTCAAAGATTCTAGACCATGTGCATGATAGGATAGCAGGGGAAACTTTTCGCTCAATAAACCATTTCTACTATGTAGCATCATATTGAATTTGGAATGAAATCATTTTAATGTGAAAAGATATACTTGGTTCAAGTAAATAACAAGATCAGTTCTCTATGCTCAAAACTTTATTTAATGCCGATGTGGACTTTGATATAAGAGAGATGAATAATCATAACAAACAAAATCAAGATATTTATTCATGTGAATGTGAAAGTGTGGGATTCCAAATAATTACTAATTTATCCAGAATAACTAAAAATATAACTGCAATACTTCACAAATTGACAAATATAAAAATAAAATATGTTTTTTTTTTTGAATATTTTGATGATTTAGATGTTTTTGGTGTTTTTATATTTTAAGTTTATGAATTGAAAGAAATACGAGATAGTGGTTTTTTGAAATGTTTTAAACAAATATATACAATGATGAAATGGCCAATTTTTATGCATAATGTTCATAAGTTCTTTAAGTTATTTACCATCTAAGGTAGATAATTTGTATGCTCTTGATCCAAATTTAGTAGTGATGACATATGGTCCAAGCCATTTGGGCTCAAATTTAACTTTAAGGTTTGTAGTTGCATTAGTATTTTTTTGATTTTCTTTTAAGACAAGGTCACCGATCTCAAAGGATCGAGGATGAAATTTCTTAAGATATGCTCTCTTAAGCTTGTTTTGGTAGGCATGAAGATTCTCCAAAGCATTGATGCACTTTTCATCTAGAAGTTCTAGCTGACTAAATCTGCCAGCACGATATTCATCCTCTACTTCAATATCTTGAAGTAGTAGAGCTAAAGAAGAAAATTCTAATTCAAAAGGAAAAACGGCTTCAGCACCATAAACCAAGACAAAAGGTGAAGTTCTAGTGGGGGTTCGAACACTAGTTTGATAGGCCCACAAAGCAGGATATAACTAAATGTACCAATCTCGACCGGTTTTATTGACCAATTTTTTGAGAATTTTGATTAAGGTTTTATTAGATGCTTATGTTTGACCATTACCCTGAGGATAATAGGGAGTGGACCAGTGATGTTGAATTTTATATTTTTGACATAATTTATTGACATCTTTATTTTTGAAACAAGTTCCATTATCAGAAATGAGATTGGCAAGAATTCCAAACCTACAAATAATTTGATTAAAAACAAACTTGGAAACTTGTGTTCCAGTGTAAGAAGTTAATGGCATAGCTTCAACCCATTTCATGAAATACTCAGTGGCAGTTATGATGAATTTGTGTCCATCGGATGACATAGGGTTTATTTTTCCAATGATGTCTAGGCCCCATTTTGAAAAGGGCCAAGGAGATGAAATAGCCTACAGCTCTTGTGCAGGCGCATAGACAAGGTCAGCATGTTTCTGGCACTTATCGCAATGTCGCACATAATTATGTGCATCATTTTCCATGGTAGGCCAAAAATATCCTATTCGAAGGAGTTTCTTAGCAATGGCACTACCATTAAAATATCCCCTATAATATCCATTGTGGGCTTCATTCAAAGCTGATCTGGATTCTTCTAAATTCAAACATCTCAATAATATGCCTTCAAAATATCTTCTGTACAAGGTATTACCAAGAATAACAAAGTGACTTGCTTGTCTACGTAATAACCTACGTTGGTTGCTAGTGCAACCATCAGGGAAGGTTCCTTTTTGCAAAAAATTAAATATATCAATATACCATGGTTCAGGAGTTGTTTCATTGATGAGAAACACATCCAAGGGTTCTAAACATAATTTTCTTGAAGCGGGTTCATAGAGTCATTGAATAATGATGGTAGCATATTCATCGTCTAACTCCAAGGGTAAAAGAGATGCAACTGCAACCATAGCATCAGCCACATGATTGCTAGTTCGAGGAATAGCTTCCAAAGTAACTTTATCAAACAAGGATAACAACTGCAAAACATATGATTTATATGGGCGTAATTTATCATCTCTAGTATGATAAACATCATTGATTTTATTTATGACAAGTTGGGAGTCACCGAAAACCAATAAAATTTTGATTTTCAATGCCAAGGCAGCTCGTAATCCAAGGATAAGAGCATATTCAGCAGTGTTATTGGTGCAAGCAAATGTTAAGTTGAATGATAAAGGAATAAGATGTTTTTGCGAAGATATTAAAATAATACTTGCACCAGCCCCACTCATGCATCGGGCTCTGTCAAAGTATAAGGACCATTGCTCTGAATGGTTTGCCTCAAGTTTAAGGCATTCATCAGGAAACTCAATGATGAGGGGATGAGTAGATTCTAAAGGTGCAACAGGTAATTGATCTGCTATGATTTGACCTTTAACATAATTTTGTCCTATGAAGGTGAGTTCAAATTTGCTTAGCACAAGAACCCACTTGGCTGTGCGACTAGATAAATACGGTCGACTCATGAGATATCGTAAAGGGTCAAATTTGGCAATAACATACGTTTTCTGACTGAGCATATAATGTCGTAGTTTTTGTGTAGAAAATACGACTTCTAGACATAATTTCTCTAATATGGTATAACGAGTTTCATAACTAATGAGGGTTCTGCTAATGTAATAATTAGCACGTTCTTTCTTCTCATCATCAAGCTGAGCTAACATAGCTCCTAAAGCAGAATCAAAAGCAGAAATGTACAAGATAAAAGGATGATCAGATCTAGGTGGAGAAAGCACTGGAGGTTTGAGGAGATATTGCTTAAGGAGTTCAAATGCTTCTTGGCATTTGTCATCCCAATGAAAAGAGACATATTTCTTAAGAAGCTTAAGAAAGGGTCCGATTTTGTCTGCCAACTTGTCGATGAAGTGGAGAATAGCTTGAAGCTTACCTTGTAAACTTTGTAATTCTGATATATTTGTGGGTGCAAGCATATCTGTGATAGCCACAATCTTGAGAGGGTCAATTTCAATGCCACGTAAAGAAACTATAACCCCTAATAATTTACCGGACTTAACTCCGAATATGCATTTAGCAGGATTTAGTTGGATAAGATATTCCCTTAACCAATAAAATACTTTCCTTAAGTCATTTAAATGATCATCTTCTTTTATGGAATGAGCTATGATATCATCTACATAATCATGTAGGATATCATGCATCATGTCATGAAAAATATAAGTCATATCTTGTTGATAGGTTGCACCTGTGTTCTTTAAGCCAAATGACATCACTTTCCAACAAAAAGTTCCCCAAGGGGTTATAAAGGTTGTTTTGGCCTGATATTTAGGAGCTGTCCTAATCTGATTATAACTGGAAAATCCATCCATTAAGGATATCATTCCGCTTCTGACAGTAAATTCAATGATCTGATCCATGTTGGGAAGATGAAAATCATCTTTAGGGCATGCAACATTAATGTCTCTAAAATCAGTGCAAACCCTAACTTTAGTGGCTTCTTTCTTAGTTACTGGAACTACATTTGAGATCCATTTGACATAGTCAATGGCTTGTATAAAAATGACTTTCAACAGTTTTTCTAGTTCTCCTTTGACTAGTAAGGCCACTTTGGGATGCATTTTTCTAAGTTTTTTTTTAACGGGTTTAGCATCCGGATGGACTACTAGATGATGCATGACTACAGAAGGGTCCAGACCTGGCATGTCTTCATATGTCCAAGCAAAGGCATCTTCACAGTCTTTAAGAAATGAAACGTATTTATCTTGTTTGTCTTGACTTAATTCTGATCCAATATTTATTATGTGAGTGTTATGTTCGGTTCCAATGTTAATTTTTATAACGTTTTCAACTTCCATATGTAAATCTCTCTCAAAATTAGGTGGGGCAAGTGAAACACCCAATTCTTGTGATTATTCCAAGGTTAGCTTGGATAATTCATTTTGAGGAGTCAAAGCCTCAAGCTGGGCTATACTAGGTATAGAGCCATCAAAATAAAATTTATTATATAACAATTCCTCAATGGAAATATCATGAAAGATATCTCCCTCCAACTCGTCATCGGATTCGAAAATCATTTCAGGATAGGCTATGGATAGCATATTGCAGGTAGAAGAATTATTCTTGGGATATAAAGAATCTTTTTTATCTAGATAATCTTGATAACATACGAGATGGTCATCATCCTCAAATGGAAAGGGCCGACCTTTACTAGAAAATAGGCCCACACCATAGCGGGCAGGCCACGGTTCTACCTCAAAAGGTTCTTTCATACCATTTTGGAAAGGTCCCAAACCTTTCCCTTTATATCCCAATTTAAGCATTATGGGCTTAGCTTTAATATATTCATTAGCAAAATAGAATCGAGCATATCCATCATAATGTGTCATGATGTTTCGGGGCATTCTTCCCCAATCATATCCTTTATAAACAAAAGCACAACTTCTGACTTGGTAGATACTTCCCATAGGTTGTGGGAGGCCCAAGGTATGAGGAGAAGGTGGGAGTTTATTTAAAAGGAGGGAAGTCTACATGGCAGTGTTGATCTCTTCTGATATAAAAATTTTAGATAAATCAGGTAGGAGCTCATCAATGAGAGCATAAGAGGTAGAAGGAACATTTCCTTGATCTTCTAATGTGGAAAGAATGCCTGTAGTGGATAATTATGTTATAGGGATATTGATGGATGAATCTAGAGGCATGGAAGATATAGGAGTAAAACGAGAAGCATTGGGTTTGGATTTAGGCTCTTTTCGAGGTCCTAATGTGGTTTGTTCAGAAGATGGTTGAGCTAAATGTATAGGTATAGTTGAAAGAGTAGATGATGTTATGGGTGTGTGTTTCACACGTTTGGATGGATGATAAGAACTAGGATGTGTGGATGACGAGGGAGGGGCAAAATTGCACTCCAACAGGTTCTGCCAAATCACACATATCAAAGGGTCTAGGATCACCATGAATGGTAACCAACTGGTTTTTAAATTTGAATTTAACACACTGATGTAAAGGGTCTAGGGCGACCCAAAAGTATATAGTACGATGCAGGGTAATGTACAATAAACAAGGTCATATCTAGGGTTCTAGGACCAAATTGCAAGGGTATAGTAATGACTCCACATGTTTCTTGTGTCTCGTCATTGAAGGCTTTGATAATCATATCCATTCTTTTCATCTTGTCACTTCTAAACCCAAATCATTGGTAAAAGTCAAAAGTGCAGATGTTTAAAGATGAACCATTATCAATAAAGACTCGTTTAATAGCTACATCTCCAATTAGGGCAGTAATATATAAGTGATTATCCTTATGTAAACTATGTTGTGGTATATCTCTATCTCAAAAGTCAATACAATCGACTTCTCGAGTGATGATAGTATTGGACATGGCTTCAGGTTGAATATTTTGAGGTACCATCATTTGGCTTAATGTTAGCATTAACTCATCCCTATGGGTAGGAGAAGATCTTAACAAGTCCAAAAGGGAAATTCGGTTGTAGTATTGGATAATTGTTCATTAATATTGTAAGGAGGCTTAGGTTGAACATTAGACATATGACTCCCTTTATTGGGATTTTTCAAAACAAATGGAGCTAATCCATCATTCTGAGTTTGATCCTGTTGAGAATTTTGAGCTTGTGTTCTGGTAATGACTCTGATGGTACCTACAATGTTATATTGAGGACACTGAATTGGTCTCGGTCTAGCTTTTATGGCTTGTTCATTATAAAGGAATTGATGAGAAGAGGGTCAAGTAGTAACTCTTCTAGGAAATGGTTCTTTCGAAACCATAGAATCTGTGATAGGTTGAATCGAATCTGATTTGTTTTTAGAACTATTTGATTGATTTGAGGTGATGTCTATTTCACTTTCAGTATCCGATTCTACATCACTAGGATCTGGTGTTTGAGTATTATATAGGGGTCTGGACGTAACCATGGATAAAGTTGTGCCAAATATTTGAGGATCCTGAACAGATAATTGTCCGCTAATAGTCCCTACATATCGGGTAGGAGGGGGAACATTATGATGTTCGATTTTATTAGCCACCTCTTTACCATGTTGTGGTAAAGGATGTTGAAATATTTCCAATGATTGATTGGCATTCTAATTCTGATTTTGGGGCATGTTCTTTTGAGCATTATTAGAAGAATTTTGTTTAGGTTGGAAGGCTTGCACCTCCATCTCATTATTATCAATCAGATCTTGTATTTTATGTTTTAATATTTTACAAGAGTTTGTAGCATGTCCAGGTCCTCTATGAAAATCACAATGTAAATCAGCTCTGTATTCGGGTATAGTTGGATCAGGTTCCCGGTTAGCTGGTAATTGGATCAAGCCTCATGCTAGTAATTGAGGAAGAATGGTTGATAAAGGTTGATTCAATCTAGTAAATTCTCGAGGTGGTTTATCAGGAGGTTTCAATATGAACTTCTCTGTTGTTTTCATAGTATTAATATTAGCAATGTTTCTACTATCAAGGACTCTGTCACCCACAACTTGTTTATTTTTATACTAATTTTTGGATGTTTTCTCATCATATTTCTTTTTGAGCTGACCTCTTCTAATGAGAGCATCTTCCACCCTTCGAGCTAAGTCTATAGCTTGATCAAAGGTGGTCAAGGTAGCAGTTGATAGTTCATAGGATAGTTTTTCTTGTAAATTATTGATAAAAATATCCAACATCTCCCGATAAGGTAACACAAAGTGTTGTTTTCCTATCAACTGTCTCCATCGAGCTAAGAAGTCAGTAAAACACTCATCTTTGTCTTATTTTAGGTTGTAAAAATATTTAATGGTTACATGCTTTTTGATATAGGCACTAAATTGATGCACAAAAGACTCAGCGGTCTCTTCAAAATTTCTCAAAGAATGAGTGGGTAGTTGATAATACCACTCCAATGCCACCCCCCTAAGATTTTTGGGAACTTTTTTAGTAATAGCAAATCATCATGTGATATGTCGTGACATGCTATCCTAAACATACGAAGATTCTCTATGGGATCTTCGGTTCCTTTATATATAGGTAGGACAGGCATAGGAAAGTGTTTGGGATATGGTTGTGCTACAACTATAGGATCTAGGGGTTGACTACACATCTCTCGGTAATTTTACAAGGGACGGTAGAGATCTATTTGGTCCATACGAGAGGTTAACTGTTTCACCATGGCTTCCAGATTGCTAGCTTGCCCACCATATTGGTTCGGTGGTACATGAGCATGGGATTTATGAGCATAAGAATTTAGAACATAAGGATTTGATGCTATGTTACTATTATGCAAATTATTGGTAGGAATATTATTATGAAGAAGATTGGTGGTAGCATCATGTTGTATCCTAGATTGTTGGAAATTAACATTTGGTTTTGTTTTAGGCTTTTATTGATTTGAGGTATATTGATCAATAGCTTGGCAAAATAGAGCAGTGAATGAAGGTTTATTTTATGTAATAATAACCCTTGGCTTGGTAACAGGCACCCTAGGTGGTTGGGTAACCTGTTGTTGTTGCATGTTTTGGATTATAGCAGCCATGTCCAAATTGGACGGTCCGACTTGATCACTCTCTTGATCAACAAAGGACAAAGGATTAGTGTGTATGCGATATATATCTTCTAGGGTTGCTTGAGTATCACTAATTTGATCTTTATCCATACGAACTACTCTATTAAGGGTGCCAATATTGTTATTGAGAAATTTCCAAAAATGGTCCATGTTTTCAAAAGTAACAGCTCCTTCTGGGGTTATTTTAGGAGATGAGGATCCTTCCTCTCTATCATTTTCTTTTTGTTCATTTGCATCCACAAATTATTCTTCTTGTTGGTTTAAAGTTACTTCTTCCTGAATTGGTTCTTCAAGAAGGGCATCTGGTCTATTGGTTTTTCCTAACCAATCTTCTTCTACTTCAATTTTTTTTCCATTCCTGAGTCTAGTCATTGTGTCTCAAATTTTGGCGTGATCGTTTGAGATCATACAGGATCATCTACGACGATCTAAGCTTGCTCTGACTAAAAAAAATTGAAGTTCTTGCAAACAAACTTGGAAGAATACGAAGGAAAATAGTAATTTAAGATACTCTAATGCAAATAAAACTTGTGTTACAAAAAATTTCAGCCAGGGGAATGTCAAGGGGAGGGCCTAAGATTAAATAGGCATAGGAAGGAGGTTGGGAGGTTGGAGATCATCCCAATTTGGGAGATCTCCAACGAGGGAAGTCTCTAACCGTGTAGACACGCTTTTGCCCCGGTTAGAGACGTCGTTGAAACATAAGCTAATTATGAAAAATCAATTTTGGGACAAAATCATCTGGATGTTCTTCTCCAGACGAATTCATCCGATCTAAGGCGATATCGTCTGATCGGCGACGATATCGTCCAACAGTCACAAAAAATCCTAAAAATGGCATGAAAAATGGGGAAAGAAGGTAAAAGGAAGTTTAACGGGCAGTTTGGGGTTAAAATTCAAATTTTAAATTTTTATCTTCTTACTAAGGTTTTAATCGGGCCAATTTTAGGGTGCTACAGAAATACCTTGCAAGATGCCTTCATCTTCAAAGAAGGCTCTCCACTTAAGGAACAGTGCCTCCCTCCTCAAACAAGGCACCTAACTAGGGTGGAAATTTTCCATCGTGAAGAAGGTACCAAGCTAAGGCAAGGCGTTTTCCTTATAAATAAGGTGACCCACAAAAATAAGGTGCATTCCTTATCAAGAATGAGCCCAACTTAAATAAGGTGTCTTCCTTATAAATAAGGCACCCAACTAAAATAAGGCACCTTCCTTATAAAGAATGTGCCCATTGCTCTTCCTAAAAAAAAAAATTGAGATAAGGTGCCTTAGCATCATGAAGGTGCCATGAAAAAAAAATGAAGGTGCCTTCCACACCAGGAAGGTGCATCCGTTCAAAGTGCCTTCCATAGTAGGAAGGCACTGTCCATTCGAAGCACCTTCTACATTAGGAAGACATCGTGCTTTCAAAAGTGCCTTCCAAATCAGGAAGGTACCATTCATTCAAAGTGCCTTTTGCATCAGGAAGGCGCTAGTCATTCACATCGCCTTTTGCATGCAACCAACTCTTTGGTTTCACATGCACCTTGATTCGAATGAGATAAACACATGATTGGGTGGTACCAGATTACCACCATCATACCACGTGATGGAAATACACCCCAACTAAAAATCTTGTAGAGTTATGAGGTGGATCCTCGTGCACACCCCAAGGATGATTGAAAAATGGTTTTTAAGCCAATCATGAGTCTATCTTCAACATCAGAACCTTAAATAATGTAACAACGATTCCAACGTAATCAGCACATGAAAAATGCACATCTTCCATGTCATAGATTGATGAATAGCCATTTTTTGTGATGCACAAAGCATCCAATCAGGTACATGCATAATTCCAATTAATTTTTTATATAATTTTTCATGAACTATGCAATACCAAAAAATAGCATCGCCATAAAAATCATGTACCCCTCCATGGCTAAAACATCGTGCCAACGTTCTGGCTTGAGAGGCATACCTTGCCAACCCCAAAATTGAATGCTATGGTTAGGCACCTTCCTTATAATAATGTGCCTTCCTGAGAATCTAGGGCATAAAAATAGAGGATGTGGTTAAGGAAGGCACCATGGGAGGATGTTCAAAGAACCATGCCATCAAGAAGAATGAGCCAAGTGACATGAAAGGGATCAAGGGGTGGTCAGGACCTAGTTTGAAGCTAAAAGGTGGCTCGATTACTGCACCTTGGTCAGTCAAAGCCAGGATATGGAGGCAACCAAGGAATTTGCTACCTCCTTGAGAGGTGACATGGCTCAAGTGCATGGAAGAGAGATTTTGGTCACCCTAGAATACATCTCCCAGGTGACTAGCCTGCCTCTCACAGGCAAGAGCACATACAAGGGCGGTATGTTGAAGCAGTGCGTCAAACTACTGTTGGAGGAGGATAATGTACAAATAGAGAAGGGAGGGCTACCAAAAAGTAGACTTCCAATGAATTTGTGAAAGATGTTCAAGCAGTTTTCTTGATTCTTCACATGCATAGGGAAATATCCCCACCTGCATGCTAATCATGTGTAGTTTTTAGATCACCTAGTGCATGGAAGGAAAATTAATTTACCCTTCTACCTGGAAAATATCATAAAAGACAAAGTGACTTAATACCAAAAGGGTGTGCCTTCTACCTTGGCCCACCATAGGCTAATAACAACACTGGTTCACAATGCAAAAGCACAAAGGAAATGCTTGAGTGCATAGGGATATGGAAGCCAAGGAGAACAAACAAATTTTGCCATAGATACAGGGCAAGGTGGTGAAGGCCCCACAAAAGAGGTTGAAGAAAGAGGGCAATCACCATTGCTTGATTTTGTAGAAGAAAGAGGGCAATCACCATTGCCCAATTTTGTAGAGGAAGGGACGCAGCTTGCCAGTAGCAAAATTGAATTGTGGCAAACTGAACCATTTCCTGGGAGAAGGTGCCTACAACTTCTGCTCCTATCATCAAAGGAGGAAGAAGATGACCTGGAGGTTGGTCTCATAGCCTAGACCCTCTAATAATTAATATACAAAAGTATATAGGGTATAGGGACCTCTAAGGTCATTAATTAGCATGTTGATGTAGCCCTAGAGGAAGCCCTAGAATGGCAAACCGACTATTGGATGGCCCAACAAATTTTGAAAGATTGTCAGGCAATGCATAGGGAAGAATTGGAAAAGCAAGCACAAACAATAGCTCAGCTTGAGTAGCTTGTCCAGCAGTTGTAGGATAAGAATTGACAGTTCCAAGCCAAGGAGGCAGAGAATAAGGATGCATCCACTAAAACTGACTGGGCGATTGAGGTCCCGACGAGTTCCCCTACTTCATTGGAGCTAGTATTCTCTTCAGGGGAATTCTAGTTAGATTATCAACAAGGTAGCCTAGAGGTAGAGAAGAATTCCTTTGTTTTTGAAATTTATGGGAGAAGGAGCCCAACGGAACCCCCAATTATCAATCTAAGTGATATAGAGTTGGGCATGGACTAGCAGTCGCAACCAGAACTAGGGGTTAAGGAAGAATTACCTAGACCTAATGAAGGAGGGGCCAAGGGACCTACTGGATCAACACTAGAGCAATAGGAGAAAGGAGGGACAACTCCAAGGTTAGTAGAGCAAGCCTCTCGTGATGAAGAAACACCCATCGGTAAGGAGAAGAAATCCCCTATTTGAGCCGCTACACTTTCCACTGGGGCCAAAAGAAAATGGGCCATAACGGCTAGAAAGAAGGCTAAGGTGACCTTTGCCAAAATGATTGAGGATGAATGGGATATGCAGCTATTCGTAGAGAGGGAAAAGTGGTTCAAAAAGTTGCATGAAAATGGTAGTAGTAAAGGAGGCCATGAAGTTTGCTTCAAAGGTCAAGGGAGACCCTGGTATTTGCATTAACCCTATGGATGATGATTAGTTTTGGGAGATTTATGGGTCATCACGAGGACGCCCCTCTAAAATGCAAACATATTTTGAGAGGTTGGGGGTATACTGGCCTGAATTAGAAGCCACTACCATTGCAAAAGAAAATGTAGGGCTTACCCCTAAAGCAACCCAATTACATAAGGCCCAGGTAGTTCATCTCAGGAGGGACAATTCTAACATCCCTCTTGCAATTGTCAGACCCTCGAATGTTGACCTATGGTAGGCTACAAAAGTTGCATTCTAGGCAGCAGGGACTACGTTAGCTATACCACGTCCAGTAATATTCAGTGTGGGAAAACCGAATAGGTAGAGTCAAAAAATTGAGCAGATGTAGACATCAAAAGCTAGTTGCCTCAACACCACAGTTCCACATCAAAAAAGAAAGACCACACCTCCCGATATTGGTCCATAGAAAAATCAATCACAAGCCGCAGGTACAACTAAAAAATGACTATGATGAGGAGTATGAAGGTCTACCTGTAGTTTTGATGCCATGAGGGCATGGCATATGTTAGGCATGGGGGGATGATGAGCCCTAGAAATGCTCATATTTTGTATGGGTTTTTTTATTATTATGTGGTAATATAATAGGAACTGTGTACTTTTATGAATTATTATGTAATTATTTAATAGAATTGTGTGTTTTAGTGTGTTTGTGTGGAAATGTAGTTGGTTTTGACATATTTGGATCAGTCGAGGTTCTTCATGGGCCTGGCACTCTGTTTCTTCCAGGATCAAGGCATGGTGGTTAGGCGTATTCCTCTTCAAGGAAGAAACCAAGAGAAGGTAGGCATATTCCTCTTCAAGGAAGGTGCCAACAGAAGGTAGGCACCTTTCGTATAAATAAGGCACCCGACATACTTAGGAAACTTCCACATAAGGAACGCACCCCATACAAGGCAAGGCATATTTCGCATAAAGAAGGTGCCAAAAATCAGTAGGCACCTTCCACATGAAGAAGGTGACCAACCTCAGTAGGTGCCTTCTGCATGAAGAAGGTTCTCAACATCAGTATGCACCTTTTGCATAAAGAACGTGCCTATCAAAGCACTTAAGGAAGACACCTTCTTTATAGAGAAGGCATCGGGTAGTGTTGATCGATGCAGTTCCAGTTCCATGTCACACAAGACAATTTTGGGAATTTCACCAATGGACGAGAATGTCTTACCTATGCTAGGTGAAGCATGATCCAGCTCAAGCAACTTGAACCAATTAGTTAGCATGCCACCATTAGGAATGATGACTATTTTTAGTAGATGTTGATTGTGGTTACCAGACTGTCCCAATTTAGTCTTGATTGAACTACTATTGTAAATTCCTTCTAATATAATATCTATGTGTGTGCTATATAAACACACACAGACCTCTCTGATAGATATCGATAATATCCAAAATATCCAAAATTTATTAATTATTCTAAGGAGATAGAAGTATTGTAATTATCTTGCAATTATAATAAAGTTCAAAAGTTCCTAATCACGTGTTCAGCTAGAAGGGATATACTGGAGCCTGGACCCACTCCAATCCAGTATTCCTTCCATTTTATTTGTGCTTTCCTAGATCAATTTCCTACTTTCATAGGTTTGCTTTTACATTATTATTTTCATTGTCGTAGTAGAACTATTTTCATGTTTATTTAATTATGCACGTATGAATATTTAATTTCCAAGGATCTAATTATTCATACGTAAACTATGGTGGTATGGATGAATGAATTTCATTCTTTTAAACCCCCCAATGATAGAATTATCTGAACTCATCTCAAAAGTGAGTATTGTGAACAATCTTGTTTGAGACACTTCTAAAGTTTACAAAGCTCCCTGGTCTTACAATTTAAATGCATAGGCAGTGACAAAATAGGATCAAATTTAACCTGTGTTTGGCCCACAATAGTCTTCTAGAAGATCACTAGCCAGAGCAGAAGGGGAAAGAGTTATCCTGTGGAAGAGATCCACGAACTTGAGATTTAAAGTATCAACATCTCCTTTGGACAGATTTCCATAAACATTGTAATTGGTAAGGATTCCCAAGAGATTGATTGAGAAAGTTTTAGCAAAATATTTTCTCCATGGATTAGCCCTCATTAGGTGAACCACGTAAATTTTTGTGTCACTTTTGTGGATGGTGTTTTATTCATTGCTTTTATTACTGCTATTGATACTTCTATCTATACAATGCATAATATTAAATTGAAAATAAAAGTAAAAAGTGGTCTTATACTATTCATCCCCCCTCTCAATATAAGCATGTTTTCTTCATTATAAGTCCATACATCATGTTTGAAAAGTGTTTCTCATTAAAATAAAGTTTTTATTTTTTATTTTTCCAATTTATTTTTCTATTGCCTTGTCCTAATTATTATTATTGTCCTAGAAAAAGATAAACTTAAGATAGTTTTTTCATTTGTTTTATTCTCATCATCATCAAACTATTTTTGGAGAAAATTTAAAACTTTTAGGGAATTTATAGATCTTACAACATTAATTTCTAAGACCAAAGGATATTCCCATTAATATTTATGTAAAAGCCCCTTTTGCTAGTCAATTAGCTATCTCATTTTCTTCCCTCTTCATGTGTCAAAAATAGGTGTTTAAGAAGTTTTCTTTTATGTAGCATATTTCCTTTTCTATCAAGTTTAATTGTGATTCATTTCTTATAATTGGTATTGGATGATTTATCTTATCAATCAATAAAATTGAGTTACATTCCATAATAACATGATCTACATTCCTTCTATGGGCTTCATATAGGCTTAAATTTTATGGTCATAGATCCCACATAATAATTATTATGATATCCTATAGGTCCTATAAATAAAATGATAAAATTGCCTTGATAATCTCTACAATAACCATCCATACTAGTTGGCCCAAGTTTTCCCCTAGGTTATCCTTAAATATTTACCTTCATCTATCCTTGAGGTGTTTTTCACCATATTACTAGGCTTGACTCTAGAACTTGTTTAAAATTAGATGGATTAAATTAGAAGAAATTTTAAAAATTAAAATAATCTTGTGCTTCACTTCTATTTGATTTTGAAAGTGATTAAAAATATACTTCCTAATTATTTAATATTAAAATCCATATATGGGGATGAAGAAGTTCAAAATATTGGAAGATATTTTATATTTTCCAAAAAAAATCATCACAAAATAAAAGTAGGTCAAGTTTCATGACTACAATAAAATATATTCTGCTTTATTATTAATATCTTCTTTGTTGGAATAAATCCTCCAAAGTGTTCCCTATTTCTTTGGTCTCTTACACTTACCAAACTATAAAAAAATCAATAGTGTTTTGATAAAAGGAAAATGTAATAGGATATGGTCCTTTTATTTTTAATATTATTTACAAATTAGACACTATGATAGACCATAGAGTCTTATCTTTTATAACTTATCCTATGTTAATTTTTTTCATGCATAGCTAGCCTTGTGAAAGTATTGGTCCTTAGCCAACCTTTTGGATTCAGACCTTTTTCCAAATATATATAAATTTTTATTTTATGTCAATTGATATTTTAAAATATCATTGTAGCATAAATTAATTGAAAAAAATTGTTGTGGTCTTCTTCCTCTAGGATATTATATCTTCTCCTTGGTCTTGATAAACTAGTCTTCATTTCCTGATTGTCTAGAGAGTTTTCTCCCTCTCTAAAAATAATCAGTATTTGTCCTTCTATAGATAGAGAACCCTTTTATAGATTTTCAACATAAATCCAAGAATCTCAATTAAATATCCCGATGTGTGGTAATTGTTGGATTATTTGTGGATACTATAACCAAACATCTTCCCAAAATTTAACTAAGCATACCCATGTGGAATCAAGAACATACCCCACCTTGATGTGCTCATATCCTAATTGAATGCATTTCAAAATGGAATATCCCTTTTGATGGATAAAAAGGAAATAAATAATAGTAAATTTATAATAAACCCTATACTTATGTATAAAATTATCCCCTACATATAATTCACATTAGATATCCATCTCTAATAGATTTTTGTTAATTGTGTAATATTATTAAAACATTGCCTTCACAAGCCCAAGTCATCTTGATAAATTTCATTCCAAATATTCAAATGCAATTTATTATATTTAAGGTATCCTAATTAGATGAATTAATTTATAATTCTAATAAGATCCTTTAAATATTATTTTGGTATAACAAGCACTAAAATTTGATAGTTAGTTTTTGCTTGGAGGATATATTTGTTAAGAGCAATTCTACTTGATAGGCATACAAATCTAAAATTTCAATATGATACCTTGTTATTTACTTTTCTAATCATCTATCTCTAATAACATGCACCCAAATACTTAGGTGAAATTGAAATTCCCAACTTGTATTTAAAGAGATGTGAAACAATTGAAAACCTAAGTATACCAATAATACAAAATTGAAATTTATGATCTGCATGGAAAAACACTTGTTACATTGTTCCATTAGGAACCATAGAGACTAAAAATTATATATCCAAACCTCCATAAATCACTCAAGCTTCTACTATAATGACCATTCTTATAAGAACCATGTTATCTATAAATTTTACATGACTAAGAGGTTCTAAGTTGTTTGATATCTTAAAACCTTGCAGTATACCTCTAATTCGTGGGTTCCTTAGGTATCTTATCAACCCTTAAACAAAGAGGATGAAGTTGTAGGTTGATAGTGGAACAACCTGTCAAAGGACTCTTTCTACTTTAAAAATATTATTGAGGGAGTCACTAATAAAATTGATGAGCCTAAAGAATAATAAATTGCTACCCATTTTAGCTAGTCCTTATAAAAATCAAAGGCTCTTAGTAGGTTAGAGAAAATATTCTAAGTTGATTAAAGCATTGTCACTACACCAAAAATTATATTTAAGGGTGGTTATTTAGCCACCATCTATGAGGGCATCATAAAAAGTTTGAGTCCTATGATGACGGTTAAAAACCACCTCAAAAACTACTCTCTTAAGGTCTATTAGGGTGGTTTAAAACCACCCTATTAAGTCTATTAGGGTGTTTTAAAACTACCCTCTTATATCTATTAGGGCGGTTTAAAACCACCCTCTTAGGTATAACATAAGAGGGTAGTTAAAACCATTGTCTTAGGTATAACCTAAGAGGACAATTTTAAAACTACCCCATATATACCTAAGAGGATGGTTTTAAACCTCTCTCTTATTATTATTTTTAAAATATATATAAAAACATAAGAGGGCAATTTTAAACCACCCTCTTATTATTATTATTTAATATATATATATATATATATATATATATATATATATATATATATATATAAACCTAAGAGGGTGGTTTTAAACCACCCTCTTATTATTACTTTTAAAAATATAAAATAAAACACATGAAAAGCTAGTTTTATTATTACATGAGAATCTTAGTAGTTTATCATGAATAATTGTTTATTATTACATAAATTTTGTAGATAAACATGTGAGTAATCTGAATTTTAATTTTATAAGGACTCATATGACTGTATTTTAATAAAATATAAGTTTACATACCGAGGAAAAACAAAGTATTTTGGCTATCTAAGTGTAGCCGTGTATAGCTAAAGTTTCTATTGTAACTTATTTGGATTGGATTTGGAAAAAATTAGAGAATTTTTAAAAGCTTTAATGTGAATCAGTGATAGAAAATAAATATAAGCAATGTATAGACTAAGCTCTCTACCCAATAAATAAAGATGTTGAATCCAAGAATAGATGATGTAAGTATTGCACGCCTAATAACAAAGCCCACGTGAATAATCTTAAACATGATCATTGGCATATGAAAGAATGATATTTTACTAAACCAATTATTTTTCATTAATTTTATGACCTTTAGAGCAATTGTAGAATAGTCACTTGAAAGTTTTGAATTGCAAGATGTCCTCTTTGATCCATGTGAAGACAAAAATGAAACACCAGATATATAATAGGAAATAAACAAACAGTGATACAAGAGATTGCACAAAGAATAGATTTTATATTATTAATGCCGATGGATCTCAATACAATTAAATGTACCCCAAATAGGTGTTTGCACTATTTATTTTGATACAATTAATACAATATTCTAGGGTTCTCTGAAACCCTATAAAACAATGCTTGTGGTGTCTTCAAAGATCATTCTTACTCCCAACAGGGGTGAGTGGGCTTTAGCTATCCATGATCAGACCAACTTAAGCAGCTACCAAATGCCTGTATATCTCCATAACTACACACAAAAATGATAAAATAATATTAGTAGTAACTATGAGGGCTCCACTATGTGAGACTCTAAAAAATAAATAAAAACCCTAAGTGCCAAACAGTGCTACTGTATGAAAATATGAAAATAATGAAATCAATACAATAAGGGAATATTTACCTTATAAACTTATTGTTTTCTAATTTTTCATTGTCATCATTGCAAGAAAACATGTGTGTGGATGCCCTAGCGACACCCGAGGGTTCATTGGTCTATAGAACTAAGGTCTAAAATACCTACGAGCACTTGGTGGCAACAGGAAGTGCCCAAGGACAGTTGAGGATGGAAAAAAGTGCTTAGAGGCATTTGAGAATAGCAAGTGGGTGTTTGGGAGTAGCATAGGGGTGCTCGAGGGTTGAAGCAAGTTATGTAGAAGAAGATCTACTTTGGGTGAGGGCTACAGTTTTGGATGTGGAGGTGAAGGTGAGGGATGTGAAAGGGAACTTCTACAATATTAGGTCATGAATTTCTTAGATTGCTTAGATTTTGATTTAGGGTTTGAGCCATCAGAATAATTCCTATTTATAATCTTCCCTAGGGAACGTTAGGGTTTCAACAACACAATCAGTCAATATTAAAACATGATGGAGGGTGGAGATTAGATCTGGGTAGGTGGCATGGATTGACATGGATGAGTGGTTAGGATTAGACCAAGATGGATGATTAAGATTAATTCACACACACACACATATATATACATTTATTAATTATATATAAAATATAATATTAAATATTAATATTTAAATATATATTAAAAATATATACATAAATATATGTAAATAATGCGTAAAAATGGTGGGAAGACATGGATGGACAACAAGTGGCTATATTTTGGTGTCTACAGATGCTCCTTTTTGTATTGTGTTGTGTGAAACACAATGCGATGCAAAAATACGAGACACCTATTTTGGCTTGATGGTGAAGCAACTTTGTTGAGATATGTTCATGAGCTTGAAGAAAAAATAATTTTGACTGCATACCCTAACCTTGAAATTAGTGAATGAGTTTGTGGATGAATCTCATGAGCCAATTGAAAAATGAGTGCAAATGATTGTATGAATGAGTGGATGATATAAAATGATTTCATTTTTACCCCAATAGTGGAAAGGGGGGTGTGTAACTATGCAAGTGATTGATTCTATTTTTGCCCTAATAGATAAAAGGGGTTTTTGCCAAGTGTAGATTTCTTGATCATTTAATATGTATTCCATTGTGAGAAAGTCAAAACCAAATGTGGTTGCCCCATATTTGGGGTGATTCAATGTTGTTGAAGAATGTGCCTTATGGAATCATTGATATACAAAGATGAAGATGCAAAAAATAAAGAGTCAACTTTAGATGGCCAGCTAGTGACTATCATATAATTCCTATGTTCAGAACAATGACCCTAGTTAATGCTAGTCACCATGATGACTATCAAGGAAATGGGAGATGATGAAATGTAATTTTTTTCATTTTTCAATCCCCATGAACTAGGCCATCAATGACAACTTTTGTGCAAATTGTTCTTGGTATGGTTTCACTCAAAATATGAAGTATCAAAATTGATTTTGTTTTCAAACAAGGAGATAGTGGATGATGAAGATGGCCAAGTTTCCTTATGGTTATTTATTCATATTACCAAATTGTATGGATGCCAATCGTTGCAATCACCAAGTATATAGAATAAACCACTAGATATGAGGTTCACATGAATTTTCATTTGAACTTCTCAAATATGCAAATGTTATGAATGATGATTGGAAATGATGTGAAAATGAAGCATTGATGATGAGAATGATGATTATGGTCATTTTGTGAAAATTTGAACCGTTTTGGAGAGCTTTGGAATTTGATAAGTGATTTTGTGCCTTTTGGGCGTAAACTAAAATTATTCATCTAAATCAGTTTGGACCTTAATAAAACCTGATAATATGATGAAATGGATGCATGGATGCAATTTGGAGTTATTTTGTGGGGGTAAGCCACTATTTTGGATTGATAGTATATTTTTGTCAAAATTGACACCAAATATCGGTTGGCACTTATTGCATGCGTAAATGCCTGCTAGTGTTTGGGTGCTCCCCAAATGCCATGGTGTACTTCAATGCACCAGGAAACACCCATGGTTGTTTCAATGCACCTGAAGCAGCTATAAATAGCCTATAGGGAAAAAATTAAGCTCATTTTTGCATTTTTGAATTTGTGAAGCTACGTTTGGTAGAATTGGGTGAAGTGGAGAGGAGTGGAGTGAGGTGAATAAAGGTGGGCACAAAAGCTATGGTGGTGAAAGGTGTGGTTAAAGTGAAAGTATGATTTGCCAAGGTAAGTCCCTTATTTGAAGGTATTTTTATTTTTGTGCAAAAAATTTGTGTTTTTTAATATGTATTAACAAATATTTTGTGTTGTGCTGCAACTTAGGATTCTGGAGGCTTGGCATCGATTCTCATTTCTCATCCCTAGTATGAGGAAGGCATTACAGAGTGAGGAATTGGATTGGTTGTAGGTTGTGGGGCTAGTGAAGGTAGCCTAGATAGATGTGGTGAGGGTGGATGAGGGGTACCTCTCTACCTTGGCAAAGAGGTGGGATCCATATAGGGGGACCTTTCAGATCCCTACTAGAGAGATTACCCTCACACTTGAGGATGTATATCCCATACTCAAGATATCAGTGGAGGGAATTTATATTGAGGTTGGACATGATCAGGGAATGGAGATGAGGAATATTTTGGTGATAATTGGTAGAATGTGGCAGTGACATGTGGGAAAATTTCATACTTTTCCATGTATGTGGACAAGATATTGGATGCCCTACCATATTTGGTAATATTTTTATTATCCTGATATATCCATTTATCACGAGTGCTTCATCAATTTGGCTTAAGGTAGGTGGTTCTTGATGAGCCAGTGATTTATAGGAGGTATCAAGATAATAAAGTATTACCATGTTCTAAGGCATGGAGGGATACTTGTGATATGATGAGGGGATATATCTCCTTGATGTGGATGATACACGGACTACTATAGAGTATGATGCATGGTTCACTACACAACCACCATGGACACCACATCTAGTAGTAGCTAGTGGAGACGGTGATGAGGATGAGGATATCGATGAGGCTCCTAAGTATTTGAGGTGTCTTAAATATAATAGTCAAAGGAGTAGGGCTAAGGGTGCAACAAGATATGCTCCAGGTAGTGGAGGAGACTCTAGATGGGCCTCCAAGGCAAAGCGAGGAGGATTGTGCAAGGTTGGAGTAGCTAGTGGTAGGGCGAGAGGAGAAGAGTATTGTGAGGCTATAGGTAGAGCTACTAGAGAGGGAGCATCATCATAATATTGATATATAATACCTTCAATCTCAATAGAGGTATATCGATTCACTGGAGGATAGGTTGATGGAGCATCATATTTTACTTTCAGATCCACCTTCTTTATTTGTATCTGAGTCTGCTAGGCATAATGATTCTAGGCATAACTCTAAGTATAGGGTTCCTTCTATGTCATTGGGGTCCTCTTGGAGGGCTTAGCTAATGCTTAGATGCACTTTTTGTATATGAGCCTTGGTGCTCCATTGTATGTAGCCTTTGGGAACTCATTGTATATGCAATATTTATATATTTATATATACATGGCTTTTAATTTTGTGTTATTATTTTGTGTGAATATTCTTGTGTGAATGCATTTGTGTATGGATGAATATGTATATGAATGATTAATGCAAGTGGTAATGCAAATTATAGAATGCAAATGTTTAATGATCATTCATAGTTTCGATTTTGGTTGGCCATGTTTAGCATTGTTGTTTAATCAGGGGCACCAAACTTGGTGGTAGGTGGCGTGAAAAGATTCATGAAATGACATGGATGTTGACATGGAAGAAGATATGGATGTTTATATGGAAGAATATATGGATGTTGATATGGAAAACTAACTATTTTGCAAAGACTCAGACATACTAGTGGCATCAAACAAGCTCACTAAAACTGCATGATTCCTCTAGGACCAAATGCATGTGAAATGAATTTATTTACCGAATCAAGAGCATGGTAATGACTTGAGGTAATCAAGAACCAATGTGTGTACAAGTGAGTTCATTAAATCATCTTGAGTAAATTGGGTGTGACCTATTATGGATGAGACCAAGAAGTTAGGTTTTCTATATGTGTGGTCAAAGGTCTCTTTAAAATAGATGTGTCACCACCCACGAGTTACTCCACTACCAGTCAAGCATCTATAGCTCCAATGGAGACTAGCTCCATAGTCCAAGAATTTTGATCTCTCAAGTTTTGGGGATGACTATCTAACCATCTAAATGAAAATGTAGTACAATTCTTACAACCCAATGATTAGTGGTGCATGATATGTAAAAGATTTATATTTTTTAGGGGTTTTGCCCTACTCTTTCTTTTATTTTAAAATTTGTTATAGTGGTGAAAACCACTATTTTTGTGGACTATGTTGCATGATGGGACAAGTAAAGAGTACCCTTTTCACTTCGAGGTTAGACCCAAGTATGGTGTTATCCCTCTTTGACACAAGATATTTTTAGGATGTGAAATTGTGTTTGGTTCAAGAATATTTTGGAGTCAATTCCTAGAACTCAATATTTTCTTAGTGAAAATTGTGTCTTGGTCCTAAAGAAAACTTGACATGTATTTATGGTTTTCTTAAAACACTAGGATTTGTTGAGTGACCGAAAACACCTAGGAATTATGGATATATGAATGCAAATGAGTATGTGACTTTGTGGAATGGTGTGGATGATGTTGTGAAGGTACCCCTGATTAAAGCAACATGACTTTATTGGACCAATTAATATCTTGAACTCAATAAATGATCCATGTGAAATGTGAAATATGGATGGAATGTATGAAATCCAATTTTTGAAATGGAGTGTATGAATGCAATTGTATGAAATGAGTGTAATGCCAATGTAATTATTTTTATATAAAATGTGTGCAAATAAAGTGCAATATTTTTTGTGTATTATTCATGTATATATACATATATATAAATCTCATTAAGAATAGAATGCTCTCAAGTGTATAATATTAAGTGGTTCAGGTTCTTCCTCTCCCTCTAGACTAGCAAGCCTATAAGTACCTATACCCACTTTTTGAGTGATAATGTATGAACCTAACCAATTAGCCATGAATTTATCACAAATATGCAACAATGCATTGGTGTTTTGTTGATTCTCCTTAAGGACAATATATTCTACTTGGAATTTGTATAGATGAACTTTGGCATTGTAAGAAAAGTTTAGGTTGTCTTGATAAACTCGTAAATTCTCTAAAGCATTGACTCACTTTTCATCAAGAAGTGTGAGTTTGTCAAGACGTGCTTGTCTAGCAGTGTCGGTATCTATGAATTCCTATAAAGAAATTTGTGAGGGGATCTCAAGATCAAGAGGCCTAATTTCTTCAACTGCATAGACCAATAAAAATGGTGTTGCCCTAGTAGGCATGTGAATGTTTATTTGATAATCCCATAATGCCAAGGAAATTTTAGTATGCCAACCTCTATGATTTTTGTTAACCAATTTCTTGAAAATAGCAATTAAGGTCTTGTTGGTAGCTTTAGCTTATCCATTTTCTTGTGAGTAATAAGGAGTTAAGAAACTGTGTTGAATGTTATATTTATTGAAAAGTGCTCAAACATCCTTGTTCTTGAAAGACTTACAGTTGTCAAAGATGATTTTTTAGGGAATACCAAAATGATAAATGATATTATGAAGTAAAAATTCCACAATTCTAGAACCTATTGTACTCATTAAAGGAATTACCTCGATCTACTTTGTGAAGTATTAAGTGGTTGTGATGATGAATGTATGTTATCCTGAGAAAGGAGGTAATATTTTTCCAATTAAGTCAAAACCCCATTGTGAAAAGGGCCAAAGGATTTGAATATGTTGTAATGCTTGTGATGGTACATGAGTTAAATTAGCATGCTATTGACATTGCTTACAATATTTGACATAAATGCAATAGTCTTGTTCCATGGTGGGCCAATAATAATCCATGCATAGAATACACTTTGTGATGACCATACCACTAAAATTACCATCACAAGTACAATCATGAGATTCTACTATGGCTCTTTGTGCTTCAATAGCCTCAATATATTGAAGAAGGATTCCATCATAACCATGTTTATACAACACATCCCCCAAGAGAACAAAACAAGCTAATTTTTGCTTGAAAGTATATTTATAAGTTTGATACATGTCATATGGGAGTGTCCCAAAATTGAGAAAGACTACTATTTGGCTTGACCAAGACTCATATGGATATGATTGGATAAAGAAAACATCCTTTTCATCATTATATTTAGCATGGATAATTCCATATTTAGATATTGTTGTGATAATTAGAGGTTATACCTCTCTTAAGTAGTTTTTTTGAATAAATGATGCAAGAGAGGCCATCGCATATGCAAATATATTACTCGAATGTGGTAAATTATCGATTTTATACCATTTGAATGTAGAGAGTTGTACACACTAAAATCATGTCAATCTAATTATAATACCAAGATGCACTCTTATTAGCACCATATGGCCCCCTTGGGCAACCCTCAAGGGTTAAATAGTGGTCCTTACAAGTTTTGGAAAGTTCTACCCCACTTTTGGGAAGTTTTGGGCCATTTAGCCATGGTCATCCCACCTCGGGATGACCACCAGTTCATGTCCATCCCACCCAAGGATGACCACCAACAGTCACCCTTGGGTGGTATAACCATCAATAGCCACCCCTAGAGGGACAACCAAGCCCCTAGTCTCTTAAAAAATCAAGTATGGGACAAATGGAAATTAACTTCCACCATTTATCCTACCCATTAATTTATGATAGATTGAGGGCACATCAATTTAGTCACAAACCTATAAATTGGAGGCCCGAATTAGAGGTTTATCCCACACAATGCATGGAAATATTTTGAAATGTTGTGGTACTTGCCTCATATGGCCAAACTTGCCAATTTAACCTTGTGCTCTCTTGATCTATAAAGTGGAGCCAATCCACCCAAAACAAAAAATGAGTCTTTTGCAATATTTTGCCATGAAGTGCTACCAAGATTCAATACCATTTTCATCATGTTTTTTCCTTGAAATATCCATAAATCGAAAGAGGTTTGCTCATGATCCCAAATACACAAATCCATTTCAAAAACCACCCATTTCAATGAATTAGATCACCAAATTCGATGATAACACCCCTAGGAATAGTTTGAACTAGATCCTAGAAGAATTAGAGGTAAAAACCACTAGGTTTTGTGGCTGTCCCACCTTGAGGTGGTTAAAAGTACCAATTGTAACACCTAGGGATGACCATTAACTCTACATCTGATTTCACCTCTATTTTAGCATAGATTAATTTTAGAGTAGAATATATGCACTATACTAAGTTTTGTTGCCATTTTGAGTAGTCTATTATGCTTTTTACTTTTTCTATTCACTATTGCATGTATATTTATGATTTTTTTCAACCCGGATATGCTATTAATAAATTTGACTTCTTTGTATGTAGATCCAAGTATTTTAGCATGCAAGGAAGGGGATACAAGTATGAATACAGATATATCATTATAGCAATACCAAAAACCCGCTCTTAGGTGATTCATGAGTGCAAGGAAATCCTTGAAGTGCATCTGAGTTTTTGAAAGGATTAGATCCTTTTGACACCTTGTAATGATTGTATCAATTCAGAGCCCTCAAGGGGATGCATTGTAACCATGGATTCTACAAGTCGATTAATATAAAGAGGACCCCCATTTCTTTTATATATTGTTATCATGTTTACAATTAAATGTTGCTTTTGAATTCTTAAATCAATAGATGCAATTCATTTACCTTTTCTAGATGTGTTGTGTTTCCACTCTATAGTGGTGATTATGATGGGATCCTTTTCCCGTTTGATTTAGATAAGTTTTAACTTTATTTTTACCATTGAAATATTGTAGGTTTTGGTCATTCTAGCATGAAACAACCCTTGATTTAATTATTGGAACACCCAAGGATAGCCACGACAACCATCCCACCCTAGGATGACCCCCAAATTGGTATCCATATCACCCAAGAGTGACCAAAAAATAGGGATTCTACAACTCAAATTGATAGAAACAACAAAAAACTTAGGCTTTCAAGATGAGTATCTTGATATTATTTCTCATCTTTTCTATTTAGAGAAAATTATATTTAGCTTTTATTTATTTTCCTTGTTTGTTTGAAAAGTATATTTCGCTTTTCTAAAACTCAAAAGCAACAAAAATATGAAAAATAGGAAAAGAACCAAGTAAGAATACATATGTATGGTTTTATTGCTTGTGACATATCTAATAGTTAGGTTGCCATATAGGACATGCATTTTGTAGGTTCAATCATTTATTTAATACTTCTGAAAGTGAAACGTTATTTTGCATTTAGTGAAGTTATCATTGAGTGCTCTTTTATTTTTACTTTTTTTAAGTATAAAATGAACCACACACACCACATCACATTTGAACATTAGTGAGTTGGAACTTCATCCCCAACCATTAATCGAGACCAAAGATGGTGGGCTTCATCTTCACCCATTGTCTTGCATGATTGTTGATACAAACTCTATTTTTGGCAAAAATCATCTCCAATAACAGTCTTAGCCATGGAAAATAGCACGCATTCCTCTTCGAAGGGTGTATCATTGCCCACAATCAATATGGGTGAGGACTGGTAGGACCTGTGTTCCTTGAATGTATATCATCTCCATATTTTTGTGGGTATGACTACTTGGACTTCATCACCAAGCTTAGTAACTGTGAGTATACAAGTTAAAACATTTTAAACAAATTGAGAGTTACATCAACCATTTTAAAACATGTGAAAATATATCTATTTTCAAACAACAAATCAAAAACACACAAAAAAATTTTAGGGAACACATATAAAATATTTAAAAGAGATAAAAACTTGTATTATTGTGTGTTTCCATTCTTGTATGTTGCATCATTAAAATTTTTAAAAGAGATAATCATGTAAGGTTTGGAACAAGGTAGCTATGGTATGCATCCATAGCTAACCCCATTCAAGGGTTAACACTATGGAGAGTAGGAAAGGAGACATAGACCATCTCTGATTTGACCCTAAGGATATGATTATACCTCCTTGGCAGCCTCCTACTCACTTAAGCTCTAAAATTTCAAATTAGGAACATAAACTACAAGGGACCCCTACGCAGGATACCACTACAGGTCTTATTCCTAATCAAGGAATATACTTCTTAGATATATAAACTTCACATGCCTTCTATCAAGAATTTCAACTATGCATTAAGGCATAAATAAATAGAGCAATACCACGCATCTACATGCTTGCTCGGTCTACCTTGCACACCTACATGCAAGATCAATATTACACACCATGGGTAGGGCCAAATGATCAAACTACACCCTTAAACCACCCTAATAGGTCTCATAAACATAATTACCAAGATTAGTATAATACTCATCACCCTAGGAGAGAAAATTTAGCCCTTCCCTTCCTTATTAATGAAGGAAGACATGAGGAGAGTCTTGATTATCCTTAATATCTTTATTCCATGCAAGCACGGTGTGCTTCTACACCAGATGAATATAAATAATTTAAGTTTATGACTGAGCCTCAAGTGAATATGACCTCTCTTGATCAAGGGAAGCTCGTAGTTGAACTTTTAGATCCTCTTGAACAATATAGGCTCCATGGAAAAACTTCTAGGGCTAATACCTTGTACGATTGATAAAATAAATCAAGTTGTTAAAATATATGCTAAATGCCAAGCTCAATTCAATCAATTTTGGCTGGATAAATAATGCTTGGCTCACCAACATCAATTATAAAATGAAATAATTTAACAACAAACCCATGATCTATTTCAAGAGACCTTATGTAACGGGATCCCTACCCCAAGTACTCATAGACAGGGGTTCATCAGAAGTAACCTATGTTTAATCAAAATAGGCTTCCTAGGCTCAACCAAATGCTACCACTTCAAAATCCTAGGCCTAATTAGGACTTTCCTCCTATGTCAAACATAGATCACATATTGCAGGTATTTGTTCCTCCTTGTAGGCTAATTCAAGAAACACCTTACGAAGACTACGATGATCTTGAACCAGAAGAGGAATATATGGAAGCACCTTATGGAGGTATGGTTGATGACACTCAACCACCATGTCATATGCTTGACATTCCTCAGCCTCCCATGTAGTACCAAAGCAAATAAGAGGAGATCTAATCCTTTGATGCATATAAAGCATTGCTAGAATGCATGGAAACAATATAAAACAATACCGTTGGATCTAGGATTCAAAATCCCACCTTGCACCAGCTTTGTAGTCAACCACTTCACCCATAAATACCTTCCTCTTCATACATAGATTATTTCAAAATGCCCAAGATAGATAGATTCAAAAGAGAGTAATATGTATAGGAGCATGTTACTAGGTTTATGAACCAATGCTTCTGTATCTAGGATAATGATGCCTTACTTCAAAGGATAATTTTGATTACCCTCTTTGTCCAAGATGTAGAGTGGTACAATCAACTCCCAAGGTACAATGTCCATAGATTTGAAAAATTTATGGATGCATTCCTAAAATTTTTCATTTTTAACACTATGTGAAATACAACTTTAAAAAACCTCATGAGGTCGAAGCAGTACGATGATGATTCAATCACAAATTATGGTAACATGTGAAGAATGCTTCTCACTAAGCTACTATACCTACTACCAGTGTCTAATTTGACTCGCATGTTTTCCAATATTTGATTAAAGCCAATTTCATTATTTCTACAACTCCAACAATACCAAACTCTTGAAAAGGATCTAGCAGAGGCTAGAACAATCGAAGAAATCAAAATTAAAGAGGGGAAAATTACAAAACCCTGTAAGGAGTGGAACAAGAACACAAAAGGTAATATTGCACAACCAAATCTAGTAGAAGTTAATAAAGTTGCAATTAGCATTCTATGGCCTATGCAATGAATGCCACCTTATAAGATAAACTATCATGCTCAACCTCCTGCTGCAAACTCCAATAACAACACTCAGATGAATCAAGGGAAAAACTAGCAACGTCACCCTCAATGATAATTTATGCCTTTCACTGAGTCTATGGATTCTTTATTCGATCATACATGTGTGGCCAAATTAATTACTCTACCAGATATCCTACCTATGGATCCAAATAGATTGAAGTCCAAGGGACATCATGAAGATCTATACTATAAGTACCATAGGCAGAATGGACATGACATGCAAATGTGCTACTCATTCAAACACCTAGTATAAGACATGATTGATACAAATTATATTCAAGTTGATAACCCTCTTGTAAAAAACAATAAATATATTGGTATCTTTAAATATCCATTACCCACTAACGAGGTGTAGGAAAATCAAGCAAAATAGGTAAACAAGGTCCATACAATACCCCCTAATCAAGGGTTTATCAATATGGTTAACATCGTGACAAGGAATAGGTATTATCCAAATCAAGTTATACCACATGCAACTTCAAACAACATTCCATCCACATCACAACCTCCTCCACCTCCAGTGCAAAGCCCTCCACCTAGTCCAATGGTCACCATAAAGAGTAATCTTGCTCAAATCTTACAAACAACATCAGATTGACTCTCTATCTATGATCTTATCCAATAGTCTCCACCTCATTGAGAATCTCTTATGGATATCCTTAATTCAATTGAACTACAACCCGAGGAGTCTAACTCATTTATCAATTTTGTGGAGCACATTCAACAGTGCAAAGAGTAGTAATCACATTTCATGAACATGAACTCAAACCAATATAAAATGATGTTTTTGATCATCCCTTACACATTATTACCTGTGTAAATGGAACACCTTACAAAAGAGTTCTAATTGATACTGGTTCTTCAATAATATCATCACCATGACTTCTCTCTAACATCTAGATCTTCTAGAATCCCACATTGTTGCATCCACATATACCCTTCGAGAATTCAATAATATTTTGTGCTCAATGGTTGGCACTATAGTATTACCTATGCAGGTGGGATGCAAAACCATACCAAAATTATGTCACATCTTAGAGGGTGCAATGGTCTATAATATCTTGTTGGGCAGACCCTGGATTAGGAACATGAAGTGCATGCCATACATAACTCACCAATGTTTGAAATAGACTCATGAAGGGCAAGTACATGTTGTATTTGTATTCCTTGAGCCCTTCAAAAACTATAACTTGGTGCATCACATCCCCAATTTGACCTTACCATTAACTCATTTGGAATTCCATCCAAATACATCCAATCTAAATCTGACTCCTTCATTATCAACTTCCATTGATCCATTACCATCTTCTTCTATACCATCATCATCATTGGCACCTTTAGATATACCTTCATCATTGTCAAATACTCCATAGAGGAACATGTTAAATAGACCTATTTATGAGATCCCTCTAATCATCTCTACCATTTCCATGGAAGAAATTCCTAGTCTAGCAGATGAGGAACCACCTCAAGTAAGCATTGATTCATCTCAAGCCTCACTTATGTCTCCTCCCTCCTCACCATCACAAGTCATAATCCACCTGGCTGCTACTGGCTTAGGAGAATACCTAGTAAGGAATATTACAACAATTCCAACCATTGAGACAGTACACAATATGGGATGACCTCATTTTACCATAGGTACCATCATACCTCTAGGTATACCTCCAAATCAAATGAAATTCATATATGGGGTTATTGAATGTGGTCCAAAACCATATCCTCAAAAAGAAGAGGATGAAGAACCCTTTTATAAGGACATCAATTATATTTCCAATCCTGAATTTACCATACAATATATCCATTGTTGCCATTGACATGGCTATGGTTTAGGGTTGTACGAACAAGGTACTCAAATTCCTTTCCAGTTGCAATATCAAGACCATATGATAAATTTAGCTTAAGATACAAGTCTATACCTCTCGACATCCTCACAAATAATTTAGAGTGCCTAGCTCTAAACTATATGGATGATCTTTCACATGATCCTTACGCTAATCCTAATCATATCCACTCTTTTGGGGATTATTTTCCCATAAATATGATATATCAAAGGATATATCATGATTTCACCTGATCCTATGAAGAAGGTGAAGTTTCGCATACTCTTTCATATAACAATGATGAAGAGGATCAAGGTTACCCTTATGAATGGACAACTGATGATGAATCAAACTACGATGTAGCACCTTTTTTTTTTTTTGAAAAAAATGAAAAACTTGTATTAATACAAAGAGCAATTACAAGCGGGAGAGAACACATCCCAACCAAGAACAACAAACAACACTACAAGAGAAGAGCACAAAGTCAACCCAGCACAACACAAAGCAAAGAAGTCAACTGGGCGTGAACAAGCGACATGTCGCGAAATCGTGACATGTCGCGAGATCGCGACAGTCAACCCCGGCTCCTCCACTGCGGTGCCAACAGTCACGAAAACGTGACATGTTGTGAAATCGCGACATGTCGTGAAATCGTGACATGTCGCGAAATCGTGACATGTCGCAAAATCGCGACGACAGCACCCTCCAGCAACCCTTCGTCAAAATTGTCGCGATATCGCGACATGAAGACCAGCTTGCACCAAGACGCCAAAAAGGTCGCGAAATCGCGACAGAGAGCCTCCGAATCATCCAACCATCAAAAGTGTCACGAAATCGCGACGAATTCTCCTTATGGCATCCAGATCGCAAAAGCGTCGCGATATCGCGACAGTTTTCTCCATTCCGCTGGTAAGCCAAAATTGTCGCGAAATCGCGACGAGATTTTCATACAGCAGCCATCGCCAAAAAATGTCGCGATATCGCGACAAAATATCCACTTTGCACCACATCAGCAAAATGGTCGCGATTTCGCGACGGGTTTTCCTTATGACACCAGATCGCCAGAAGTGTCGCGATATCGCGACGGTTTTTCCTTTCGGCGCCCAGTTCTCAAAACTGTCGCGATATCGCGACGAATTTTCCTTTCGGCGCCCAGTTCTCAAAACTGTCGCGATATCGCGACGAATTTTCCACTTTGCTCTCCATCTGCAAAAGTGTCGCGATATCGCGACAATTTTTCCAGTTAGCCCCAAATTGCCAAAACTGTCGCGATATCGCGACAACTTAACCATGCGCCTTCCCCGAGGGCCGCGATGGCGCGACATGTCGCGATATCGTGACATGTCACGATATCGCGACAAAAACCCGCCAAAGGCCGAGAGGGCGCAACCTGTCGCGATATCGCGACATGTCGCGATATCGTGACAAAAACCCGCCAAAGGCCGAGAGGGCGCAACCTGTCGCGATATCGCGACAGAAACCTTCCTTAGCATAAAAACACTGCACATCATTTCAAAAAATGTTCAAGGCCTTGTCGGATCTCTGCATCCTCCACGTGCATGTCACCGTGCAACTGCATCCCAACCTCCCTTTCAGCACCCATCTTAGCAAGGAAATCGGCCGCCTTATTGAGATCTCGATTCACATAGACAGGTATCACATCATCTAATTCCCTCCAAAGCTCTTTGATTTGGGAGACTAAGATCCGCAACCTCCAAGCTTTCGAGACAAAGTTTCTCATACAATCAAGAGCACCCACCAAGATTTGGGAGTCAGACTCAATAATAATCTTCCTGTGTCCCTGTTTGGCAGCCCAGAAGGAGGCAGATTTAATGGCAAAGGCCTCGGCTTCATTGTTTGTGGCACATCCCGCACCTTGCAGCTCCCAATAGAGCAAAGACCCAACATGATCGCGGCACACTACTCCAATTCCAGCACTTCCCGGATTGCCTTTAGCAGCTCCATCAGTATTGATTTTGATCCATCCTTCAGGAGGAGGTTTCCAACTACCACTCACCTGCCTTTGTTGAATAACAACTCCCTCTTCCAAAGGCTCAGAAGCAGATCGAATTTCCCCTCGGCATGAATGGCAACCGTTTTCGCCACTTTGCTCCAAATGACTTGCCATATTCCTTCTAGAGGGGAGAAGGTTTCACGGAAAATACGGGCATTTCTCTCCAACCAAACCTGCCACCAGATAAAAAATAAACCAAGCTCCCAGCCAATTCGAAGAGCTTTGGATTTAAATCTACCTTTCTTCCAACTTTCCCAAATGTTGTTTCGAGACAAGACCCCATTAGCCTAAAGTTTAAAGTGGGAGAACCAGCGCTTCCAGATCTGTCGTGTGAAAGAACATTCAAACATTAGATGATCCGCCGTTTCCTCCTGCTTGTGGCATAACACACATTGGGAAGGGCCAATGATGCCTCTGAGTCTGAGATTGTCATAGGTGAGAATTCCATTATGCAAAAACTGCCGAGCGAAGAAGTTCACTTTCGGCCGACCCGGGGATGCCATATCTTTCTCCAATCATGAACCAAAAAAAAGTGTGGAGGGGGCTCGGGAGGATCTCACCATATCCCTCTTTCACAAGTATAAACCCCAAGGCTCCCATAGCCCCGTGCCGCTTCATCCTCCTCATCTCTCCCAAGCAAGAAACCGTTCCGCCAAGATTTTTCCCAAAGTAGGTACCAACTCCGGAGGGATTGGTATTGGCCACTCATCCAACTCGCTTAAACTTTATGATCTTGTAGTCCCCCAATTGACTAGTGTTAAAGTAGCTCTCAATTTGGATCCATCCCTTATCTTCTATAGCAGATTTTATCGGTTGCAATTCAGGAAACACAAGCAATAATGGGAGGATTCTCGGTCCCGAGAATCAGTCCGTAACCGTGCCTTATCCCCTCTCCCCACTTTCCAAAATAGTTGATCTTTGATGAGTTGAGCTCCAAGCTTGAGCGCCTGCCACACTGGTGATCCAAAACCTTCCAGAGGAAAGCGGCCCACATCATTAGGATGGACAGAACCCAAGTATTTGCTAGAGAGAATTCTGTTGAAGAGGGATGTTGGCTGAGAAATCCACCTCCAGTACAATTTGCCAGCCAAAGCCTTGTTGTTAAACTTGGAGCTTCTTAGTCCCAACCCTCCTTTTTCCTTGGGTTGGGTAACCTTGTCCCAGCCAACCAAGGCCCATTTCCTCTCTCCCTTGGCACCTTCCCATAGAAATATTCTAGCCATTTTATCCAGATCTTTCCAAATAGACTGGGGAGCAGCCAGGACGGAGAATTTATAAATTGGCATGGCCTGAATAACTGATTGTAGAAAAGTTAGACGACCCCCATAACTTAACCATCTATGAGACCAATGGTTCATTCTATCTTTGATGCCATCCAATAGGTCCTTCCAAACATCTATTTTCAGTTTTTTGAAATGGAGAGGGACCCCTAGGTAAACTACTGGGAGAGAGGTCCGAGTGAAACCTAAAATCTCAATAACTCTTTCCTGTAACCGTTGATCAATATTGAAGAAGATCACTTTGGATTTATGGTCATTGATGACTTGATTAGAGGCCCGGAGGTAGACATTTAGAGTATCTCTCGATTCTTCTTGCTTCCCTAAGGCCGGCCACTCCCACCAATCCAATATCATCTACAAACTGTAAATGAGTCAAAACTTCAGCCCCGACCTTAATACCTGTTATCTGACCTTGAAGTCTTCTTCTCGTAAAGAGTCTACCCAATCCTTCAGCCAAGATGAGGAAGAGATAAGGAGAGCAAGGGTCTCCTTGCCGCAGGCCACGAGAGGCACCAAAAGGAGGCGAGGGAAGTCCCTTGATAAGAACAGAGTATGAAGGCGTAGAAATACAACTCATGACCCAGTCTGTCCGATCCCGAGAGAAACCAAAGGCAGCCAACATCTTTGCCAAGAAGCCCCACTCCACCCCGTCATAAGCCTTGGACATATCCAGCTTTAATGAACATTCCTTTGTTCCCGGATTGGTGCATTGTATGGATAGCCTCCCGTGCAAGAATCACTCCATCCAAGATTTGCCTCCCTTCAACAAAACCCCCTTGCTCTGGGGAAATTATATTATGCAGATAGGTTTTAACCTTTCAGCCATAATCTTAGTAATTATTTTATAGATCACATTGCATAAGGCAATAGGTCTAAAATCAGATAAATGAACCCCCCCCGCTCCTTTTGGAATTAAAGTAATGAAGGTATGATTTAGAGCCTTGAGCATTCTTTTATTGGTTCTGGACTCCTCAGAGACAGCCATAACATCTTCCTCCAGGGTATCCCAAAAGGCCTGGAAGAACTCAATAGGGAAGCCATCAAGACCAGGCGATTTACCAGTACTCATCCCAAAGACCACCTTCTTAAGTTCATCTCTATCTATAGGTCTAAGTAGGGCCTGGTTCTCTTCAGGAGAGATTATAGAAGGAATGACAGCAATAACTTCATCTTGGGCTGCCCCATCTTGCTCCATACTTTCCTTAAAGAGTTTTGAGAAATACTCCATTGAGTGGGAGTGCATACCAGGAAGAGTGTCAAAAGAGTATCCATTCTCATCTTGAAGGAAATCCATATTATTCACTTGTCTCCTAGCACAGGCAGAGCGCTGAAAAAATTTTGTATTTCTGTCTCCTTCTAATAACCAAGTATTTCTTGCTCTCTGTTTCCAGTAAATCTCTTCTTGATTATCAATATCCTCAACCGCTTTGCGCAAAGCATCATCCTCGGATTTAAGGTGCTCGAAAATGTTTCCTTCCCTGAAATGTTTTTGCACCTCATCCCATCTGGCCAACAAGGGGGCCCGTTGGTGCTGGAAGTCTGATTTGTTAGTTTGCCTCCACTGCTTCGGCTTACACTTGACAAATTGAAGTCTGTTTGTGAAATTTGAACATTGCAGTCCCAAAAGGTGGGCGGCCATCTTCCCACCACCGAGGAATTTTTCTTCGGAGATCTTCTCTTTTGCAACCAAAAATTTTCAAATTTAAATGGTTTATGGTACCGCTCCGTCATAGCCCCTCCCTCCAAAGAAATGGGAAAGTGGTCCGAAACCGGGCCTTCCAAAATCTGAAATTTAATATTCCATTTCACAAATGCTTCCTCCGAGACCGTAAACCGGTCTAGTTTTACCTTCCTACCGTGTGGCTCTCTTCTCTTATTAGTCCACGTAAAATAAGTACCAGGACCTTTGATATCAACAAGGTGAAAGGCCTGGACTTGAGCAATCAGAAGCCTATCCCCTGGATCCAAAACTGGGAAACCACCTTCCTGATCCCTGGCAGATAATTTGGCATTAAAATCCCTAGCAATAATCCAATCGCAATCTTCCCGGGAGGATCTCATTGAATGAACAGCATTCCATTGAAGCCGCTGGCCATCAATGCTTTGAGCCCCATAGAAGTTTGTGATTAAAACCTGTTCAGCTGTAACAATGTTCTTAAAGAGAGATGTGAGAACACCCCTCCAAGCTGTATGTTCTATTGCTATCCACACCAGAGGGTTCCAAAGAGTAACAATCCCCCCCGAAGCTCCTTGGGCCGCCACATCCATATATCCAGCGCCCCTCCATATTCTACTAGCAATTTTACACATAAGATCTAAAGACATTTTTGTTTCCTGAAGGAGCAAAAAGTCTGTTTTGTGTCTTCCTAAAAGTCTTTGAACAGCAGATTGATGGGTTCTACTGTTTAAACCCCTTACATTCCAGGATTGTATAATCATTGGAAACCTTGGGAGCAATAAGAGTCAATTGTTCTCACCGATCCTCCATTGATCAGCTTGTCCCCTTGCGCTACTAGTAGATCCTTATTGGATTTTCTACCGACCTCCTTGGGAATTACTATTCTTAGACCTCTTTTCCACCCAGGTAATCCCCAACCCTGGTCTTTCTCTGTTCTTTTCTCGCACTTCCCATGTTGACATCCTTAATAACTGGTTGTGCAGGGGAATGAATTACCATAGCCCCTAGGTTCTCTGGCTGCAAAGTCTCAGGGGTTTCAATCACCTGTTCTAAGACAGGAGTAGATGATAGAGGAGCATGAGAGTGGGTGTTAGTATCCTCAACATTCCCATCCACTCCTTCCATGACTTGGTCTTCTTGGTCTACAAGGGATTTGAAGATTTCATATCAATTGGTTGGCTTGGTTTGGGCCTCGCTCTTTGCCATTTCTATTTTTGTTTTTCCTCCGCTTCTGCTGTTCAAAGCCATCTTTCTGGGCATCAGAACCCTGGGGGATATTGAGGGGTTCTTTGACCGGAGTGAACTTACCCTCTCTGGGGCGATTTGGCGCTCCCGACGGAGCTTCCGCTTTTGTGGTCAGGCTATTTGGGCAAAACCTAGCCAAATGGCCATGCTTATGGCAGACTCTGCATCTAAAAGGTAAGGCTTCATAGTCTAGCTGCTGTATCCAGGTTAGTCCTGCCAACTCCAATTCCACCTCGACTGGAAGTGGCTGGCTAATGTCCATTTCTACGCATATTCTAGCAAAGACAACAGTATTTCCTTCCATGGTATCTCTTGAAACTCCCAAATATCTACCTAGAGAATTACCAATCAACTCAAGGATCTGCTCACCCCAAAACTCCATTGGGAGAGCGTACAGCCGTATCCAGACCGGGACAGCCGTGGGCTCAATGCGAGGATCAAAACCCACTCTCCACGGTTGGACAAATAATCCTGCCGCGGCCGGCTCCCCTTCTCTGATTCAAATGCTCTGTTTCTATCTGCTAAAGAAGAGAAACTAATAATAAAATACCCATTGCTTATAGGCCATAGAGAGTACTCACCAATGGGCTCCCAGTTCTGTCTCACCCAGGTGTGTAGAAAGTTCAGAGTGGGCCGGATACCCATGAATTTGCAGATCAGATCATGGGTAGCACGGTATATAATCGTATCCTCAACCAGTTTTGGTTCTATGACAATCTTAGGCCTGGACGCAGATTGTGGAAGGCAGCCGTTAACTCTGTTTGCAGGTAAACCCTTTCCAGCATTCTTAAATAGCATTTGATAAGCACTTCGTTGAGCTTCATCGGAGGAAGATGCAGGGTTTTCTTTTAATATATCAGCATATGAGCTTTTCTGCCCATCGATAGATCCTGGAGGAGACCCCATTGGGCCCTCCCAAGGCAACGAACGATCCTTCAAAGTAGTGTAGATTCAATCCACAGGAGGACCTGGAAGAATCTTCCAACCAGAGACCCTGGAGCTTCGCCCGGTGCCTGCACAGAAGGTTTCCCGCCAAATCGCCAGAGCTCGAACGCACTCGTATATCCCCCGTTTCGATGTAGAACCTATTACTTCCCCTAGTTTAGATAAATAATACAAATAGATCATCCCATTGGATGACAAAGAAGATTTCTATTAGCATGTTTTCCTATTACCACATCCCATTTGGTAATAGCTTTTCCCATTCGAGAAGCAGGACCACCCCCTTCCACATCGACCACCTCCAATCATTCCACCTCCACCGCAACCACCTCTACAAGTCTTGCATTAACCTCTCATCAATAGATCCAATCACCCATCCAATAAATATCATCCATCCATCCATCCATAGATATGATTTCCAAAGGTACCCATAAACCCTTTGGTCACCCAAAAAGCCCTAAAGGTACCCATAAACCCTTTGGTCATCCAAAAAGACCCAAAGGTACCCATAAACCATTTGGTCACCAAAAAGAGCCCCAAAGGCACCCATAAACCCTTTGGTCACCCAAAAAGCCACAAAGGTACCCATAAACCCTTTGGTCACCCAAAAATTCCCAAAGGCACCCATAAACCCTTTGGTCAACCAAAAATCCCCAAAGGTACTCATAAACCCTTTGGTCACCCAAAAATCTACAAAGGTACCCATAAACCCTTTGGTCACCCAAAGAGCCCCAAAGGTACCCATAAATCCTTTGGTCACCAAAAATTCCCAAAGGTACCCATAAATATTTTGGTCACCAAAAATCCCCAAAGGTACCCATAAACCCTTTGGTCACCAAAAAGAGCCCCAAAGGTACCCATAAACCCTTTGGTCACCCAAAAAGACCCAAAGGTATACATAAATCCTTTGGTCACCCAAAAAGTCCCAATGGCATTCACTAAGCCCATTGGTCAAATATATATATATATATATATATATATATATATATATATATATATATGTGTGTATATATATATATATATATATATATATATATATATATGTATATATATATATATATATATACATATATATATATATATATATACATATATATATATACATATGTATATATATATATATACATATATATATATATATATATGTCATTGCATTATACAATCACTTGCATTAAGCATACCCATCATTGCATTTTGCATTCTAGAGTTGCTCATACATGTCTAGCACTAGGTTTGTATACTAGCAATCCTTCAAAATCAACTTTGTCAAAAGTAATTATTAACACCCATCTACATTACAATCATCATTTCCATCCAGATTCCCCACATTTCGTATTTGTGTCTATTTCCCTTCACCTAGTCATTTTTTTATAAGGCATCATTAGGGTTTTTGATCACTCAATCGTCTCTAGTTTTCTTTTCAGATTTTGTAGAAAGCTATCCTGATTTTTAGAATGTAGATTCTTTATTTTATTATACCTTGTATACGTCATAATTCCAACACATTCTCACATTAATAAATCCAAGTTTTGCACAAGGAAAGATGAAACCTACAAAGTGGTCCTTGTTACCTTAAGCAAAAAATTTACCTTGCTCATCCCCCTATGTGCATGGTGCAAATATGTTGAGAATTTAAAAAAGGACAAGCTCCTCCCTACCCAAAGCAATAAAAATCCCTTGCCCCATGCCAAATATTGACAAGTATCCAAAGATCAACAAATACAAAAGAAAAAATCCCCAAAAGAAAAAGTGGTTTTTACCACTAACAAAAGCAAAAAAGTAAAATAAATAGTGGTTCTCATTACTACCAAAATCCCTTGCTCACCAAAATAAAAATGAGCAAATCCTAGGAGCAATTAAAAATAAAAGAAAAGAAGGGAGTATTGAAATTGAATCCTTAGAATTCTCAACATTTTATAACCATGAGGTGATCCTCATCACAGGTTGGGTGGCATCAAGCCTACCTGGAAATGGCGGTATCCTTATGCATGATGATATATCTATCATATTAGCATCCTTATTTTGTATAGACCAATGCTAGCTTACATATGAGCTATATTTTGGTAGCTTTTATTACCTAATGGTGTAATCCAACTAACATACAAAACTCAGGATCATGATACTCACAGTATGATCTTCAGTACAAATGGATTGCATAAATCCTATTTGGTACTAGGAGAACTTTATGTGTTATTATAGCAATGAAATCACATGCACACATAGGGATATTGAATATCTTGGTCATCCTAGCATATTTATACCTTGCCAAAAAGTCTTGCATGGTTAATATATAACTTTTGACTAGTTCACTAGAGTTTTTGAGTCTCATGAAAACCTGAAGGAAATTCTATAACATCATTCTATTCATTGCAATTCATACCATTTTATCACATGTTTGTTAGTTCACATTTTCATAGTTCATTACATAATCCTATGATAACATTAAAAATGAATTGATTAATTTTTATACAATCTATGGTGCTAGAATCTAGTGAGTCAAATAGCATTTATAATTCATCAGTACATATTAACAAATAATTCATTTCATTATCCATACAAACATGTACAAATAATCAAATAACATCATATTAAAATACATTCATCCATGATAAGCATCTATAAATGTATTATTAAAGTAAACATAAGAATATCATACATCTAAAAAGCAACAAGGAAACACATGATGACAATAGAATAACTCATGTATATATGTATGGAGAAAAAAGCTACATCATAATCCAAAAACTACTTGTAGGCTACAATCAAGTGGGTCCTCAGACCTCACGCTCCCAAAATACAAAAATAACCATATATTCTCAAAAACCATGGTCATGCAGGACCGGTACCATGAATCTCACCATCACCCTTGGTTGTCGCTTGTTGAGTGATCCTAGATCTGCTACCCCCTGCGCTATCTTAGCTCCTCACAGAGCTAGTAGCCTCCATCCTTGCATATGACTACCTTGTACTACTCCTCCTACTTTTTTGGGACTGTTGGTCACGAATCTGCCACAGGAAATGATTTTTATAGAAAATGCACCCTAGACCCAGCCAACATTGAAATGCTGGGAGAAAGAAATGTCTCCTAGACCAATATCTAGAGTGGGATGGTTCCCTTACTATTCTAAATTTATTTTTAGATCAAAGTTACAGAAAAGAAATTGTAAAGCTGCAAAAAGAAACGGGAAATATGGCCGTAGGCCAAATTTATCTGATTGGGAAAGAACAATAGCAAATAACTCTAAGTACAACAACAACAAATAATAGAAGACAATGACATGATCCACTCACAACCTTACGCAAATGACCTCCAAAATAACATTCCAAAACTCACTCTCTTACTAGCAAATGTTAAAACTCAATACAGAATTAAAACTAAGCAGCAAATAAGAAATGCAAGCACAAATTAGGAATGCAAAGTACAGAAGGGAAAATACACAAAAAATCGCTTGCAAAACTAGAGAGCCGAATGTCTTATATTCATGCAAAGTACTTGAAAAGCTTTCAACAAAAGTATCTCTCACTCCCGATACTTGCTCTTGAGATTTACATTGATTTATATAGAGGTCTTGCCTCTATGCAGCATTTAAAATTTGCAACGAAACTCCTCGAGATCTATAAATTATGCAACGAAAACAAGGAGATGATATCCTTAAACAACCTCAGAACAATCATAAATTAAATGCCATAAGGAAGAGTCGATCGTCTTCATTAAATGATGTTCTTGAAAATATGCATAAAACCGTTAGAAAAATCATGAACAACAGCTTCGAAATATAGAAATCTTCAATTATGGTAGCTTGGGCGCGTTCTTCTACCTTGACCGCATCGGAAAGCAGCAACACATTTAATTTTGGAGTGCTTTGAATCATCGAAACTCTCAAAACTGCATCAGACCATTTGAACCGCTTTCTGGCGTGAAACTGTAACAGGTCGCAAAAACGTGACAGGTCACGAAATTGTGACAGCTTTCTACTTCGTACGCCTCTGTCACTTTGAACTCATGAAAAACAACCATGTCACAAAATTGCTACACATTCGGCTTCTTTATCTCCTTTGTAAGCTTGCACCGTGAAAACACAATGCTGCATGATTTCGCGACGTCCGTACAATTATGCTCTTTTGCTGCTTTGTTTTTGTGACAATGCGACATTGCGTGATTTCGCTACATCCTTCATCTCTCTGTTCTCTTCGCTACATCAAATCGTGAAAACATGACATCATGCAATTTCACTGCATCTTTCTGTTGGCACTTTCATCATTCTCTCCATGTCGCAAAAATGAGACTGCACGAAATCACTACACTATCTTCTCACTACTCAGTCTTGGCTTTTACATCATGAAAATCTGACATGTCATGATTTTGCTACAATTTTTTGCTTGCTGTATGGTCCTACGTCTAAGCCGTGAAAACGTGACACTCTTGCCTTAGTATATCTTCAACTTCCACCATGTCATGATTTCACTACGTTTCTGTTTCTTTGGACTTTGTTGTTCGCCAACCGCAAAAATGGAACACTGCATGATTTTGCTATGTTTCTCCGCACTTAGTCTATCTTCAAAAATGTGTCGTGAAATTGCTACCATTTTTGCCTTCTTCACTGATCTCACTTTCTGTCGCAATTTCACGGTGTCTTTGTCTTGCTTAAACGTTTTCTCAAAAGTGTCACGATATCGCTACACCATTCGTGCCTTAGACTCTTTTCATTCAAGGAACACATAGCGATTTCGCTACATCCTTTTGCTTTGCTTGGCTTCATCATTCAACTGGCACGAAATCGCTACCATTTTACAACTTGAGCCGTCCTGTCCACCCACGTCGTGAAAACGTGACGCGTCATGATTTTGTGACTTCTTTTGCTTTGTGTGTCGTGTGCCATATTTTGTCATGATTTCGGTATGTTTTTGAGTCTCATCGCTCGTCACTCAGTTATGTCGTGATTTTGTGACAACTTTGTCGCTCTGCCCTGTCGTTGACCATTTGATCGTGAAAATCTAACACGTCACGATATTGCGACGATTTTGCCCCCTACTGCCATTGACTGTGTTGACCGTGATTTTACGACACGTCGCAAAATCACGACGATTTTCCGACTTGGCTCTCCATGCTATTTTTTTGTCGCGATTTCACGACAGTCTTCGGACTTAGTCATTTTTTGCATCAAACCTATAGAGAAGTTATAATTGCAAAAGCTTTAGCATGAATAATCAACAATCAAAATAAATGTGGCAAAAATGCCAACATTCTTGGTGGCTCGTGGGATATACATTTCTGCTGTATGCAAGAATCCCAGGCCTAAATCCATTGGGCAACAGAGTCATGAAAACTTAGAACAGAAAGCTAGCTGCTGGGGTACATCTTAGTGGACTGTTGCAACAACTTTTGTTGAATAACTGAAACTACAAGAATCTGCATTTGGCTCAACTGATTATGGAATGGAAATGAATGGAATGAGATCCTGTGGATGCGTAGGTAGTGAAATGCAAATGGAATGGGGATATGGTGGAATGGTGAAATGGGTGAAAGGAATGTGGTAAACACAGTAACAGGATGCTTCTGTGCTACCAGCTGCGATGGAAGGGGAATGGAAGTAAATGAAATAATGGAATGGAAGTGGAATAAATGATGAGAAAGGTGTGAACCATGGATAAACTATGATAAATACTAAAAATGATAGAGAACTTAGAAGAAAAGGATAAGAAGAAGCGAGAATAATAGGAAGGGGAAAAGAAACAACAGCAGTGGCTTGTTCTTTACTACAGAAGAAAAAGAGTAGAAGAAGAAGGAAAATGAAGAAAGGAAGAGAAGAAAAATGGAAGGGGAAGGAAGAAATTGCTAGAAAGCCATTAACTGCTAGGAAAGAGAAGAAAAACAAAAACAAAAAAAACAGGCACCTACAGCTCGCATGCAAAAAGAGCCGCAGTGGATAAATGAAAACAATATTTTTTTTTTTCTTTTTTTGTTTTTTTTTATACTATATACAAGGTGATACTGGACTTCCAGTTCATGAAGTGTAGGCTTTCAGATGAAATCCATTCACTAAAATAGGAAGTGGGCTGCCATCCAAGTCTTCCAGATAAAACAAATTTGTTGCACCAGCACTGACAATGCAGAAGGGACCCTCCCATAGAGCATCAAACTTCTTATGATTCCCAGGCTTGGCTTTGTTTTCATTCCATTTCAAGACCAAATCTCCCACCTTAAGTGGACAACCAATAGAATGTTTATGGAACCACTTTGAAATAACCTGTGTGTGCTTAGCAAACTCTTCATATGCCACAGAACGTTGCTCTTCCAATTGTAATAACTGAGCCAACCACATATCCAATGAATCTATATCTATTTCATCATCTTGAAAATCCTGCAACTGCTGCAATACTGGTAACTCTAGATGAATAGGCAACCTTGCCTCTTTTCCATAAACTAGGGCATAGGGTGAAGTCTTGATAGATTTATTGATTGAAATCCTATCTGCCCATAAAGCTTGATTCAATAGAAGGTGCCATGATCTCTTGTTATCCCCCAAAGACCTCTTTAAAATCTGGAGCAAATTTTTATTTGTGGACTCTGCCAAGCCATTTCCCTGAGGATAATAGTTAGAGGATGTTTTCAGGAAAACACCATACTTGTTTGCAAACTCAGCTAACTCAGCTCCAATAAATGGAGTCCCATTATCTATAATAATAGCATCAGGAATACCAAAATGTGTAATCAGCCCTTCAATGAAAGAAATCACCACACTATGATTTGCAACCTTGGTTGGAATATCTTCATACCACCTCATAAAATAATCTATAGCTATTAAAATATACCTGTGTTCGGCTGAAGAATTCGGATCAATAATCCCAATAAAGTCCAACCCCAACTGCTGAAAATGTGCTTCAACCTAAATTGGATGCAAAGGCAGTGATGCATTCCTAACTCTTCCTGTATACTCTGACATTTGTCACATGCTTGGGAAATCCTGAAAGCATTTGTGAACAAGGTTGACCAATAATAACTAGCTCAAATTAATTTTAAAGCCATCGGTCTACCTGCATAGTGTCCTCCTGATATGCCAGAATGAAACTCATTTAGGAGTCTAGCCTTCTCTGATTCCTTGACACACCTTAAAAGAATGCCATCAATATTCTTAAAAAACAATCCTTCTGGCAATAAAACATACCTAAGAGCTTGCAGATGAAATCTTCTCCGCTGTGAGGCATTCAACTGTGAAGGGCATTTACCAGTTGTGAAGTAATCAATGAGGTCATCTGCCCAATATTGTTCCTGAACTAAGAGGTTCATCATATTACCATCACTAGCAAGATCATCTGCTTGATATTCAACTATACCAGATACTGCCATCTTGGCTAAGTGCTGGCATAAAGCCTTACCACGCACTATCTTAGTATGATGAATTTCAACATCAAATTCCTGGATCTTGGTGACCCAACCAACGCGTTTATCACCCATCTCTCCTTGAATGATGAAATTTATTACATCAGGATGTATAACATAGACAACTGTTCTACTCTGAGATATGAAATGCTTGAATTTCTTAAGAGATTTCATGACAACATACACCTGTTTTTCAATGAAATTATACTTTGCCTGATGAGGTAAAATAACCTGACTAAGGAAAGATATGGGCATTTCATTCCCATCGTCCCCTTTCTATGTGAGTACTGCGGCATAAATTTCATCTTCCCCAACTGCATACAGAATGAAATCCTTTGAATAATCAGGATTAATCAATACAGGAGCCTGCGCTATTCTATCCTTAATTTCTTGGAATGCTTCTTTCCTTTGAGTCGTCCATTTAAAGTCTGGATCTTTCTTCAACAACTCAGTCATAGGTTTCACAACCTGGGAAAAATCAGAAATGAACTTCCTGATAAAATTAATCTGTCCAAAGAAAGATTACAGTTCTTTCTTGTTGGCAGGGACTAAAATTTTCTTCAATGCTTCAACTCGGGCTGGATCTATTGCTAAACCATCCTTTGAAATAACATGCCCCAAAAGTTTACCTTCTTTCATTGCAAACACTGACTTCTTTGGATTAATGGAAATACCGAACTCTCGGCATTTTCCAAAAATTTGCCTCAGATGCGAACCGTGATCTTCCCGTCTATGTGAAAATACAGTCATATCATCAAAATAAATAACAATAATCTTGTTCAAGAATTCCTCGAATGCAATGTCCATGGCTCTTTGGAAGGTAGCCCCAGCATTTAATAGTCCAAAAGGCATTCGCTGATAAGCAAAAGTGCCCCACTTAGTTGTGAATGTTGTCTTGTACTGATATTCATCTCTAACCCAAATCTGGTTATATCTAGAGAATCCATCCAACAGTGAAAAGCGCTGAGCCCTAGCAACAACATGCAGTATTTGATCTATACAAGGCAAGGGATAATGATATTTCAAAGATGCATGGTTCAGATTCTGAAAATCTACACACAGTCATATGTCTCCATTTTTCTTTTGAACTGGAACCATATTAGCAACCCAAGTCGAGTGCTTAACTGGATATATAATCTTAGCTTGCAGCATTTTCACCAGCTCGACCCTCATAAGAGTCTCAATCTTTGGATTTACTGGTCGTTGCTTTTGCCTGAAAGGTCTGACTCCTTCCAATTCAATAGTATGCTACACAATCTGTTTATCATATCCTTTCAGATCTTCATGACTCCAAGCCACAATATCAAAAAATTCTTGACACAGTTGCCTGATTTCTTGCAGTTCATCAGGAATAGAATCAGTTCCAATATTAATAACCTTGTTGGGCTCTAATTGCATCTCCATGTACTCTTTCTTATCAATCTCAATCTGATGTTTCTTGGACCGATCATGCTGATCAAACAAAATTTCCAGAGTTATAAGACCCTTCGGTATGTGATTATTTCGTAACTGAATTAGACCTTCAGCTTCTTCGTGCTCCAAGGTTCTCCCTTTGAAAGTGGTAGCTTCATGAATCAAAAAATTGACAATTTGCTCATCATCCTCAAAGACTTGCCAAAAAGTATCCTTGTCTGGGACACTTGGCCTGTACACCATCCTTACTGTCTTTTGTTTCTTCACTACCTGCTCAATAGGAGAAAAATTGGCTCCAAGAGATGCTAGGAGATCTGCATGCTTATTCAGCTCTCAGGAAATGGCTTGAATATTCAGAGCTATGAAAAAATCAAACAGGTCCCAAAATTGGTTGTGGTATGCTTTGAGATAATGCTGCTTAGAAATACACTTGTTTGTGACTTGGTTTACAATAAGCTCAGAATCACCAAAAATCTATAGCTGTTCAATTCCTAACTTCCTTGCCTTTTTCAAACCTAAGCATAATGCTTCATACTCGGCATTATTAGTACAATTCCAAGTAAGACGGTATGAATATGTTCTTTTTAAACCAGAAGGAGAAATCAAAACAATACCTATACCTACACCGTTTTTGCATCTAGCCCCATCAAAATATAATTTCCATAGTTGATCTATAACAGAACTCTGATCATCTTGGTTAGAAAATACCTGTCTTGTGCCACCCTCTGGTTTTTGAATAGAATAACAGCCAATTTCAATCTCCATCATGGCATTGAAATCAAGCATGGAAAACTGATCGTCCAACTGGAGCTCATCTAAAACATCATGCATCAAAACAGAATCCTCTGACTCTTCGGTTAGCATGTTAACAGACTGCATGTTTTTTTTTGCTTCTTCCAGCTTCTCAATGTGAAAAGAGGAAGGTTTTTCATTCTGGATCCTGAATATTTTTCCTTTGAAAGGGATTTCTAAGTGGGAATAATCCAGTGCTAGGTAACCCCCCAACTTTGCAGTAAACTCTCTAGATAAGCACATACTAAAATAGGGTTCTAAATCTACCACAACAATCTCTTGAATGACTATAATCTGAGGCATAGTATGCAAAACAATTGGGACATCCTTGATTACACCCACCATTTACAGGAGTGCCATCTAACTACAAAATGTCAGGGCTACTTCGTGTGTATTCCATGCCCATAACCTCATAAAATGCCTTTGGCATGACAGTTGTAGCAGCTCTAGAGTTGATCATACAGTTATGCACAATACAACCCTCTATTTGCAGTGATAAATAAAACGGGGGTGGTCTATTTTTACCAATGACAAAAGTGGTTAAGGCTTGAGCATAAATTGTCTGGGTAGGACCCATATCACTATCCTTCATAGATTTTAAAGATTCTTGCAATAAATCTACCTGGCCAGGCAACTGCAATGCATCGTAAATACTAACCTTAGCTGGGGTCTTCTTCAGTTCTTCAACAATGTTGTATGCAACCGCAGTAGATTCCTTCTTTTCAATAGGATGTTCATATCTGGTTCGATACTGCTGAGTGGCTTCCACTCTTAGCCTCTTCGTCAATGAAGGATACTTCAACTTTTCTTGAGCTTGCTCTTCTGCTTCTGATCTTGCTTGTGTAGTTGTAGCCTTTTCTTTAACTCTGTGGGAAACAGGATCCTTCGGCAAAATAGGTGCATCAGACTTTGGAACTGGCACAGGAGTTTTTACTGTCTTCTTCAAATCAGCTGGCACTTTTAATGGTTCTAACTCAGCAAGATCAACTGTCACAGACTTCTTTCTAGTCCTTGTAAGAACTGAAACTTGTTCTTCTAGTGGAGTCATTAGGCTATGGCCTGCCTCAGAGATCATATTGACTTGCCCTCCTGAAGAACTAGCAGCCAATGTCTGCACATAATTTAGATGGACCATGCAAGTATCTTCGCCATGGGGATCATTACAAGTCGAACACCAATACATTCTTTCAGCAAGGACTGCATCTTCATTTACCAAAGCAGTCAGGCTTTTCTCAGGTGCTTTGCTTGTTGAAGCATCTTGGTCTCTAGTAATTGGCAAGGGTTGAAATCTCCTTGGCTGGAAATCTCGCTTAGCTTGCTTCCTTTCAATAAGCGTGATCTTGTTACCCATTGCTCTTGATTAGCAGATTTTACCTCTTGCAAGAGTGCTGAATAAGGATCAGAGTTTACCGATGCAGGAGGTGCTGGTAAGGGCAAGGGTGCTGGTGGAGTCGATAATGCTAGAAATGAGGTGCAGGCAGGGAATGGCAGAATGCTGGGTGCAGGCAACTGAAGGTTTGCTAAAGTAGACAACTGAGGAGCTGGGATAGGTGCAATTTGTGGTGCACTAGAATTACATGATGGGATAGGGTACATAGTAGACATAGATTGCGCAAAAGAACTAGGATATAAATGTTGTGGAATATTAGGAAGAATGGGCATTGCTACCTTTGGGGGAAGCCTGTCGATTGCAATCAAATATGCCTTCACCTTCTATGCTTGCTCGAATAGTTCTGGGAAATTCATTACATTGGACTGCCTAATTGCCAAGCCAATATCTATATTAAACGCTCAGAGGTAGTAAAATGTAGCTTGCTCAAGGGTAGGGCGAAGTCCTTTAGGTACTCGCTGCCAGCTCCTAGTAAAGCGAACATTAAAATCTGCTATTGCCTCCTGCGGATGCCTCTAGATTGCATTAAACTGGTGCAACAATGAAAATGGGTCAGCCTGTTCATGAAAATTCTTAACTAACAGTTCTCCTGGCTGATCCCAGGATGCAATAGTGCCTGGTTGCAGAGATCTATACCAATACAACAATTTTCCTCTCAAAGATAACACTAGTAACTTCACCATTACATATTCATCTGTTATGTCATGAATGGCTGCCAGAGAAGCCACATCATGAATATGTTTGTATGCAGTCTTTCCCATACCATCATAAGTTGGCAATGCCTTCAAGGCAGCCTGGGGAACTGGATTTTGAGCCTGGAGATTCAAGGCCCCTGAGCTATTCCATGCTGAAAACTGCCTAGGTGGAGGATACTGGGCCATTGGAACTAGTGTATGTAACTGAGAATATGGAAAACTAGTAACAATACCAGGGATTTGTGTGGGTATGGCAGAGGATACAAGCAATTGGGAAATCAACCTAGAATGCTCACCACTTCTTGTGCTGTCAAGTTCAAAAAACTCGACAAGATCTCCAACTTTCTTAGACTGTGATCTCGTGATCATGAAGTACAGCTTTCACTGCATCCACAACCAAAGATTTTTGAATACTGTAGAGTCACAAAATGCTCTAACTTTATGGTATGAAGGCGAACATTAAACCTTCAATGCTATAGGATCTTTCTGAGATAGAAGAAGTTTGTCCCACCGGGCGTGCCAAAAACTGTTGGTCACGAATCTGCCATAGGAAAGGATTTTTATAGAAAATGCACCCTAGACCCAGCCAACATTGAGGCTGGGAGAAAGAAATGTCTCCCAGACCAATCTCTAGAGTGGGTTGGTTCCCTTACTATTCTAAATTTGTTTTTAGATCAAAGTTACAGGAAAGAAATTGTAAAGCTGCAGAAAGAAATAGGAAATATGGTCGTAGGCCGAATTTATCTGATCGGGAAAGAACAATAGCAAATAACTCTAAGTACAACAACAACAAATAACAAAATACAATGACGTGATCCACTCACAACCTTGCGTAGATGACCTCCAAAATAACATTCCAGAACTCACTCTTTTACTAGCAAATGTTAAAACTCAATACAGAATTAAAACTAAGCAGCAAATAAGAAATGCAAGCACAAATTAGGAATGCAGAGTACAGAAGGGAAAATACACAAAAAATCGCTTGCAAAACCAGAGATCCGAATGTCTTATATTCATGCAAAGTACTTGAAAAGCTTTCAGCAAAAGTATCTCTCTCTCCCGATACTTTCTCTTGATATTTACATTGATTTATATAGAGGTCTTGCCTCTGTGCAACATTTAAAATTTGCAATGTACATCCTCGAGATCTACAAATTATGCAATGGAAACAAGGAGATGATATCCTTAAACAACCTCGGAACAATAAGAAATTAAATGCCATAAGGAAGAGTCGGTCATCTTCATTAAATGATGTTCTTGAAAATATGCATAAAACCATTAGAAAAATCATGAACAACAGCTTTGAAATATAGAAATCTTCAATTCTGGTAGCTTGGGCACGTTCTTCTACCTTGATCGCATCGAAAAGCAGTAACACATTTAATTCTGGAGTGCTTTGAATCATCAGAACTCTCAAAACTGCATTGGACCGTTTGAACCGCTTTCTGGCACAAAACTGTAATAGGTCACGAAATCGCGATAGGTCACGAAATCGCGATAGCTTTCTGCTCCGTACGCCTCTGTCGCTTTGAACTCGCGAAAAACAACCATGTTACGAAATCGCTACACATTCGGCTTCTTTATCTCCTTCGCAAGCTTGCACCACAAAAACACAATGTTGTGCGATTTTGCGATGTCCATACAATTATGCTCTTTCGTTGCTTTGTTTCTGCAAAAATGTGACACTACATGATTTCGCTACATCCTTCATCTCTCTGTTCTCTTTGCTGCATCAAATCGTGAAAACATGACATCGTGCGATTTCGCTGCATCTTTCCATTGGCACTTTCATCATTCTCTCCATGTCGCAAAAATGAGACAATGCACGAAATCGCTACACTATCTTCTCACTGCTTAGTCTTGGCTTTTACATCACAAAAATCCGACATGTCATGATTTCGCTACAATTTTCTGCTTTTTGTACGGTCTTGGGTCTAAGCCACAAAAATGCAACACTCTTGCCTTAGTATCTCTTCAACTTCCACCATGTCATGATTTCGCTACATTTTTGTTTCTTTGGAATTTGCTGTTCACCAACCGCAAAAATGGAACACTGCACGATTTTGCTATGTTTCTCCACACTTAGTCTTTCTTCAACAATGTGTCACGAAATCGCTACCATTTCTTGCCTTTTTCACTGATCTCACTTTCTGTCATGATTTCATGATGTCTTTATCTTGCTTGAATGTTTTCTCAAAAGTGTCATGATATCGCTATGCCATTCATGCCTTCCTGTCCACCCATGTCGTGAAAACGCAACACGTCACGATTTCGCGACGTCTTTTGCTTTGTGTACTGTGTGCCATATTTTGTCGTGATTTCGCTACGCTTTTGAGTCTCATCGCTCATCGCTCAGTTATGTCATTATTTCATGACAAATTTTTCGCTTTGCCCTGCCATTGACCATTTGACCACGAAAATCTAACACGTCGCGATATTGCAATGGTTTTGCCCCCTGCTGCCGTTGACTGCGTTGACCACGATTTTGCGACACGTCGTGAAATCGTGACGATTTTTTGACTTGGCTCTCCATGCTATTTTTTTGTCGTGATTTTGTGACAGTATTCGGACTTAGTCATTTTTTGCATCAACCTGTAGAGAAGTTAGAATTGCAACAGCTTAAGCATGAATAATCAACAATCAAAATAAATGTGGCAAAAATGACAACAGGGACTCACTAGTAGAAGGATGAGATAGTAAGCACCCTCTAAGGTGTGTTGCCCCATCCTCCAAATCATGTGTGTATGATAGTTCATCTCGATGATGAGCTTGATAGTCACCTAGTAAAGTTTTGAGCTATGTCATATCCCCCCATAGCCTAGCTACCTCACCACTATCCAATACCCTCTGGCTTGAGCTCCCTGCTATAACCTATGCTCAAAAAGTAGCTAACTCTTCTGCTTACTCCTTAATCACTATTTCCTACCTCTTAATATTTTCTTGAGTAGTTTGCACCTATGCTTGTAGTAGATCCCTATCCTCTATGTAATCCCTCTACTCCTATATCCCTCTAATAAACTTACCATGTAGCTTAGTAATGGTGGTATCCTATTCTGCCAACTATGCCTACACTTCTTGCTCATCAAAATCATCCTCATCATAATCCTCCTATTTATCCTCTATATCTATGTTATCCATCCACTCATAATCTATCTGGTGATGTGCATGTCTCTCCCTTGAGTCTATTTCCTCATCATGTCACTCACCTAATTCAATATCCTTCCCATCTAGAGCCTTAGTTGGAACCTCATATAGAGCCTACCTATAACCCTCCCTTATCACTATATATATATATATACCACTTCATAGTGGTCCCTCCCCTTGCACTGGTGCATCACCCACTAGGAGTCATACTTTTTTATGGTCTCAACATCATCTCGCTTAGATATGACATCTACAGGATTTGCCTCCTCTCCAACTATCTCCATTATTGGAAAAGTAAGTATCCTATCATATGCCAAGTATTAGTAGATCATTGGCTTGCTAGGCAGTCCTTGGCATATCCCAAACTACTACATCACACAAGAATGTGGGAAATACTCTCACTCAGTCCCATGTTGACGAACAAACCATCTCCCTCACCGTACCCATCAAAGCTACACCTCAGACTCATGCCATGCTATACAATATTTGTATGGTCTACAGGTAACCTCATCTACCCTGAGCTGTGTAAATGAATCTGTATAGTGATCAATCATACCTAAATAAGGATGGATCAAACCCCTCTCCTAGTACCACTACCAAAGGATACCATATCCTATCTCCACATTCGTGAGCTATGCTCATGTCATCCAATGTAGTCCGTACGATCAACCCATGACAATGTGCTACCATAACCACACCTACAACAGAAATCTCAAGCCCAATCCTTTTTTCCCATGGAAATGGATCTCATATAGCTCATCATAAAGCTATGCTAGCAAATTAGTACCCCACGCCATCACTAGCGACCTCTCTATGGTGCACTCCACCAGTAAAAATACCAACTCCAAAAAGTTTGAGGGGAACCTGGATCTTGATTATTATAGTAGTAATATATTGGAGATAAGTGTCATTAGAAAGGCATGTCTCCTATTCAAGACCTCTACCTCATACCATAGCTCCACTAGGATGCCTCTTTTAGGCAAGTCTCATAATGCCTCACACTAGTCCTCTCTGAAATACCTCTGTAAAATCATGTTTCTAATATCCTAATGAGTAGACATAATCATATGTCCCTCTATTGGAATACAAAATATCTAGTAGACATGCTCTAACATCACTATCATCTCCATGGTCAGCAAGTGGAAGTTGTTAGTGTGAGGATCCCACAAATCTATCAAATCCATCAAGTAGGCTCTATCTCCCATAAGTGGCTCTAACCATGTCACTTGATTGATACCAATGGTGTTAATACATTTCCAATAATACTCTATCATTAGGTCCCTAGAGATCTAAAATACAATCAAAAATTGATATCGGCTCTTGATCACCTAGCAGGGGTAAGCAATATTAAAAAATAAAAAAACCACCTAAAAAAATGGTACATTTTTCTTTCAAAATCATGGTCATCCCATATAGGAATGACCACCAAATTAGAAATCATCCCACCCAGGGATGACCACCAGTGGCACCCCACCCAAGGATGGTTCCCAAAATGCTCAAAAATAGCCTCTCCACCTAGGGACGACCACAAAAAACAAGCAAAAAAACCTCATAAAAATACAAAAAATAAAACAAAATTGTAGAAAAATAAAAATTAAAGCACAAAATAATAAATTCTACCACTAATGAGGTTTATTTACCGATATTTAGTGTGTTTCATTGGCAAACATGAAAATAATTACATTTCCAAAATTAACAAAGGATAGTTGCAAATTTAGCCTTTACTCGTCTCGTGCCGGCTCTGTCGCTCGTCGAGTCTAGAAGCTATCTCATGGTGATTATTGGATGGTTTTGACAACACTGTACTTAAAAAATTCATTCTCATATTCACCTCTTAATATACCAAGTTATAAATGTGCAAATAAACCTCATTTTTCCAATTTTGAGCTTAAATGTCTCTAGAATAAGCATGGCCACCCCAAGGTGGGATGGTTGCCAAATTTGGTGACCGTCCCACCCTAGGACGACCGAAAATTTTTAAACCATCCCACCCTAGGATGGACATGAATTTTTTAGCCATCCCACCCTACCATGAATGTTGTAGTCATCCCACCCTGGGATGACCACCAAAAAACACCAAATAAACATTAAAAAAAAGTAAAGAAGGCCTAAAAACCACCAAAAGCTTAACAAAATTGATAAATTTCAATCAATATCCATTAGAAAAACAATAAAAATACATAAATACATATCTTTTCTCATCATAAAATATCACAAAATTAAAAAAAAAAAGTAAATAATCATCAAAAATATCAAGTGAGCCTCGTATTTATATATTTACCCTATAAACTTGGTGATTGCAGCAACTTGCGCTCCATGCAATCTAGAAAGATGAGTAAATATCCATAAGGCCATTTAAACCAAATTATTTATTGATGAATTTAAAATTCTCCACTTCAATCCCAAATAAGGCCATTGTAATCATACTACTCCATGGGAATGACGTATTCATTTCCTTTCTTCCATGAAATATCATCAAAAACCACCAAAAATCTTAACAAAATTGATAAATTTCACAATGGGTAAAACTAAAGGAACCCTAATAAATTCATATTAGTCAAGCGACTCATCACTTTCATTATTGGTCATTCCCTCATCAACTCATCATTTGAGGAGGTAGTCATAATTACCAATTCATAAGCAAAATCAATACTCAAACACTCAAAAGTACAACTTGCATACATTCAAAAGAATTATTACCAAAGATAATATCAATCCCATGCTGTGGTACATAACTAAGAACCAATTCTACAAAACAAAATCTTGGTCTATTTTAAGCCTTGGAATGACTCCCAAAACATGCTTATAAGCAAAACAAGGAACGAAGACCAAGTATACCATAAGCCTAAACCTGTTTGAATAGTGCGGCTAAAAGGTTTACCAAAATCAAATCCTTCAAATATCTCAAAACCAAGGATTCCAAAAATGTATGCTTCTTCCATGATGGGGGCATCTAAAGTGTGTTAGGTTACTAAATAACATTAATTAGTTGATAGTTTAGTCATCTATGTTTGCTTCGCTTTATGTTTCACACAATGCATCACAAAAAGGGGCACCTGTAAACACTAAAATCGCATCAATATAATTAGACTACTAAGATGCACTCTTATCAGAACCATATGCCCCTTGGGCAATTCTTAGGGGTTAAATAGTGGTCCTTACCACTTTTAGAAAGTTCTACCCCACTTTTGGGAAGTTTTGGGCCATGCCGCCATGGTCATCCCACCCCTAGATGACCACCAGTTCATGGTCATCCCACCTAGGGATGACCACCAATAGCCACCTCTGGGTGGGATGGCCACCAAAAGTCACCCCTTAGGGGGACATCCAAGACCTTGGACTCTCAAAAAGTCAGTAGGACAAATGGCAATAAAATTCTACCATTTATCCTACCCATTGATTTATGACAGATTGAAGGCATGTCAATTCAGTCACAAACCTACAAATTGGAGGTTTCTCCCACCCAATGCATGATAAGGTTTTGACATATGGTGGCACTTGCCTCGCATGGCCAAAATTACCAATTTATCCTTGTGATATCTTGAGCTATAAAGTGGAGCCAATCCACCCAAAATAAAAAAAGGAGTATTTTGCTATACTTCATCACAAAGTGCTATCGATATTCAACCCCCTTTTCATAGTGTGTTTTTCCTTGAAATATCCATCAATCGAAGGAGATTTCCTAGTGATCCCAAATACACAAATATATTTCAAAACCCACCCATTTTAGTGAATTAGATCACCAAATTTGACAAAAACACCCCTAGGAATAGTTTGAACCAGATCTTAGAACAATTGGATGTAAAAACCACCGGGTTTGGTGTCCACCCCACCCTGGGCAGTTAAAAATCCCAATTGTAACACCCAAGTATGACCATAAAATCTGCATCTAATTTAATCTCTATTTTAGTATAGATCAATTATAGAGTAGAATATATGCACTATACTAAGTTTTGTGCCATTTTGAGTAGTTTTGCACCCTCTATTATGATTTTTGCTTTTCATATTCAATATTTCATGCATCTTTGTGACTTCATTTCAATACACATATGCTATTAAAAAATTTGACTTCTTTGTGTGTAGATCCAGGTATTTCAGTACGCAATGAAGGGGTTACAAGTTTGAATATGGATAGATCATTACAACGGTACCAAAAACTTGCTCTTAAGGGATTCTTGAGTGTGAGAAAAGCCTTGAAGAACATCTGAGTTTTTGAAAGGATTAGATCCTTTTGACACCTTGTAATGATTGTATCAATTCAGAGCCCTCAAGGGGACACATTGTAACCATGGATTCTACAAGTTGATTAATATAAAGAGGACCTCCATTTATTTTATATATTGTTATCATGTTTACAATTAAATAACGCTTTTGAATGCTTAAATCAATAGATGCAATTTATTTCCCTTTGTTAGATGCACCATTTTTCCGCTCTACATGAGCAATTTTATTGCTAGTTTATGATAAAATTTAATGGTAGGTTCTTTACATTAGTATTCTTCATTTATTTTCTTGATAACAAGTTGAGAATCACCAAATATACTGATACACTTTATACCCACAACTATATCTTATTGAAGGTCTAATATTAAGGCTTCGTACTCTATAGTGTTTTTTGTGCATTGGAAGTCAAGTTTGAATGATAAGGGGATGGGTACCATTTGGGGTGTATGAAACATGACTCCAACAACTTGACCTTTATTGCACTTAGAGCCATAAAATAATAGTGTGATATCGATGTCTTTCTCCAGAATGGCATCTTCTTCTTGTTTGATGATAGTGAATATCAAATTATCTGGGAGCTCAATAATCAAGGGATGATCACTAGATAGTGGAGCTTCCGCAAACTGATCGGCTATGACCTGATATTTAATGAATTTTTGGCTAATGAACTCAAGGTTAAATTTAGTAAGAAGCATTATCCATTTAGCGGTGCAGGTGTTATTGTAAGTTCAAGACATCATATAATGCAAAGGATTCTCTCTAGCTATGACATATGTTGTTTGACTAAGCATGTAATGTCTGAGCTTCTTAGTAGAAAAAACCACTGCTAAGCTCAATTTTTCTACATAAGCGTATCTAGTTTCATAGCTTACCAATGTTCGACTAATGTAATAGACAACTTGCTCTTGATTTTCTTCATTATTTTGTGCAAGCATTGTCCCTAATGTAAAGTTTGTTGCTGAAACATATAGATAGAAGGGGACCCCCGCATGAGAAGGAGCTAATACTGGTGGAGAAGCTAGGTATTGACTAATGTCATCAAAGAATTTTTAGCACTCATATGTCTAAGAAAATGGCACCCCCTTTTGTAGCAGGTGATTGAATAACTTGTATTTGTCAGAAAGTTACGCAATGAAATGATGGATCAATTGGATCTTTCCTTGTAAACTATGCAATTCCTTTAGATTTGTTGAGGGATGCATCTCCATTATAGCCTTGACCTCATTTGGGTCCACCTAAATGCCTCTTTTGGAGATAATGGACCCTAGTAGTTTGCCAAAGGTAACACCAAAGACAAATTTATTGGGGTTCAACCTTACATTATGCTCTAGAAGTCGATCAAAAACATTATCCAATACACCAATGTGCTCTTTTCGAGTTTTATATTTTTCCAAGAGATCATCCACATAATATTCGATAATCTTATGCATATAGTCATGGAAAATGTATGTCATGGCATGTTGATAAGTGGCATCTATGTTTTTAAGGCCAAAGGGCATCACCTTGTGCCAAAATGTTTTCCAAGGTGTAGTGAATGTTATTTTGTGTTGGTCATTAGGATTTATTCAAATTTGGTTGCATCTTGAAAAACCATCCATGAGAGAAAGCATTTAATGGCTAGCGTAGGTGTCAAAAAGAGTATCAATGTTTGGGAGAGGAAAATCATCCTTAGGACATGCTTTCTTAATATCTCGAAAGTCAGTGCAAATGCATATCACCCCATTAGGCTTACAAATGGGTACCATGTTTGAGAGCCACTCAGGATAATCAATGGATACAATGAAGCCCACATCTAATAGCTTTTGAAGCTCTTCTTTGATGAATAGGGAAATGGTAGGATGTATTATTATAAGTTTTTGTTTGACTGGCTTAGCATAAATATGTAAAGTAATATTATGGACAACCAAATTAGGGTTAAGACCAATCATATATTTATAGAACCATGCAAAATTCCTTTCTTCCTCTTGAGTAGAGCAATTAATTAATCTTTTTCATATTTGGATAATCTTTTACAAAGCTTGACAAGTTGGGTATTATCAATATCTGAACTAAGGTTCACATTCATGGTATCTTCAATAGACATGTGATAATCTTCCTTAATTTTATGGGGAGTTGGGATCAGCCAAATGTCATCTATGATGTCATCAAAATCTTCTAACTTATCCTCATCTATGTCTGCCTAGAAAACCTTGGGATTCAAAGGTGACAGTGAAGGTGAAGGGGATGGATAAATGTAGTTGGATGAAGCCCTTAAAAATTTCTCAAATAGGATAAACTTAAAAAATGATGGTGGTGAGGAAATTCGATCCATATCTATAAGGATCATGTCAATAAGAATTGGCTTTGCCAAATCATATGGATTACGAAGGGGAGCAAATAAGTTAGTAGGATTCATGTTGACTTAAGCGAAAATGGAGGAGGTGAAATGGATGGGATGGACATATACTAATAACCAATGCTAGGAAATTGGTAAACCTAGACAACAGTGAGCAACATAAATAAATGCACTTAACTAAATGCTATATACATAAAATACAAAAAAATAAAATGTTTTGTTTTTTTTTTTGCATTATATATATATATATATATATATATATATATATATATATATATATTACAATTTTGGTTGATAAGATGGACTAATGAGATGGAGTTGGTGGTTAACCGATAGGTTCGGCTTGCTCTTGTCGAAGAAGCAAGAAAAATATGGGCTCATGGATGGGGAAAATTCTAAGATAAAACTCATCTTGTTTGGTGTGGAGAATTATGAGCTTCGATTTAGAAGCTATCGATATGAGGTCAAATTTTTCGTACATTTCCTCATCAGAGTCATCGGGGTGTAGGGTTTCTTCTTTTGAATTCATATTAAGCCTTTGGAATTCTTGTTGAAAAGAAGAGATGGTGGTAAGTGGGTGATAACCTAGACCTAAGTGGTCATGCACTTCTTAATATGGGATATCAATAAGCTGAGGTACTCCCTATTCATATCAGCCTAAGCCATGTCTTTTCCAATTATGTCTATGAAAATAGTGAGATGGAAAACCTATCATTTGTTGGATATTTGTGGGTGGTGTTTGTTTGGGTTCTTTTGGAGAATAGTATTAGACAAATATTCTATCCCCATACACAAAATTTATGCTATTAGACACCAAACCCATATTGTATACCACTCCTATAGACAAAGGTGGGTCATGTGGATGATCGAAATACTTGGTAGTTGAGATATTGTGCGATGTGATTGTGATGTTTTAGAACACATATTTACCAATACTAGGGTTGATGAGGTGGACCTCAACTTGGGATGATGAGGATGAAGTGGACATAGGAGTATCATGGTTGGCTAATGGCTCAAATTATGGGGAATATGTGGGCATCTCACATTTTGACAATTCAACTTGTGAAACATTGACTGATGGAGATGGATTTGGTTGTGACCAATGAAGGGGATGATGATGTGGATGACATGTATTGGGTTCGAACACATGTAATTGTAGTCAATGATGATGATAATGAAGGTGTAGAAGTGGATGCTTGGTTGGAATTGGTGATGGGAAGCTCCTCAGGAATGGGAGCTTTTGATGAAGGATTGGATGGAGTGATTGATTATGTGGTGGATGACGTGAGGAAAATGTAGGTAGAAGGAAATATGGATTCATAAGGATTCAAGATGAAATTGAAATACGTAATGGCTCAACATCTGCCGGTATGCAATGTACTTGTCCTTTGTGTATGTATTTTAGACATTGATGTAATATGGAAAGGACACATCTGATTTCTCTCATCCAATACCTTCTAAGAAGTACATTGTATGCCATGGATCCTTCTAAGATGTGGAACAAGGTATGCAATTTTTTTACCCCTACTTCAATGGGCAAAACAATCATGCCAACTATAGAGTAGAGAGCATCGTTAAATGCTTTCAATGTGAAGGTGTATTAGGTTATGTGAGATAGAGGAAGATTGAGATAATGGAGGATAGATGTGGTGATGATGTTAATGGAGGAGTTAGTATCAATTAAGACTCTTTTGAATGGATTCATGTCAATTTTAACCATTATATACAATGGAGGGTCCATCGATTTTGATGAGATTGGTTTAATATAAAATTCATAAAACATGATGGAAGGCTCCATGCATGTTTGAATAATCCCTACAAAGTTATTAAAGGCATTGATATCCATTAATGCCTCATGATGTTTGGGAGATTTCTGAATTAGTTCATAAATAGACATTTTTGATGAAGCCATTTTTAAACTCGTGTTTAATCGGCTACTCAAAGAAATGATTGGCCTTTAGGGGTGGTTTATGGGATGACTTGATCGATTGGAATGGTTGGGAATGTGGATTATTGGAGAAGGATTTGGATAAATTTGGATGGGTGGTGATGGAATAGGTTGAGACTCCCTTGCTTGTGAGTTCATGGGTTGTTGAACAGGTTGTTGTCATGCATCTTGTTGATTGTTTTATCGTTGTTGACCTCGGGTTACCACATGAATGGTACCTATAAAACCTTGGTACTATTGAACATGGTTAACTTTATTGGGAGGGGTCTTGATGTTAGACCCTCCCATTGTGGATTACACATCCTCATGATGAGGATGTGGTGTTTGGAAGATTCCAAGCTTTTGGTTTTATTGATCTAGGGAGTTGTCAAGCTTGATGGTCCCCAATTCAATGAGATCTTGTACACTATCCTTAAACACATGGCAGTTATTTATGTCATGTCCATTTTTTCTATGATAAGAGAAAAACAAATGTTCCTTGTAGTTTTTACCACATATGGTAGGATCATCTAGTTTGATCTCAAGTAAAGAAAGTCTATTGGTGTCATACAACCTTTGTAATATGGAGGCATAATATTCAAATAAAGGGGTGTATTGTTAATTTTTTCTAATAGATTATGAACAATGGTGATTCTCCATAGTTAGCATTGTATTTTGCATAGATTGGATTATTGAGGGTACCACACGATAGGTAATTTATTGTGGTGGTTGTTGCATTGGTTTTTTTTGAGCCATTATCGACTGGTTCATGACCATTTGATTGATGTGATTGGTTTAATTGGATGAATTGGCTTATGTTGATTTAGTTTGGCTAGAATAATTGCTTTTTATTGGCCCTTTTTTTGCCATTCCTTATTTCTTATTTTAAGTATACCTTCTTGGATTTTTATCTCCTTGATGACACTAGCCTGGGCAAGAGCTTCCTCAAATGAACAATATGTTTGCAAGTGAAGCATCCAAGAAATTGGTTTTAGGCAGCTCTTAGTGAATATCTTAATAAGGTCTTCCATTGGTAGGGTGAATGGCATTTTGGTAATGATGGTCCTCCAATGATTTACAAAATCATATATAGACTCATCATGATTTTGTTTCTTACATTAAGGGTAAATCATCTAAATAATTGGACAACCAATTTTTCTAAAGTATAAATACTATGATTGGAAAATTGGTTATACCACTCTATGGCATCTCCCTCAATGATTGAGGAAATATGTAGAGCATGAGAACATTATTGTTTTGAATTCCGAAGCATGAGTGCACGAATGTGCTCACATGCTCTCTAGGGTCCTCAGTCCCTTTGAACTTGTCAAACCTTAGTACCTTGAAGTCTTCTAGATATTGAGGTGATGGTACTGAAGGGTGAATTGGTTGATTGATTAATTGAAATAAGGTTAGCTTTTGGTTATTGCAATCAAGAGTATGTTGTATCAAATTATCAATCTATTGTTGTGTAGCCTTGATTCTAGGGTCTTCCTCATGAATGTGAAAGCCCTGAATCATTTTATTATTATATGAAGGGGTGGTAAGATGTTGTGGAATAACATAATGATGATGGATAAGTAGAGTGGATTAGAATTGATGATGATAAGATTGATTGAGAAATTATGGTGAATGTTTAAAGGAGGAAAATGCATGAGGACTATAGTTGGGTTGACCTATGGAAATGGAATGGGTATGGATGGATGGAGGTGTAGGGATGGAAACCACTAAATATTATGGTACCCATTATGGACTTTGTGTGATGAAGGTGGGTTGAGTGGAAATTGGGTTGAGTGGAAATTGATTGACTTGAACTTGCTATTGAGAATTCTACCGCTTCTTCAGCAATTTGTTGAAATGTTCCCATGCTTCATGAATTATCATATAATCATTGGAAGGCATGGATGATGATGGAATAGATGATGTAGATGGTGGACAAGTGGAAATGGAAATTGCAACTTGATTGGATGAAATGGGAACTTGTGAAGCAACATTGACTTGTGCTTCATACAAGGGGTTGGTATAGGTGGATACATATGAAGTTATAGGAGCACATGATGGTTGGGGAATGGAGAAATGGGATGAAGGTGCAACTGATGCCTCAAAAAGAGAGTTAGTGTACACTTGGGTGAAGTTGTATGGTTGGGAAGGAATAAATTCCTACTGTAAAGAAGGATATTTATCCAAGATATTATGGATGGGCTACAAGACATAATTAGCCAATTTTTAGAAAGCCTCTACTTTGGCCATGTCTATGTGAGTGATGGTGTGTTCAATTGTAGGTGAAGATGATTCAGTTTGTGGAAGAGATGTGTAGGTGTATATGTGTGAGACATCAATAGCCTGCACAATGTGTGATGGACTCACAGACAAATATATGCAATCTATATGAACCACACTGATGCGATTTATCATAGAAGTGGTAGGAAATGAAGATGAATAGTCCATAGATATATTATTTTGGTTTAAATATTTGTTCTAATTTCTTGTTAATACCATAAGCTACTAAACCAAATGTAAAATGTGTTGTAAATAAAATGCATAAATGGAAATTCAAAAAAATCAAGTGAAGACAATCAATGTTATGTTTATACAACTGTGTCTTACCTCATTCATTAATTATATCCTTTTAATGTTTTTACTTATTTTTTTTGTGTGTGTTTAAATGAACTAATATGAAATTACAATGGATGAATACTATGGCTAGGAATTGGCAATGATATTCTTATTGGTCATAAAATCTAGCAAGTTTTCTTGGGAGTAACCTATGGTGTCTAGGGGTAGAGATTTATGGATGGAGATGAAACCCACTATCACCATATCTCAAGCAATGATTGGTGATGAAATACAACCATTACTGTTAAAAGTACCATGTGCAGTGTGTGATTCCTTTAAAAATTTTAGTTTTCTATTGTGCTCATACAATGTCAAAAAGTGACTGCTTTCATCAATCTAAATAAGAATCCAACATAAAAATATCAATTTCCCAAAGGAAGTAGAGTACACTGCTTAAATCCCTCTTTGAACAGTAGGGGTTTCATCTACTCATCCACCTTGAATCACCAAATGCAGGGGTACTTTTGTTATTTTAAATTTTGTTCCTCTTTAGATTAATAAAAACATAAATTTATAATCCTAGGATGCACACTATTTTAGGATTTTAATATTTTATATGCAGATAAAAGGCGCACCACGCTAGAAAGAATGCATTCTTTTAAAATGGAAATGTGTTATGTGTAAATGAAACTATATGCAACATCTATTTTGATGCTTAAATGCACACTAAAATGATTGTTTCTAATAGATATATTATTATGTTCTTTTTAATCCAATATCTAAAAGAAAATAATTAAAAAATGTAAAATGTAAAAATGTGTAAAATAGAGATTAGGGTTTCAAGGTAAGATTATAGAGAAGCCTACGTAATTTTACTTCTCTATGAAAATGCCACTATGCACTTCAGAAAAACCCCTGGGTATTTCCAAAATATTCAAAGAGCATCGTAGGGAATTTTTGCACCTTCTGCAACTTGTGCGTTGTTCCAAAAAACCATATTCTATAAAAATTGCATGATCCATGCATTTGAAAGCATACAAGATAAAAATAGAAAACAATAAGTTAGATCAAAAGATAAATCAAAGTAATAAACCCTTAGGGGGTCCCACCATGATCACCATTTGTGAAGACAAAAATGAAACACCAGATATATAACAAGAAATAAACAAACAATGATACAAGAGATTGCACAAAGAATATATTTTATATTATTAATATCGGTGGATCTCAATACAATCAAATGTACCCAAAATAGGGGCTTACACTATTTATTTTTATACAATAAATATAATATGCTAGGGTTCTCTAATACCCTAACCAAAAATACTTGTGGTGTCTTCAAAGCTTGTTCTTGCTCTCAACAGGGGTGAGTGGGCTTTAGCTATCCATTGACCGGACCACTCTAGCTTAAGCAACTATCAAATTCTTGTATATCTCCATATATGCACACATAAAGTAATAAAATAGGATTAGAAGTAACTATGAAGGCTCCCCTGTGTGAGACCCTCAAAAATCAATAAAAATTCTAAGTGCCAAATAGTGATACTATAAGAAAATATGGAAATAATGAAATCAATACAATAATGGAATATTTACCTTGTAAACTTGTCACTTTATAATTTATCATTGTTGTAATTTTAGGAAAATAGGTGTGTGGATGCCCTAGTGACACGTGAGCGTTTTCTGGTCTATAGAACTAAGGTTTGAAATGCTTACAGGTACTCGATGGAAACAAGAAGCACCCAAGGGCACTCGAGGATGGAAAAAGTGCTTAGAGGCACTTGGTAATAACAAGTGGGTATTTGGAAGTAGAAGAGGGGTGCTCGGGGGTTGAAGTAGGTTTTGTAGAAGCAGATATACTTTGGGTGAGGGCTACAACAATGTATGTGGAGGTGAAGGTGAGGGATGCAAAAGGGAACTTCTACAATCTTAGATCATGAATTACTTAGATTGCTTAGGTTCCAATTCAAGGGTTGAGCCATCAAAATGACTCCTATTTATAATCTTCCCTATGGCACATTAGTGTTTCAAAGACACAATTTGTGTGGTCAAGTTTAAAATATGATAGAGGGTGGAAATTAGATCTGGGTAGGTGGCATGGATTGAGGTGGATGAGTGGCTAGGATTATATCAAGATGAATGGTTGAGATTGATTTACACACATACACACACACACACACATATATATATATACATTTATTAAATATATATAATTGTAGACACCAAATCTTAGCCACTTGTTCATCATCCCCCTTCCCACAATTAAATTGGTCATTCCATAACATTCCCACCATCTAATGGCCCACTTTAGCCTTTTCACACCATTTTTTTACCCTTATTTTACTTTTTTATGTTTAGTTTATATTATTTATATTTAAATATAATATTTTATATTATATTTTAATATATTTATTATAAAATATATATTTATAAGCCAAATTAACCTCGGTTGTCCGATCTAATCTAACTCAGTCGTCAATATTTCTTAATCCGTGTCACTTAAAGTTTAATATCAGCCTTTGGATCCACTTTAATATTAGCCACATGATCAAAAGTGTTAAGATAAAAACCCTAATAAAATCCTAGGCTTGATAATAAAAAGGAGCATTCTCAATGCTCAACCCCTAAATCCTAAATCCTAGAAGAATTAAACGCTGGAGCTCTAATTTACTTGTGAGACCTAACCTTGTTGAGATATTGTTTTGTGTGAGTAGATTGTGCCCTAGCTTATCCTTCCCCAAAATCCTAGCTTGCCCTAGTATTTTCAAATTCCATCCTCCTTCGCATACATTTTTTGCCACCACCATTATTATTCATTCGTCGAGCCTGTTGCATTCCCCTAATCTTATGTAGATTTATCCTTAATCCATAGGTGCAGTTGAGTGCCTACCTCATCCCATAGGCATAGTCATGTGCCTATCACATTCTGTAGGTGCAACACAATGTCTTTTATTCCCACAACCACACACCAAAATCTACCACATAAGGTCACCAAGTGCCACTGGGGTATCCTGCCATCAAATCTATAATGGAGCAATAGAACAACAAAGTAAGTATTATATGTGTTTTATTTATTTCTATCTAATTTTGTATATTCTATTTACTCAGATCTAGGGTTTTTAGTTTACATTCCTGAGGGTTCAAATCGTGGAACCCTCATTTTTTTTGCTAATGAATTTATGTTTGATGTGTGTATAGGATTAGGTAGCACTCATTAAGGATTTTTGAGTAGCTACTAAAGCTAGAGTGGCCCGATTATGGATAACCAAAAGCCCACTCACCCTGTTGGAAGCAAGATACATTGGAGACACTACTTGTTGTGTAGCTAGGGTTTCAAAGAACCCTAGCATCTATATTTATTATATTAAAATAATTCCTTTTAATAGATCAATTGTAACAAAGGAGTTTCTCAGTTCCCCCCCATTTATTGAATAAAATCATATTTTATACAATATCTTGTTCATTGAATTTGTTTTACTTTATATTTGCTTTAGTGTCATATTTTAGCTTCACAAATGGCGATCATGGTGGGACCCCACAAGGGTTCTACTTTATAATTTACTTTGCTATACTAACTTCATTTTGTTTTCACTTTTTGTAGGTTTTTCTAGAGCAAAAAACCAACCAAAATCATTGGTTAGGGTTTCTAGAAGGTCCTATGATAGTTTGTAGGTGTGTAGGTGCTATGTGACACCTTCTAATCCCCACAGGTGCCTAACTATGCCTATACAAGTACTATTTTGCACCTACAAAGGCACCTAGCTATGCCTGGCAGTAATCTGGAGTAGAGCTTAGGCTTTTGGGTAAGCCATGTAGCCATTCTGTTCAAATTCCTTTTTTTATGTATTTCATCATTTCACTATTTATTTTCAGATTTCAAGCTTAAAATGAACATGCATTAGGTAATATCGAAATAAATTAATTTGAGATTGCATCTAGGGTTTATTTACCGATATTTAGTGTGTTTCATTGGCAAACATGAAAATAATTACATTTCCAAAATTATTAAAGGATAGTTGCAAATTTAGCCTTTACCTGTCTCGTGCTGGCTCTACCGCTTGTCGAGTCTAGAAGCTAGCTCATGGTGATTATTGGATGGTTTTGACAACACTCTACTTAAAAAATTCACTCTCATATTCACATCTTAATATACCAAGTTATAAGTGTGCAAATAAACTTCATTTTGCCAATTTTGAGCTTAAATGACTCTAGAATAAGCATGGCCACCCCAAGGTGGGATGGTTGCCAAATTTGGTGACCGTCCCACCCTAGGACGACCATGAATGCTATAGAAAATTTGGAAACCATCCCACCCTAGGATGGAAATGAATGTTTTAGCCATCCCACCCTACCATGAATGTTGTAGTCATTCCACCCTGGGATGACCACCAAAAAACACCAAATAAACATAAAAAAAAAGTAAATAAGAAGGCCTAAAAACCACCAAAAGCTTAACAAAATTGACAAATTTCAATCAATATCCATTAGAAAAACAATAAAAATACATAAATACATATCTTTTCTCATCATAAAATATCACAAAATTAAAAAAAAAAAGTAAATAATCATCAAAAATATCAAGTGAGCCTCGTATTTATATATTTACCCTATAAACTTGATGATTGCAGCAACTTGCGCTCCATGCAATCTGGAAAGATGATTAAATCTCCATAAGGCCATTTAAACCAAATTATTCATTGATGAATTTAAAATTCTCCACTTCAATCCTAAATGAGGCCATTGTAATCATACTGCTCCATGGGAATGACGTATTCATTTCCTTTCTTCCATGAAATATCATCAAAAACCACCAAAAATCTTAACAAAATTGATAAATTTCACAATGGGTAAAACTAAAGGAACCCTAATCAAGTCATATTAGTCAAGCGACTCATCACTTTCATTATTGGTCATTCCCTCATCAACTCATCATTTGAGGGGGTAGTCATAATTACCAATTCATAAGCAAAATCAATACTCAAACACTCAAACGTACAACTTGCATACATTCAAAAGAATTATTACCAAATATAATATCAATCCCATGTTGTGGTACATAACTAAAAACCAATTCTACAAAACCAAGTCTTGTTCTATTTGAAGCCTTGGAATGACTCCCAGAACATGCTTATAAGCAAAACAAGGAACGAAGACCAAGTATACCATAAGCCTAAACCTGTTTGAATAGTGCGGCTGAAAGGTTTACCAAAATCAAATCCTTCAAATATCTCAAAACCAAGGATTCCAAAAATGTATGCTTCTTCAATGATGGGGTCATCTAAAGTTTGTTAGGTTACTAAATAACATTAATTAGTTGATAGTTTAGTCATCTATGTTTGCTTCGCTTTATGTTTCACACAATGCATCACAAAAAGGGGCACATGTAAACACTAAAATCACATCAATATAATTAGACTACTAAGATGGACTCTTATCAGAATCATATGCCACTTGGGCAATCCTTAGGGGTTAAATAGCGGTCCTTACCACTTTTAGAAAGTTCTACCCCACTTTTGGGAAGTTTTGGGCCATGCCGCCATGGTCATCCCACCCCTAGATGACCACCATTTCATGGTCATCCCACCTAGGGATGACCACCAATAGCCACCCCTGGGTGGGATGGCCACCAAAAGCCACCCCTTAGGGGGACATCCAAGACCTTGGACTCTCAAAATGTCAGTAGGACAAATGGCAATAAAATTCTACCATTTATCCTACCCATTGATTTATGACAGATTGAAGGCATGTCAATTCAGTCACAAACCTACAAATTGGAGGTTTCTCCCACCCAATGCATGACAAGGTTTTGAAATATGGTGGCACTTGCCTCGCATGGCCAAAATTACCAATTTATCCTTGTGATATCTTGAGCTATAAAGTAGAGCCAATCCACCCAAAATAAAAAAGGAGTATTTTGCTATACTTCACCATAAAGTGCTACTGATATTCAACCCCCTTTTCATAGTGTGTTTTTTCTTGAAATATCCATCAATTGAAGGAGGTTTCCTAGTGATCCCAAATAAGAAAATATATTTCAAAACCCACCCATTTTAGTGAATTAGATCACCAAATTTGACAATAACACCCCTAGGAATAGTTTAAACCAGAGGTAAAAACCACCAGGTCTGGTGTCCACCCCACCCTGGGCGGTTAACAATCCCAATTGTAACACCTAGGTATGACCATAAAATCTGCATCTAATTTAATCTCTATTTTAGTATAGATCAATTATAGAGTAGAATATATGCACTATACTAAGTTTTGTGCCATTTTGAGTAGTTTCGCACCCTCTATTATGATTTTTGCTTTTCATATTCAATATTGCATGCATCTTTGTGACTTCATTTCAATACACATATGCTTTTAAAAAATTTGACTTCTTTGTGTGTAGATCCAGGTATTTCAGTACACAAGGAAGGGGTTACAAGTTCGAATATGGATAGATCATTACAGTGGTACAAAAAACTTGCTCTTAAGGGATTCTTGAGTGTGAGAAAAGCCTTGAAGCACATCTAAGTTTTTTAAAGGATTAGATCATTTTGATAACTTGTAATGATTGTATCAATTCAGAGCCCTCAAGGGGACACATTGTGACCATGGATTCTACAAGTTGATTAATACAAAGAGGACCTCCATTTATTTTATATACTGTTATCATGTTTACAATTAAATGTCGCTTTTCAATGCTTAAATCAATAGATGCAATTTATTTCCTTTTTCTAGATGCACCATTTTTCTGCTCTACATGAGCAATTTTATTGCTACTTTATGATAAAATTTAATGGTAGGTTCTTTACATTGGTATTCTTCATTTATTTGCTTGATAACAAGTTGAGAATCACAAAATATAATGATATGCTTTATACCCACAACTATAGCTTATTGAAGGCCTAATATTAAGGCTTCGTACTAAATAGTGTTGTTTGTGCATTGGAAGTCAAGTTTGAATGATAAGGGGATGGGTACCATTTGGGGTATATGAAACATGACTCCAACACCTTGAACTTATTGCACTTAGAGCCATAAAATAATAGTGTTATATCGATGTCTTTCTCCAGAATGGCATCTTCTTCTTGTTCGGTGATAGCAAATATCAAATTATCTGGGAGCTCAATAATCAAGGGATGATCACTAGATAGTGGAGCTTCCGCAAACTGATCGACTATGACATGATATTTAATGAATTTTTGGCTAATGAACTCAAGGTTAAATTTAGTAAGAAGCATTATCCATTTAGCGGTGCAGGTGTTATTGTAAGTTCAAGACATCATATAATGCAAAGGATTCTCTCTAGCTATGATATATGTTGTCTGACTAAGCATGTAATGTCTGAGTTTCTTAGTAGAAAAAACCACTGCTAAGCACAATTTTTCTACATAAGCGTATCTAGTTTCATAGCTTACCAATGTTCGACTAATGTAATAGACAACTTGCTCTCGATTTTCTTCATTCTTTTGTGCAAGCATTGTCCCTAATGTAAAAATTTTTGCTGAAACATGTAGATATAAGGGGACCCCCGCACGAGAAGGAGCTAATACTAGTGGAGAAGCCAAGTATTGCCTAATGTCATCAAAGAATTTTTGGCACTCATATGTCTAAGAAAATGGCACCCCCTTTTGTAGCAGGTGATTGAATAACTTGTATTTGTCAAAAAGTTACGCAATGAAATGATGGATCGATTGGATCTTTCCTTGTAAACTATGCAATTCCTTTAGATTTGTTGAGGGATGCATCTCCATTATAGCCTTGACATCATTTGGGTCCACCTAAATACCTCTTTTGGAGATAATGGACCCTAGTAGTTTGCCAAAGGTAACACCAAAGACAAATTTCTTGGGGTTCAACCTTACATTATGCTCTAGAAGTCGATAAAAAACTTTATCCAATACACCAATGTGCTCTTTTCGAGTTTTATATTTTTCCAAGAGATCATCCACATAATATTTGATAATCTTATGCATATAGTCATGGAAAATGTATGTCATTGCATATTGATAAGTGGCATCTATGTTTTTAAGGCCAAAGGGCATCACCTTGTACCAAAAAGTTTTCCAAGGTGTAGTGAATGTTGTTTTGTGTTGGTCATTAGGATTTATTCAATTTTGGTTGCATCCTAAAAAACCATCCATGAGAGAAAGTATTTAATGGCTAGCGTAGGTGTCAAAAATAGTATCAATGTTTGGGATAGGAAAATCATCCTTAGGACATGCTTTCTTAATATCTCGAAAGTCAGTGTAAACGCATATCACCCCGTTAGGCTTACAAATGGGTACCATGTTTGAGAGCCACTCAGGATAATCAATGGATATAATGAAGCCCATATCTAATAGCTTTTGAAGCTCTTCTTTTATGAATAGGAAAATGGTAGGATGTATTATTATAAGTTTTTGTTTGACTGGCTTAGCATAAATATGTAAAGTAATATTATGGACAACCAAATTAGGGTTAAGACCAATCATATCTTTGTAGAACCATGCAAAATTCCTTTCTTCCTCTTGAGGAGAGCAATTAATTGATCTTTTTCATATTTGGATAATCTTTTACAAAGCTTGACAAGTTGGGTATTATCAATATCTGAACTAAGGTTCACATTCATGGTATCTTCAATAGACATGTGATAACCTTCCTTAATTTTATGGGGAGTTGGGATCAGCTAAATGTCATCTATGATGTCATCAAACTCTTCCAACTTATCCTCATCTATGTCTACCTAGAAAACCTCGGGATTCAAAGGTGACAGTGAAGGTGAAGGGGATGGATAAATGTAGTTGGATGAAGCCCTTAAAAATTTCTCAAATAGGATAAACTTGAAAAATGATGGTGGTGAGGAAATCCGATCCATATCTATAAGGATCATGTCAATAAGAATTGGCTTTGCCAAATCATATGGATTACGAATGGGAGCAAATAAGTCAGTAGGATTCATGTTGACTTAAGTGAAAATGGAGGAGGTGAAATGGATGGGATGGATAGATCCTAATAACCTATGCTAGGACCTTGGTAAACCTAGACAACAACGAGCAACATAAATAAATGCACTTAACTAAATGCTATATACATAAAATGCAAAAAAAGAAAATGTTTTTTTTTTTTTTTTTATTATATACATATATTACAATTTTGATTAATAAGATGGATTAATGAGATGGAGGTGGTGGTTAACCGATAGGTTCGGCTTGATCTTGTCAAAGAAGCAAGAAAAATATGGTCTCATGGATGGGGAAAATTCTAAGATAAAACTCATCTTGTTCGGTGTGGAGATTTATTAGCTTCGATTTAGAAGCTATCGATATGAGGTCAAATTTTTCGTACATTTCCTCATCAGAGTCATCGGGGTGTAGGGTTTCTTCTTTTGAATTCATATTAAGCCTTTGGAAGTCTTGTTGAAAAAAAGAGATGGTGGTAAGTGGGTGATAACCTAGACCTAAGTGGTCATGCACTTCTTAATATGGGATATCAATAAGCTGAGGTACTCCCTATTCATATCAGCCTAAGCCATGTCTTTTCCAATTATGTCTATGAAAATAGTGAGATGGAAAACCTATCATTTGTTGGATATTTGTGGGTGGTGTTTGTTTGGGTTCTTTTGGAAAGTAGGATTAAAAAAATATTCTATCCCCATACACAAAATTTATGCTATTAGACACCAAACCCATATTGTATACCACTCCTATAGACAAAGGTGGGTCATGTGTGTGATCGAAATACTTGGTAGTTGAGATATTGAGTGGTGTGATTGTGATGTTTTAGACCACATATTTACCAATACTAGGGTTGATGAGGTGGACCTCAACTTGGGATGATGAGGATGAAGTGGACATAGGAGGCTCATGGTTGGCTAATGGCTCAAATGATGGGGAATATGTGGGCATCTCACATTTCGATAATTCAACTTGTGAAACATTGACTGATGGAGATGGATTTGGTTGTGAAGATATTGTTGCAACCAATGAATGGGATGATGATGTGGATGACATGGATTGGGTTCGAACACATGTACTTGTAGTCAATGATGATGATAATGAAGGTGTGGAAGTGGATGCTTGGTTGGAATTGGTGATGAGAAGCTCCTCAGGAATGGGAGCTTTTGATGAAGGATTGGATGGAGTGATTGATTATGTGGTGGATGACATGAGGAAAAGGTAGGTAGAAGGAAATATGGATTCATAAGGATTCAAGATGAAATTGCAATACTTAAATGGCTCAACATTTGTCGGTATGCAATGTACTTGTCCTTTGTGTATGTATTTTAGACATTGATGTAATATGGAAAGGACACATCTGATTTCTCTCATCCAATACCTTCTAAGAAGTACATTGTATGCCATGGATCATTCTAAGATGTGGAACAAGGTATGCAATTTTTTTACCCCTACTTCAATGGGCAAAACAATCATGCCAACTATAGAGTAGAGAGCATCGTTAAATGCTTTCAATGTGAAGGTGTATTAGGTTATGTGAGATAGAGGAAGATTGAGATAATGGAGGATAGATGTGGTGATGATGTTAATGGAGGAGTTAGTATCAATTAAGACTCTTTTGAATGGATTCATGTCAATTTTAACCATTATATACAATGGAGGGTCCATCGATTTTGATGAGATTGGTTTAATCTCAAATTCATAAAACATGATGGAAGGCTCCATGCATGTTTGAATAATACCTACAAAGTTATTAAAGGCATTGATATCCATTAATGCCTCATGATGTTTGGGAGATTTCTGAATTAGTTCATAAATAGACATTTTTGATGAAGCCATTTTTAAACTTGTGTTTAATCGGCTACTCAAAGAAATGATTGGCCTTTAGGGTTGGTTCATGGGATGACTTGATCGATTGGAATGGTTGGGAATGTGGATTACTGGAGAAGGATTTGGATAAATTTGGATGGGTGGTGATGGAATAGGTTGAGACTCCCTTGCTTGTGAGTTCATGGGTTGTTGAACATGTTGTTGTCATGCATCTTGTTGATTGTTTTATCGTTGTTGACCTCGGGTTACCACATGAATGGTACATATAAAACCTTGGTACTATTGAACATGGTTAACTTGATTGGGATGGGTCTTGATGTTAGACCCTCCCATTGTGGATTAAACATCCTCATGATGAGGATGTGATGTTTGGAAGATACCAAGCTTTTGGTTTTATTGATCTAGGGAGTTGTCAAGCTTGATGGTCCCCAAGTCAATGAGATCTTGTACACTATCCTTAAACACATGGCAGTTATTTATGTCATGTCAATTTTTTCTATGATAAGAGAAAAACAAATGTTCCTTGTAGTTTTTACCACATCTGGTAGGATCATCTAGTTTGATCTCAAGTAAAGAAAGTCTACTGGTGTCATACAACATTTGTAATATGGAGGCATAATATTCAAATAAAGGGGTGTATTGTTAATTTTTTCTAATAGATTATGAACGTTGGTGATTCTCCATAGTTAGCATTTTATTTTGCATAGATTTGATTATTGAGGATACCACACGATAGGTAATTTATTGTGGTGGTTGTTGCATTGGTTTTTTTTTAGCCATTATCAACTGGTTCATGACCATTTGATTGATGTGATTGGTTTAATTGGATGAATTGGCTTGTGTTTATTTAGTTTGGCCAGAATAATTGCTTTTTATTGGCCCTTTTTTTGCCATTCCTTATTTCTTATTTTAAGTATACCTTCTTGGATTTTTATCTCCTTGATGACACTAGCCTGGGCAAGAGCTTCCTCAAATGAACAATATGTTTGCAAGTGAAGCATCCAAGAAATTGGTTTTAGGCAACTCTTAGTGAATAGCTTAATAAGCTCTTCCATTGGTTGGGTGAATGGCATTTTGGTAATGATTGTCCTCCAATGATTTCCAAAATCATATATAGACTCATCATGATTTTATTTCTTACATTAAGGGTAAATCATTTAAATAATTGGTCAACCAATTGTTCAAAAGTATAAATACTATGATTGGAAAATTGGTTATACCACTCTATGGCATCTCCCTCAATGATTGAGGAATTATGTAGAGCATGAGAGCACTATTGTTTTGAATTCCGAAGCATGAGTACTCGAATGTGCTCACATGCTCTTTAGGGTCCTCAGTCCCTTTGAACTTGTCAAACCTTGGTACCTTGAAGTCTTCTAGATATTGAGGTGATGGTACTGAAGGGTGAATTGGTTGATTGATTAATTGAAATAAGGTTAGCTTTTGGTTATTGCAATCAAGAGTATGTTGTATCAAATTATCAATCTATTGTTGTGTAGCCTTGATTCTAGGGTCTTCCTCATGAATGTGAAAGCCCCGAATCACTTGATTATTCTATGAAGGGGTGGTAAGATGTTGTGGAATAACATGATGATGATGAATAGGTAGAGTGGATTATAATTGATGATGATAATATTGATTGAGAAATGATGGTGAATGTTTAAAGGAGGAAAATGCATGAGGACTATAGTTGGGTTGACCTATGGAAATGGAATGGGTATGGATGGATGGAGGTGTAGGGATGGAAACCACTGAATATTATGGTAACCATTATGGACTTTGTGTGATGAAAGTGGGTTGAGTGGAAATTGGGTTGAGTGGAAATTGATTGACTTGAACTTGCTATTGAGCATTCTACCGCTTCTTAAGCAATTTGTTGAAATGTTCCCTTGCTTCATGAATTATCATATAATCATTGGAAGGCATGGATGATGATGGAATAGATGATATAGATGGTGGACAAGTGGAAATGGAAATTGCAACTTGATTGGATGAAATGGGCACTTGTGAAGCAACATTGACTTGTGCTTCATACAAGGGGTTGGTATAGGTGGATACATATGAAGTGCTAGGAGCACATGATGGTTTGGGAATGGAGAAATGGGATGAAGGTGTAACTGATGCCTCAAAAAGAGGGTTAGTGTACACTTGGGTGAAGTTGTATGGTTGGGAAGGAATAAGTTACTATTGTAAAGAAGGATCTTGATCCAAGATATTATGGATGGGCTGCAAGACATAATTAGCCAATTTTTAGAAAGCCTCTACTTTGGCCATGTCTATGTGAGTGATGGTGTGTTCAATTGTAGGTGAAGATGATTCAATTTGTGGAAGAAATGTGTAGGTGTATATGTGTGAGACATCAATAGCCTGCACAATGTGTGATGGACTCATAGACAAATCTATGCAATCTATATGAACCACACTGATGGGATTTACCATAGAAGTGGTAGGAAATGAAGATGAATAGTCCATAGATATATTATTTTGGTTTAAATATTTTTTCTAATTTATTGTTAATACCATAAGCTACTAAACCAAATGTAAAATGTGTTGTAAAGAAAATGCAAAAATGGAAATTCACAAAAATCAAGTGAAGACAATCAATGCTATGTTTATACAACAACTATGTCTTACCTCATTCATTAATTATCTCCTTTTAATGTTTTTACTTCTTTTTTTTTGTGTGTTTAAATGCACTAATATGAAATTACAATGGATGAATACTATGGCTAGGAATTGGCAATGAGATTCTTATTGGTCATAAAATATAGCAAGTTTGCTTGGGAGTAACCTATGGTGTCTAGGGGCAGATATTTATGGATGGAGATGAAACCCACTATCACCAGATCTCAAGAAATGATTGGTGATGAAATACAACCATTACTTTTAAAAGTACCATGTGCAGTGTGTGATTCCTTTAAAAAGTTCAGTTTTCTATTGTGCTCATACAATGTCAAAAAGTGACTACTTTCATCAATCTAAATAAGAATCCAACATCAAAATATCACTTTCCCAAAGGAAGTAGAGTACACTGCTTAAATCCCTCTTTGAACAGTAGGGGTTTCATCTAATCCTCCACCTTGAATCACCAAATGCAGGGGTACTTTTGTTTTTTTAATTTTTTTTCCTACTTAGATTAATAAAAACATAAATTTCTAATCCTAGGATGCACACTACTTTAGGATTTTAATATTTTATACGCAGATAAAAGACGTAGCATGCTAGAAAGTATGCATTCTTTTAAAATGGAAATGTGTTATGTGTAAATGCAACTATATGCAACATATATTTTGATGCTTAAATGCACACTAAAATGATTGTTTCTAATAGATATATTATTATGTTCCTTTTAATCCAATATCTAAAAGAAAATAATTAAAATGTGTAAAATGTAAAAATGTGTAAAATAGAGATTAGGGTTTCAAGGTAAGATTATAGAGAAGCCTGCGTAATTTTCCTTCTCTATGAAAATGCCACTATGCACTTCAGAAAAACCCCTGGGTATTTCCAAAATATTCAAAGAGCATCGTAGGGAATTTGGGCACCTTCTGCAACTTGTGCGTTGTTCCAAAAAACCATATTCTATAAAAATTGCATGATCCATGCATTTGAAAGCCTACAAGATAAAAATAGAAAACAATAAGTTAGATCAAAAGATAAATCAAAGTAATAAACCCTTAGGGGGTCCCACCATGATCACCATTTGTGAAGACAAAAATGAAACACTAGATATATAACAAGAAATAAACAAACAATGATACAAGAGATTGCACAAAGAATATATTTTATATTAACAATGTCAGTGGATCTCAATACAATCAAATGTGCCCAAAATAGGGGTTTACACTATTTATTTTTATACAATAAATATAATATGCTAGGGTTCTCTAATACCCTAACCAACAATACTTGTGGTGTCTTCAAAGCTTGTTCTTGCTCTCAACAGGGGTGAGTGGGCTTTAGCTATCCATTGACCATACCACTTTAGCTTAAGCAACTACAAAATTCTTGTATATCTCCATATATGAACACATAAAATAATAAAATAGGATTAGTAGTAACTATGAAGGCTCCACTGTGTGAGACCCTCAGAAATCAATAAAAATTCTAAGTGCCAAATAGTGATACTATAATAAAATATGGAAATAATGAAATCAATACAATAATGGAATATTTACCTTGTAAACTTGTCACTTTATAATTTAGCATTGTTGTAATTTTAGGAAAATAGGTGTGTGGATGCCCTAGTGACACCTGAGGGTTTGCTGGTCTACAGAACTAAGGTTTGAAATTCTTATAGGTACTCGATGGAAACAAGAAGCACCCAAGGGCACTCGAGGATGGAAAAAGTTCTTAGAGGCACTTGGTAATAACAAGCGGGTATTTGGAAGTAGAAGAGGGGTGCTCGAGGGTTGAAGTAGGTTTTGTAGAAGTAGATATACTTTGGGTGAGGGCTACAACAATGTATGTGGAGGTGAAAATGAGGGATGCAAAAGGGAACTTCTACAATCTTAGATCATGAATTACTTAGATTGCTTAGGTTCCAATTCAAGGGTTGAGCCATCAAAATGACTCCTATTTATAATCTTCCCTAGGGCACATTAGGGTTTCAAAGACACAATTTGTGTGGTCAAGTTTAAAATATGATAGAGGGTGGAAATTAGATCTGGGTAGGTGGCATGGATTGAGGTGGATGAGTGGCTAGGATTAGATCAAGATGGATGGTTTAGATTGATTTACACACATACACACACACACACACACACACACACACACACACACACACACATATATATATATATATATATATATATATATATATACATTTATTAAATATATATAATTGTAGACACCAAATCCTAGCCACTTGTCCACCATCCCCCTTCCCACCATTAAATTGGCCATTCCATAACTTTCCCACCATCTAATGACCCACTTTAGCCTTTTCCCACCATTTTTTGACCCTTATTTGACTTATTTATGTTTATTTTATATTATTTATATTTAAATATAATATTTTATATTACATTTTAATATATTTATTATAAAATATATATTTATAAGCCAAATTAACCTCAGTTGTTTGATCTAATCTAATCTCAGTCGTCAATCTTCCTTAATCCGTGTCACTTAATGTTTAATATCAGCCTTTGGATCCACTTTAATATTAGCCACACGATCAAAAGTGTTAAGCTAAAAACCCTAATAAAATCCTAGGCTTGATAATAAAAAGGAGCATTCTCAATGCTCAACCCTTGAATCCTAAATCCTGGAAGACTTAAATGTTGGATCTCTAATTTACTTGTGAGACCTAACCTTGTTGAGATATTGTTTCTTGTGAGTAGATTGTGCCCTATCTTATCCTTCCCCAAAATCCTAGCTTGCCCTAGTATTTTCAAATTCCATCCACCTTCGCATACCTTTTCCGCCACCACCATTATTGTTCATTCGTTGAGCCTGTTGCATTCCCCTGATCTTATGCAGATTTATCCTTAATCCATAGGTGTAGCTGAGTGCCTACCTCATCCCATAGGCATAGCCATGTGCCTGTCATATTCTGCAGGTGTAACACAACGTCTGTTATTCCCACAACCACACACCAAAATCTACCACATAAGGTCACCAAGTGCCATCGGGGCACCTTGCCATAAAATCTATAATGGAGTAATAGAACAACAAAGTAAGTATTATGTGTTTTATTTATTTCTATCTAATTTTGTATATTCTATTTACTCATATCTAGGGTTTTTAGTTTACATTCCTGAGGGTTCACATCATGGAACCCTCATTTTTTTTGCTAATGAATTTATGTTTGATGTGTGTATAGGATTAGGTAGCACTCATTAAGGATTTTTGAGTAGCTACTAAAGCTAGAGTGGCCCGATTACGAATAACCAGAAGCCCACTCACCCTGTTGGAAGCAAGATACATTGGAGACACTACTTGTTGTGTAGCTAGGGTTTCAAAGAACCCTAGCATCTATATTTATTGTATCAAAATAATTCCTTTGAATAGATCAATTGTAACAAAGGATTTTCTCAGCTCCCCCCCATTTATTGAATAAAATCATATTTTGTGCAATATCTTGTTCATTGAAATTGTTTTACTTTATATTTGCTTTAGTGTCATATTTTAGCTTCACAAATGGCGATCATGGTGGGACCCCACAAGGGTTCTACTTTATAATTTACTTTGCTATACCAACTTCATTCTGTTGTCACTTTTTGTAGGGTTTTCTAGAGTAAAAAACCAACCAAAATCATTGGTTAGGGTTTCTAGAAGGTCCTATGATAGTTTGTAGGTGTGTAGGTGCTATGTGACACCTGCTAATCCCCATAGGTACCTAGCTATGCCTATACAAGTACTCTGTTGCACCTACAAAGGCACCTAGCTATGCCTGGCAGTAATTTGGAGTAGAGCTTAGGCTTTCACGTAAGCTATGTAGCCATTCTGTTCAAATTCCTTTTTTTATGTATTTCTTCATTTCACTATTTATTTTTAGATTTCGAGCTTAAAATGAACATACATTAGGTAATATCAAAATAAATTAATTTTATATTGCATCTAGGGCATCTATGCATTTAGTCATCACATATTTTGAGTTTTTTATTTTGAAAAAGAATTGCAAATTCAAATAATTACTGCATCTTTCTGCTTGCATTTGAAAGTGAAAAACATTAATTAGAATTTGCATATTAGGAGTCAAGGGTTTCTTATTTCCATTATCTAAGTAGGAACCATACTTAAATGTAAAAAAATATTCCTGCCCTTGGGTGGCACCTTTGGTAGAGAGGTGGACGAACCCTCCAGTTGCTATCTAGGCAAGGGGTTTTAAGTGGTGTACTTCACACTCTTTAGAAGAAATTTATATGTATCTGTTGGATTCTAATTTAGATTTGTGAAATATGTTATCTTTAACATTGTTTGTACACAAAAGAAAATAGAAAAATTTAAAATAAATCACACACAAAACATTTCATTTTAAATAGTAGTATTGGATTTCATCACTGATTACTGCTTGATATTTGGTGATGGTGGCAGTCATTTCCATCCACCAATATCTACCCCTAGACACCTTAGGACTACCCCTAAACAAACTTGTTGGATTTTATCACCAACAAGAATCTTGTTGCTCTATCTAGCCATAGTATTTTACCTTTTATTTTTCATTAAACAAGATTAGGATACACCAAACACACAAAACTGTCATATCTAAAAAGAATTTACACTAAAAAAAATAATCAATGAATAAGGTAAGCCACACAAGATGAAACTTAGGATTGATTGTTTTCTTTGTTTCTAAATTCTTTAGTTCTATTTTAAGTTTTGAAATTTAATTATCCTAAAATTGTATTTTGATTTAATTATTTTATGGTTTTAACTTGAAATAAGATAAAAAAATTAAATCATAATAATTTAATGGAAAATATAACAAACACACTCTCTACTTCAGTAGCTAAGACTTCCAATCCTATACAACCTAGCCCATCTAGGCCCATTTACCTACCTCTTCCATAAGAGGGATCCCTACCTCAAAATATTGAGCAACCATCCATGCAAATTGATATGGACAAGGTAGAGGCCATCTATAGGTCTTCTAACTATGTCTTGGAACCCATTAGCCAAGACTATGTTGAAAAACCAGAATTAGCTACATATTGTCCATCCAAATCCACCCAAGGGTATCCTAATTCTTCTTATGAATATGGTATGACCTCTTATCTTAGTCCATCCCAAGAAAACCCAAGTGTTTTTAACACTTATCCTCCCTCTGGCTATACCCAAATCTATTCCAATCGTATGAGGAGTATATCAATGCTGCCTCACAAGTACCAACCTCTCAAGTTGCCACATCAAGTGCAACTTGTACCATACCCCTTTCCTCAAATCCATCCACATCCATACCATCATATTCTAATCCATCCATAGCCTTGTCAATTTCTTCTATGTCTGATCAAGATCTTCAAGATATATCGGGTCTCATGAACAAATTGCTTCTAGAGCATCAAAATGCTAGACAACAAGTTCAAGTAGATCCTATGCTTCCTATAGATCTAGACCAACCAACCATAGCCAACCAAAATTTTACCTGGGTACCCTAATAATCAGTGGTGTCCATCCCCAAGCCACCTCCAATTCAAAATCCAACCCCTCCAATCACTATTTCTTTTGGTCAACCCAACCAATTCCTCCAAAATCTTCTTCTTCATCAAGCTTCTCCTTCTTTCAATCATCAATATTTCCCCCATCAATTTAAAACTAATCAATTCCACCAAAACCATCTAATCACTCCCCAAAATTTTTCTTCTAGCCCATCTCTGAATCATCAGGTTATCCAAGGCTTCCACATTCCTGAGGAAGATCTTAGGATTCAGGCCATGCAGAAACAAATAGATCAGTTGATGCAAAACACTCCTGACATGTCAAGCCAAAAATCAACTCTAAGCCAACTGATCCATCAACCATTCCATCCTTTGGTACCATCACCACCATATCCAGTAGACTTTAAATTACCAAAGTTTGATAAGTTCAAGGGAATTGAGGATCCTAAGGAGCATGTTAGCTCATTTGTTCACACATGCTTTCATATTGAAACTGACAATGCTCTCATGCTCTAAATATTTCCTCAAGATTTAGGAGGAGATGTCATAGAGTGGTTCAATCAGTTACAAACTCATAGTATTTATACTTTTGCTCAACTTATTGACCTATTCCTTGAGCGCTTTGTCCTAAATATAAAAAATAATGTTTCATTATCAGATGTATATGAATTAAGACAATGGTATGATGAAACTATCTATAACTTTGAAAACCGTTGGATGGTAGTCATTACCAAATTGCCATTCTCCCTCCCAATGGATGAAATCATCAAGTTATTTATCAATAGTTACCTAAAACCCATCTCTTGTATGCTTCAGATTTATACCTATCATTCATTTGAAGAATATTTAGCACAGGCTAGCATCATTTAGGAGATAAAAATCCAAGAGGGCATAAATAATCCTAAAACTAAAGAATGGCAAAACAAGGGCCAATTTAAAAGCAATCAATCAAGCCAAAATAAGTCATCACAAGAATATTTGGCTAGTCCATCTAATCAGGTAAATCAAGTGGTGATGAGCCAACCCATCATGGCTCAACAACTAGTGCAACAACCACAACAAATTAATTATCATGCAATTGAAGAACACAAGCTTCTACTGAGAGGGGGGTGAACAATATAAGACCACTTTTTACTTTTTTTTCCAAATCAATATTATGCAATGTATAGATAGAAATATCAAAAATAGTAATCAAATAAATGCATAAATCACCATACACAATAGAGACACCACAATTTATGTGGTTCACCCAATTTGGGCTACTCTACGAAGAAAATATTTCACTAAAATTTTCTTAATCAATATCTTTATAATCCTTTCCCTATTATAATGTTTATGGACATATGTCCAAAGGAGACACCAATACCCTAAATCAAGTTCATGGATATCTATCCACTGGAGAACTCCTCCTCTACTCTGGTTGGTGATCCTCTTAAAGACTACTGCCTCCACTACACTAGCTTGTGGATCTCTCTCCACTGAAGACTCTTATCCCCACTCAGAATATCTATCCTCACTACCCTGGTTTATGGATCTCTATCCACTGGAGACTACTATCCTCTCTGCTCTATCACCTCCAAAGCTCTATATCAAATCTACACTAAACACTATCCTTAGATCTAGCACAAATCTACTCAATCTTTATCTCTTATCTAGCATAAATCTATCCTCAAATCTGTACCAAACTCTATCCTAAAATTTTCTCAACAAGTCCACATAGAACTTTATTAAATCTTCTCAACAAGTCCACATAGATCTTTATTAAATCTTCTCAACAAGTCCACATAGAACTTGCTCAAATTTGCTCAACAAGTCCACACAAAACTTGTCCAATATTCTCAACAAATCCACATAGAACTTGTTCAAACCTTCTCAAAAAGTCCACATAGAACTTGTCCAATCTACTCAACAAGTCTACACAAAACTTGTCCAATATGCTCAACAAGTCCATAGAGAACTTGCTCAAATATGCTCAACAAGTCCACACAGAACTTGTCCAATTTGCTCAAAAAGTCCACACAGAACTTTTCCAATCTGCTGAACAAGTCCACACAAAACTTGTCTAATCTGCTCAGAAAGTCTACATAGCACTTGTCCAATATTATCAACAAGTCCACACAGAACTTGTCCAATATCCTCAACAAGTACACATAGAACTTCCTCAAATTTTCTCAACAAGTCCACACAGAACTTGTCCAATCTACTCAACAAGTCCACACAAAAATTTCTCAAATATGCTCAACAAGTCCACACAAAAATTGTCTAATCTGTATTGTAAGCTTCCACAAAATCTCACATAAATATTATTCCACAACTCTTCTCAAAGACTTACCTCAAATATACTCAATTACTTTCAATCACTCTCTTAGAAATATTAGGAGAACTGTTAGAGACTCAATATGCTTCAAAATCAACTCAATGCTCAATCACTTTCTTAACTCAATTCAAAATATAGAATAGTTTGTTTTATGAAACTTGAACAATCACTTCACACATTCACTTGACTATGATTAACCAACTCTACTCAACCAATCACTCAATGAAACACCCCTTTCTCACAAACCCTAGTCCAAGCATGTAAACACCAACTCAAAATGTTTCCAACAATTTCTCAACAAAAAATCTCACATAACAATGATACTCATGATATTTGCAAACCCTAGTTTGAGTTCTTCACTCAACAACTCATTTCAAAAACAATGCTTATGAAAAAACTCTCACATAACAATGATACTCATGTTCTTTAAAAAACCTAGTTCTTTGATCAACAACTTGTTATACTTACAGTGACACTGAGAGGGGGGTGAATCAGTGTGATCTTTTAAAACTTTAAACTTGCAATGAAATAAAGCAAACTTAAACCAAAAATAGCAATTTAGTAAGAGAGCATCACACAACACAAAAATTTTAACGAGGTTCACCAATGTGGCTACTCCTCAAAAAATGACTGCTTGGACTACCATCCAAATCCAGCCTTTGCAAAGTAACAACTTTACAACTCATTTACCAACACCAACTGGAAGGAGCACCAACCCCTCAATTTTTCTGCACCAACAGAAAGGAGCATCAACCCCTAATTCACCAGCACCTACTAGAAGGAGCACCAACCCCTTATGCCAAGCTACAACTTGGACTTCAAGAAAAATACAAAAAAATACCTTCACACAGTTTGCACACTGTCTGCTATTTCTATGTACTCTGGCTTCTGCTGCAAAAGCTTCACACCACCAGTCTGCTTCTATGCAATTGCTTCGCAACTGAGTTATGGCCTCTGCTCCTGTGCGCTTGTGCTTCACACTCCATTATGCTTCTGTGCAACTACTTCGCACACTGCGCTTTGACACAAATGAACTACCGCTTCGCACTCAGCTCGAATCGATATGACTCGCTCTCTGCTCACCACAAACTTCACATGCACAAATTTTCTTCACCAAAATCACTTCTTCAAACTCAAAATAGCCCTCCTTTTATAGATGAAATTTCAAGGACAAATCTTAAACTGAAGTCAGCTTTAACCCTAAAGAACGTCGGCTACAAAACCCTAATGAATGTCGGCTCCAAAACCCTAATGAATGTCAGCTCCAAAACCCTAATCTTCGTCAGCCCAAATTTAACTTTGTCAGCTTCAACCACCTCTCTGGTTCTGTAGCTTTCCTCGTGAAACTGCAACATGTCATGATATCATGACACCTTTTGCATCCGTATGCCTTCTTGTCCCTACTATCATGAAAATGCGACACTTTTGGCCTATCTACTTTGCCACCGTTCTTGTCACGAAATCGTGACACTTCTAAATTTCGCTGATGTCATCCTCACTTTTGTCACAAAAATGTGACCCTTTTTTCTTCTAGGCCTTCTTCTCCACTTTTGTCATGAAATCATGACATTTTTGGCATCGTATAGTCTCTCTCCTCCTAGAGTCACGAAATCACGATATGTCACGAAATTGCGACATCTTCATCTTGCTAGCTTCTTCACTACTGCCTGTCACGAAATCGTGACATCTTCATCCTGCTAGCTTCTTCACTGCTGCCCGTCATGAAATCATGACATCTTCATCCTGCTAGCTTCTTCACTGCTGCCTATCACAAAATTGTGACACTTTTTCCATTCGTACATTTTCCTTTCATCCTATCGCGAAATCGTGACGCTTTCAGCCTCTGGAGGCTTTTCTTGCAACCTGTCATGAAATCGTGACACTTTTCGCCTCTTTGTCTTTTTCTAGGCTTACACCCGTGAAAACCTAACATGTCACGAAATCACGACACTTTCTCTACCTTAAGCTCTTTTCTGCATTTCGCCCGCGAAAACATAACATGTCGTGAAATCACGACATACTTGCCTTAGTACATTCTCTCTCCTCTTCGGATCATGAAAACCTAACACGTGAAATCGTGACACTTTTCCTCCTTGGTGCTTTTTCTCCAAACATGTCGCGAAATCGTGACAATTTTCTTCCTTAGTGCTTTTTCTCCAAACATGTTGCGAAATCGCGATAGTTTTCTTCCTTAACGCTTTTTCTCCAAACATGTCGCGAAATCACGACAGTTTTCTTCCTTAACCCTTTTTCTTCGAACATGTCGTGAAATCGTGACATTTTTCTTCCTTAGCGCTTTTTCTCCAAACATGTCATGAAATCATGACAGTTTTCTTCCTTGCTTTCTTTTCTGCCAACATGTCACGAAATCGTGACAGTTTTTCCACTTGGCTTCTTTGCCTGCAACATGTTGCGAAATCGTGATAGTTTTGCTTGTGCCTTCTCTCTCCTCATCCATGTCGTGAAATCATGACAATTTTATTTGTGCCTTCTCTCTCCTTGTCCATGTCACAAAATCATGACAATTTTTTTTGTGCCTTCTCTCTCCTCCGACATGTCATGAAATCGCGACAGAAAACATGTCATGATATCGCGACAGTTTTCTTACTTGTCTTTTTATTTGATTTTTTGAATCTGGGTTACTTCTGTTTTCCTATAATTTCACTATACATGATCTGACTAACCTTTGAACTTCTGTCCTCTGCATCTGAATGACTTTTGAACTATCTGTCCACTGCATCATTAGATCTAACTACCTGTGTTGACAACAATAACAAACCTCTTGCAACACCTTGCTCAACAATCTCCCCCTTTGGAATTATTGGCAACACCTATGTACATTCCTGTAACTCTTCTCCTCCTTTGTCAATAATACCAAAGGGCTACTACAGACTCCCCCTGAGTCCATACACACAATTCTCAGGCACAATTTGTTGCACTTAGCACAAATTATGATCATGAGCAAAAGAATAGTCAAATGCTCAAATGCTCGCCCTGAGAAAGTGATCCCTGTAGCTAGTCACTTCTTGGGAAGTGTGACTACTCCCAATTTGTTTCGAAGATACTCAAACACTTCCTTGGGCAATGGTTTTGTAAAAATATCTGCTACTTGTTCTGTGGTTGGGACAAAATCCAATTTAACTTCTCCTTCTGCAACTTTCTCCTTTAGAAAATGATACCCGATGGCAATGTGTTTTGTCCGTGAATGCATTACTGGATTCTTGGAGATGTTAATTGCACTCGTGTTATCACACTTAACTGATATTGGTTCACTAAAATTAATACCAAGATCTTTCGGAGTTTGTTTCATCCATAAAACTTGTGTACAACAAGTTGTTGCTGCAATATATTCTCGCCTCGACTATTGATAAAGAAACCGACTCTTGTTTCTTGCTGTGCCAAGCAACCAACCTGTCATCGAGATAAAAAGCACCTCCACTTGTACTCTTCTTATCATCAACACATTCTGCCCAATCTGCATCTGAATAAGATATAAGGGTGAAGTCTTTACCTTTCGAATACCATAACCCATACTCCATAGTACCCTTGAGATATCTGAGAATCCTTTTTACCGTCGTCACATGAGTCTCTTTGGGATCGGCTCGAAATCTTACTACCATGCAAACTGCTTGTAGAATATCAGGTCTGGTAGCTATTAAATAAAGTAAGCTTCCAATCATTGATCTGTACATGGTTTGATCTACAGGTGGAGATTTGTCATCTTTACTCAACTTGCAACCTGTTGTCATGGGAGTACTAACCGACTTACAATCCTCCATTGTGAACCTTTTTAGCATCTCTTTCACATATTTAATTTGAGAAATGAATATGCATTTCTCATTTTGATTAACTTGTAACCCAAGAAAGTAAGACAGTTCACCAATCATAGACATTTCAAATTCTTTCTGCATCTTATTCGCTAAGTCTTTACAAGATTCATCTTTGTTGCTGCCAAATATGATATCATCTACATAAACAACAAGAACAATTAGATGCCCACCTTCTATTTTGACATAAAGATTACTCGTCCACCAAACCTTTCTTGAATCCCTCTTGAGAGAGATAGTTGTCTAGCCTTGCATACCATGCCCGTGGTGCTTGTTTTAATCCATATAAAGCTTTCTTTAATTTGCAGACAAGGTTGGGATCTTCACTAATTTGAAAACCATCTGGTTGTTCAATATAGACCTCTTCTTCAAGTTTCACATTTAAGAAGGCAGATTTTACATCCATATAATAAACTCTGAATTTCTTGTGGACTGCTAAGGCCAGAAACATTCTAATTGCTTCTAGTCTGGCCACTGGTGCAAAAGTCTCTTCAAAATTAATGCCTTCGACCTGTGCATAGCCTTTACAAACCAGTCTTGCTTTGTTCTTAATGACCTGTCTGTCTTCATTTAATTTGTTTTGAAATATCCATTTGGTTCCGATTACATTCTTATTCGTAGGTCTAGGTACTAATTCCCAAGTTTTGTTCTTTTCAATATGATCTAACTCTTCATTTATTGCCTTCATCCAGCTATCATCTTTGCTTGCTTCATCTATGTTTTTGGGCTCAATGCTAGATAAAAGAGAGTAATTACTTATTACTTTCCTTCTTGTCTGAACACCAGCTTGGGGATCTCCAATTATTTGGTCTCTTGGATGATTTTTCTACCAGCTGCCTGTTTTGAATTTCTTGTTTTCTTGCACCTCTGAGTCATCGATTAAGTCATCCGAATCAAATGTAGATTTATTTTCTATTTCATTCACCTCATATCCTTCAATGAATTCTTCATATATTGGGTAGTTTTCTTCAAAGTTAGCTATTCGTTTCCCACCTTCATCGAATTTAACATCTGCACTGTCTACAATTTTCTTGAGTCTCTTGTTGTAGCATTTGTAAGCTTTGCTTTTTGATGAATACCCAACAAAAATACCTTCATCTGCTCTATTTTCAAACTTCCCAAGGTTGTCATCAGTTTTTCTGATGTAACACTTATATCCAAATACTTTGAGATGTTTTGCTGTTGCTTTTCTACCAAACCACAACTCATAAGGTGTTTTGCTTTCATGAGTTCTTAACATATATCTGTTTTGAATGTATACTGCAGTGTGAACTACTTCTTTCCAGAATCTGTCTGCTATTTTGTTTTCTGTCAGCATAGTGCATGCCATTTCCTGTACAGTTCTGTTCTTTCTTTCTACTACACCATTCTACTGGGGAGTTCTAGCTGCTGAATATTGTCTCTTGATACCATGTTTTTCATAATATTCTATAAATTAATTCGAAATGAATTCTCCTCCTCTATCTGATCGTAAACATTTGATCCTTTTTTTTGTTTCATTCTCAAATAGATGTTTGAAAGATCTGAACATTTCAAAAGCTTCTATTTTATCTTTTAAGAAAAATATCCATGTCATTCTAGAATAATCATTGATACACAACATAAAGTATTTGTCACCATTTATGCTTTGTGTTCTCATGGGTCCACATAAGTCTGTATGTATAAGTTCCAAAGGCTTGATAGTGTGGTACTCTTTTTTTTTGAATGAGAATCTGGTTTGCTTTCCCTTCTGACATGAAGCACAGATACTATTTGAAGGTTTTATAATGGTTGGAATATCTCTCACTGCTTGTTTCGAGCTGATTTTCACCAAATTATCAAAACTTATGTGTCCAAGCCTCTTGTGCCATAGCCAGTTCTTTTCTTCTTGTCCAATGAAACACGTACCTTCTAAAGTTTTTGTGAGTGTGTACAGGTTGCCAGACATCCTTGAACCAGTTGCTATCAATTTTCCACTGTTTATTTTTTTGACTTCACAACCCTGCTTCTTGAAGACTACTTCATGTCCTTTATCACAGATTTGACTGACACTTAACAGGTTGTGTTTCAAACCATCCACAAATAAAAATTCTTTTGACTTGATTTTCCCATCACTAATTTTGACAAATCCTTTACCTATTATTTTGGCTCCATCATTATTTCCAAAATTCACAGAGCCACCCTCATATTTTTGTAGTTTTTCAAATTTTTGTTTATCACCTGTTATATGACTTGAGCATCCACTGTCAAGAATCCATGGTACACATTTATTTTGAGCCTTGAAAGCTGTCTGTACTATTAAGGATTCATTTTCTTCCCTAAGATGTTCTTTCTGTTTCCACTCTGTTTTGACTGCGGTATTGGGCTCTAGTTTGGACTTTCCTTTTTCAGTATCTTTTGCATATCTTTGAGAAGTTTTTCTATTTTGTCTTGTCCTATGTGGTTGGAACTTTCTTTTCTGAGGTTGATTTAAAACAGAGGTACTACGACAATTTATTGCAATATGCCCATAGTTGTGATAGCTAAAACATTCTACTGCATAATTTGTTAGAGGTGCAAAAACATTTCTACTAACAAAGCTTCTTGGTCCTACATTATACTTGCAGTCTGCAATTTTGTTCCCATAACCATTACATTTGAAACAAAAACCAAAAAAGTAATGATTAAACCTAAAAGATGGTCTTTTCTAGGTTGTTGTAGGAACCATAGATCTTCTTCTTCTTTGATTTGTGACCTTGGTAAAGCCATCATTGTCAGTTCTCCTTTCGGGCCTGGCATTACTGCTTTCTTTTGTATGATTTGTTTTTCTTTCATCAGCCTGTTTCTCATCTTCACTCCTTATAGTTTCAACATTTCTGGATTTTGGTCAGTTTGATGATTCTCCTTCAATGAAGCCCAGACCAAATTTAATGCCTACAGGTCGTTGATCACTTAAGATTTTATCCAGCTTCTTTGAACTTTCTTCATGTTTGTGATGGTAGCTAATTTTTCGATCCAGCTCTTGTATCTGCATTCGTAGGCCAAGATTTTCTTCTTCTAGTTTACAGCAGTAATCTATCTTCATGGTTATCTGAACTTCAAGATCTTTGAACATTTTCTTGTATTCTTCCTGTATTTTTAAACTGGTTATAATGTCGTTTGCATCCTCAAGCTTTCTTGAAAGTTTATAATTCTTTCTTTTCTCAGATTTCCATTCTTCAAGAGCAGAAACCAGTTTACCTTCTAGATCAACTTTTGCCTCAGGTTTTTCAACAAATGCTTTAGAGTTCATTCCTTCTCTCTTATTTGATTTTTCTACCTCTTCTGATTTTTCTACTTCAAAATCCATGAATAGAGCTTCACCTGTTCCTTCTTCAAAATCCTCACTAGAGCTGTCCTCTGAAGAATTTGCATTCCTAGATATGAAACTTTTCTTTTTGAAGTTTCCCTTTCTGAATTTTGTTTTCTTTCTCCATTCACTTCTTTCTTGATGAGATGCTTCCTCACATTTGTTCTTCTCATTGAGAGGACAGTTGGTAGCAAAGTGTCCAATGCCCCCATAGTTGAAACATTTGAAAGGAAGCTTTCCTCTGTATTTTTCTTTTCCCTTTCTCAGTTTTCTAACAAAATTTGCTTCCATTTCATCTAAAGTTTCTTCTTCTTCAGACTCTTGTTTTGTGTCTTTACCTTTTAGGGTTTTAAATGCTGCTTCTCTGTCTGTGGGATTAGATCTTCCTATTCTCATGTCATAAGAAGTCAGGGAACCATGCATCTCATCCATACTAAAGTGATTTAGATCTTTAGCTTCTTCTATGGATGAGACTTTAGAATAAAATATTTGGGGAAGCGATCTTAATATCGTTTTCACGATAGTTGCATCATCCAAATCTTCATCGAGACCTTTGATTGAATTAGTGATTCCATTAACTCTCTGCATAAAGGCTTCTATGTTCTCATCGTTGGTCATTTTTAATGATTTGAATTGAGCTCGATGTATTTGAATCTTGGCTTCCTTGATCTTGTCATCTCCCTCATAAATATTTTTTAGTTTTTCCCATACATATTTTGCTAATTCACAATTTATGATCTTGACCAACTCACTGTCAACTAATCCAGACATGATGGCATTTTTTGTTTTAGAGTCATTTTCAAATGCCTTTTTACTAGTGTTGTCGGTTGGAGCAGTTTCAAGAGCTGTGTAACCATTAACTATTGCACTCCAGATATCAAATCCCAAAGCACAAAGATATGTCTGCATTCTGATCTTCCAGAACGCATAATTAGTTTTATCAAACAATGGTGCTTTGTTTGAGGAGAAACCTTCACCACCTGCCATTGCGTCACTTCCAAGATCACCCTAGATGATTGAGCCTATTCAATAACTTGGCTCTGATACCAATTGTTATACTTACAGTGACACTGAGAGGGGGGTGAATCAGTGTGATATTTTAAAACTTTAAACTTGCAATGAAATAAAGCAAACTTAAATAAAAAATAGCAAGTTAGTAAGAGAGCATCACACAACACAAAAATTTTAACGAGGTTCACCAATGTGGCTACTCCTCAAAAAATGACTTCTTGGACTACCATCAAAATCCAGCCTTTGCAAAGCAACAATTTTACAACTCATTTACCACCACCAACTGGAAGGAGCACCAACCCTTCAATTTTTTTACACCAATAGAAAGGAGCACCCCTAATTCACCAGAACCTATTGGAAGGAGCACCAACCCCTTATGCCAAGCTGCAACTTGGACTTCAAGAAAAATACAAAAAAATACCTTCACACAATTTGCACATTGTATGTTGTTTCTGTGTACTCTGGCTTCTACTGTAAAAGCTTCGCACCACCAGTTTGCTTCTATGCAACTGCTTCTATGCAACTACTTTATAACTAAGTTACGGCCTCTACTCTTGTGCGCTTGTGCTTCACACTCTAGTCTACTTCTGTGCAACTGCTTTGCACACTGCGCTTTGACACAAACGAACTACTGCTTTGCACTTAGCTCGAATCGATACGACTCGCTCTTTGCTCACTGTGAACTTCACATGCACAAATTTTCTTCACCAAAATCACTTCTTCAAACTCAAAACAACCCTCCTTTTATAGATGAAATTTCAAGGAAAAATCTTAAACTGAAGTTAGCTTTAACCCTAAAGAATGTCGTCTGCAAAACCCTAATGAATGTCGGCTCCAAAACCCTAATGAATGTCGGCTCCAAAACCCTAATCTTCGTCGGCCCAAATTTAACTCTGTCGACTTCAACTGCCTCTTTGGTTTTGTACCTTTCCTTGTAAAACTGCAACATGTCATGATATCGCGACACCTTTTGCATCTGTACGCCTTCTTGTCCCTGTTGTCGCAAAAATGCGACACTTTTGGCCTTTGTCTGCTTTGCCACTGTTCTTGTCGTGAAATCATGACACTTCTAACTTTCACTGACGTCATCCTCACTCTTGTCATGAAAACATAACCCTTTTTGCTTCTAGGCCTTCTTCTCCACTTTTGTCACAAAATCGTGACATTTCTGGCATCGTACAGTCTCTCTCCTCCTAGAGTCGCGAAACCGCGACATGTCACAAAATTGTGACATCTTCATCCTGCTAGCTTCTTCACTGCTGCCTGTCATGAAATCATGACATCTTCATCCTGCTAGCTTCTTCACTGCTGCCCGTCGCAAAATCATGACATCTTCATCTTGCTAGCTTCTTCACTACTGCTTGTCGCGAAATCGTGACACTTTTTCCATCCGTACATTTTCCTTTCATACTGTCACAAAATCACGACGCTTTCAGCCTCTGGAGGATTTTCTTGCAACCTGTCGTGAAATCACGACACTTTTTGCCTCTTTGTCCTTTTCTAGGCTTGCACCCGCGAAAACCTAACATGTCACGAAATCGTGACACTTTCACTGCCTTAAGCTCTTTTCTGCCTTTCGCCCGTGAAAACATAACATGTCACGAAATCACGACATACTTGCCTTACTACATTCTCTCTCCTCTTTGGGTCGCGAAAACCCGACACGTCGTGAAATCATGACACTTTTCCTTCTTGGCACTTTTTCTCCAAACATGTCATGAAATCGTGATAGTTTTCTTCCTTAGCGCTTTTTCTCCAAACATGTTGCGAAATCGTGACAATTTTCTTCCTTAATGCTTTTTCTCCAAACATGTCACGAAATCACGATAGTTTTCTTCCTTAACCCTTTTTCTCTGAACTTGTCGTGAAATCGTGACATTTTTCTTCCTTAGCGCTTTTTCTCCAGACATGTCATGAAATCACGACAGTTTTCTTCCTTGTTTTCTTTTCTGCCAACATGTCGCAAAATCGTGACAGTTTTTCCACTTGGCTTCTTTGCCTGCAACATGTCACGAAATCGTGACAGTTTTGCTTATGCCTTCTCTCTCCTCGTCCATGTTGCGAAATCATAATAATTTTCTTTATGCCTTCTCTCTCCTCGTCCATGTCCCAAAATCATGACAATTTTCTTTGTGCCTTCTCTCTCCTCCGACATGTCGCGAAATCGTGACAGAAAACATGTCGCGATATTGTGACAGTTTTCTTACTTGTCTTTTTCTTTGATTTTTTGAATTTGGGTTACTTTTGTTTTCTTAGAATTTCACTGTACATGATCTGACTAACCTTTGAACTTCTATCCTCTACATCTGAATGACTTATGAACTGTCTGTCCATTGCATCATTAGATCTAACTGCCTGTGTTGACAACAATGACAAACCTCTTGCAACACCTTGCTCAACACAACTCACTTCAACAACAATTCTTATAAAACAATCTTCACATATCAATAATACTCAAACCTTAATTTAAGTTCTTTACACAACCAATAGCTTCAACAAAATTGCTTATAAAACAATCCTTTATTCCAGAAAACCTTGAAGCATTATCTCAACACTCTCAATAGGAAATCCTAATCAAGTCCTTTTCACTCCAAACTTATTTTCCAAAAAACCAATCAATCAACTCAACTATGGAAGAATGTGCTCATACATTTTTATTGATGATGAAGGGATCTCATAAATCTACCACAACAACAAACACTCTTTTTCCAAGCTCAAGAAGTTATAATATGATAAAATCCCTCAAAAATTACAATGTAAATATCAAAACACATATACCTTATCACTCCATATTTAAGAAAATATTCTTCAACCTTTACAAAAATTAATTCACCAAATATACCTTATAATATCCCAATGATAATAATAATCATTGACAATAATAATGCTAATGCAATCTTCTTTCTCAAAAATAACTCTATGCAAGAAATCCCTTTTATCCTTTAAATCCTCAACCAATCAATGTGATAAACACTTTATTCAAAATAAAGCTAGCTCCTTATTCCTCCACTATAACAAAAATAATAATCAATATAAAAATTTTAAGCAACCCTTTTATCTCCCTAAGACCTCATGTCAAAAATTTAGGCACATAAAATATTACACACAAAAATTAATACCTTTGCCTTGCCTTGGAAGGGATTTGAACTCACGACGCTTCCTCAACCAATGCCCTATACGTAGCTCCAACCACCGTGTGAGATAGGTGCTCACTTGGGGAGAAGAGAGCACCACGTGCTCCAAAAACTCCCCAACTTGCTTAGTGTAAAATGTGTGCCTTTCCTTTGGTGCTCTCCAACACCAATGCAACCACCAAAATGTTGTCGTTGCATTTCAAACAGAGGTCTCCTGACACCCAAAACTCTAATTTTGTCTTCTTTGCCACTAGGCCATGCTTCCCAATTGGTTCTTGGTCAAATCATGTTGTTCCTCTTAAACATTATTTGCTAGCACTAAACACATTAACCACTTTCCTATATTCTGCACGAGTCAAACACAATTGCATGCATATATTAATCTATAAAAGGATTAGTTTTAATGCCTTTTAAGAGTTGGTATTTATAATGTTTTCCCTCCTTTATGCAAAATTTCGATGCTTGAATTTCCTCCAATGTATTAGATGTCGGTGATTTTTTATCCCTTTGACATTATTAATTTATAAAATATTTAAATTCATTTGAATTTAAATTTTATAAATTACTTCTTTAAAACCCTTGGTTTTATTTTGGCCATCTTTCATTTTAACTTTTAATGAAAAAACTTTTAATTTATGCTTCCACATAATATTAAAAATATTATGGAGCCCTTTTGCCTTTAACCTTACCTTTAACCTCTGCATTGTATTATGGAGCCCTTTTGCCTTTAACCTCACCTTTAACCTCTACATTGTTCCTCTTGAACTTTGACATTATTAGAAGTTTCTTCCTGGATATTAATGACAACTTTGTTTCTTGAAAAATTCCTTGACATCAATGACAACTCATGACAACTCAACTTAATGACTCAAAATTTCCTACAATCTTCCCCTTTGTCATTGATGGTAACCCAAATTATTTTTACTAAAAACTTGACTTTTCTTTTGTTCTACTCCCCTTGTGACATTGCTCCCCCTGGCACACTACTCTTTTCTTTTTACTCAAATACCAAATCTCTCCCCCTTTGACATCAATTGTAAAGGGTCACCTTTGGGGATCAGGGGTAAGAATGAACCTCTTAGATTAACCCCTACCCTACCTTCTCTTGAGGTGGTTAATTCTGGGGTGGGAGTATTTCTACTCCTAGAAAGCATTATTTTTTACCTTTGTTCTCTTTTATTCTTATCTGATCCTTCTGATTCCTATGACTATTTCTTTCTGTTAGAATTCCCAAGAGTAGAACTACAAAGCATTACAATATTTGAAGAAACAAAATAGAACTGATTGATTTATTCCAGGGATCAACTTTGTATAAATAGCAAAGTTGATCATTGAGAGTCGTTGGATTACAACAACTCATCAAGTCTGATGAAGACACCACTGAGAGTTCACCTGACACATGGAGGAGTGGAAACTCAAGTGTGTCTATCCTAGTAGAACTTAAGAGAATATTCACTTATTCTAACACCCCCCTTAAGTGATACTAGGGGTGGTTTGTACAAATGAGTCCCGAAAACAAGGCCTGATGAGGTACTCATGTACAATGATTTATTTTTTGAAGATATGGTAAAAACCCAATGGGAAAAGCCATCAATAAAAAAATAAATAAGGAAGAGGCTTGTCTTTGGATGGTGAATATTGTCCTCTTAAAACAATAAAAGGATGAGTCCCAACAACATGGCCTGATGAGGTACTCATTTACAATATATAGATGGTGAAAAAACCCCTTGGGGAAAAACCATCTATTACAAGAAAAATATCCAAGATAGAGGCATGTCTTCGGATGGCGAAGATTGTCCTCTCAACACAAAAAAAGAATGAGTCTCGACAACTTGGCCTGATTAGGTACTCATGAACAATATATACTTTTGGAGAGATGATGAAAAAAACCACAAGGGAAAAAACCATCCTCCAAAGAATACAATAGTAAAAGGAGAGGTGGAAGACCTCTGTGTCAATGCAGTTGTATTACTCCAAGTTTCTCTCGCAACTGTATGTAACGTGGAGAAGGAAATGACTTGGTGAAGATGTCTGCAATTTTCTCCTCAGTTGGAATATAGTCCAAGTATATGTCCCCATTCTGAATGTGTTGTCGAATGAAGTGCATATGTATCTCAATGTGCTTGGTGTGTTGATGCTCAACTGGATTTCATGCAATGTGAATTGTGCTCTGATTGTCACACCAAAGAGTTATAGGTTTGTCATGGGATAAACCAAATTCCCTTAGAATTTGATGAAGCCAAAGAGCTTCCTGACTTGCTAAAACTGTTACCCTGTATTCTGCCTCTGTAGATGATAAGGCTACTACTTGTTATTTTTTGCATAACCAGGCTATTGGTGAAGAACCAAGACAAAAGACATAGCCAGAAGTTGAACATATATCTTCTACTAAACCTGCCCAATATGAATCTATGTAGCCAATGATATCCATGGATTTTCCCTTATATAAGAGCCCAAATTGAGTAGTTCCTTGCAAGTAGCGGAGGATTATTTTTGTTGCTTGCCAATGACTGAAGTGAGGTTGATGGGAGAATCTAGATATGAGGCCAACAACATATGAGATATCTGGATGAGTATGAGTAAGGTATAATAGACTCCCTACAAGCTGATGGTATAGAGTTGCATCACATAGAGGGGATGAGCAGGAAGTACTTAGATTTATGCCAGATTGAAAAGGTGTAGGAGAAGGTTTGCAATCTGACATTTTAAACCTCTGAAGAAGATCTAGAGTGTATTTTTGTTGACACAATGAAATACCTGCATTTGTTTGATTTATTTGGATCCCAAGGAAGTAATGAGCTAAACCTAGATCAGCCATATCAAATTTTTTAGAGAGGGAGTCTTTTATAGTCTGAATGTGATTGAAGGTACTACCAATGATTAGAAGATCATCAACATATAAAACAAGAATGGTGATTTTTCCTTCATCTCTCCAAATGTAGACTGTGTTATCAGACTCACAATGAGAAAAACCTACGGAAAGAAGGAAGGAGTCCATATTTTCATACCAAGCTCTAGGAGCTTGTTTGAGGCCATAGAGAGACTTGTTTAGCCTACAAACAAGAGAGGAGTCTTGAGTGAAACCAGTAGGTTGTTCCATGTATATCTCTTCCTTTAAATCCCCATGTAAGAAAGCACTTTTTACATCCATTTGAAAGACAGGCCACTTTTGGGAAGCAGCCAGAGCAAGAACCAGTCTTACAGAATCCATTTTAGCAACTAGAGCAAAGGTTTTGGCATAATCAATTCCTTCAATTTGAGAGAAACCTTTGGCTACTAGGCGAGCTTTGTGTTTGTCAATTTCTCCATTAGGACCATACTTTGTTCTATAAATCCATTTACAATGAACTAATTTCCTTCCTTTAGGCAAGGGAACTAAATCCCAAGTTTTGTTTTTGATTAAGGAAGAGAATTCATTTTCCATGGCATCATCCCATTATTTAATACCAGTTGCTTCTTTGAAGGACTGAGGATCAGAGGAAATAGACTGACAAACAAGACCAATGCCTATGGAGTTGGTTGATCTGGATGATGGAAGATTTTGGATGTAAGGAGTAGCTTCTTTAACAATGGTGTGGGCCCATTTTGGCATAGTGGAAGGAGTAGAAGGAGTGGAAAGACATTGAGTTGGAGTTACAAGTTCCTCATATTGATTATCAATCTCTAAGTTAACCTCTAGAGTTGGTTCTTCATAATATTGAGGTTCTATTATAGGAGAAGGCTCAATGGAGGAAGAGGAGAGTTGAGGATATTTTTGAGGGAATGTTTCATCAAATTGGACATTCCTATGAAAAATACCTCATGAGTTGAGGGATCAAGGAGCTTGTATGCTTTCATTTCCTCACAATAACCAACAAATATGAGCTTTCTGCTTTTCTTATCTAGAGCCTTCATTTTCTTCTTTGGGATGTGTGCCCAAGCAGTACACCCAAAAATATTGAAGAAGGAAACATCTGGTTTTGAACCAGTCCATGCTTCTTCAGGAGTTAAATGATCAAGAGCTTTATGAGGTGTGTGGTTTTGAATATAATTGGCATAATTAATAGCTTCTGCCCAAAAAACTTTTGGAAGATCTCTTGAATGGAGCATACAATTTGCCATTTCCTTTAATGTTCAGTTTTTTCTTTCTGCAATGCCATTTTTCTAAGGATTATGGGAGACAGAATGTTGATGAATGATGCCATGATTTGATAGAAATATGGAGAACTCATTACTATAGTATTCCCCCCATTATCTATGCGAATTTGCTTGATATTGCAAGAGGCCTGATTTTCAACTAAGGCTTTGAAGACTTTGAAGTGGGATAGAACATCACTTTTATATTTTAGGAAGTAGACCCAAGTTCTTCTAGAAAAGTCATCAATAAAGGTTAGAGCATATTTTTCTCCTTTGAAAGAAGGTTCTGGAAAAGACATCAAGTCACTATGGATTAATTCTAGAGGGGATGAAGTTTTTAGAGAACTACTTGGGTGGAAAGGATCTTGATGTTGCTTTCCAAGAGCACATCCAGGACAAAATCCATCAATAGAAGAGACTTGAGGTAAACCTATTACCATTTCATGGGTGCTCAATTCCTTTAGGTAGTTGTAACTGAGATGACCAAACCTTTCATGCCAAATTTTGCTTTCAAGATCTCCATGAGCCACAAAATAGGAGGCCCCTTCTAGATTTTTGAATCCTTTGAAGTGAAATAGGTGAGTGTTGTGATCAATATCTCCTTTGGCTATGAGAGAATGGGGATCTTGAAAGTCTCTTATCTCAACTCCTATTGGAGAGAAGAGAACAATTTTCCCCTTTCCAGAAGTACAAATATGATAGACGAAGAGGAGATTTGTGGCAATGTTTGGAACATAGAGAACATTATTGATAGAGCCACCATCAATGGTTATATCACCCTTTCCTTTGACTGGGATGAAGGAAGAGTCACCAACTTCTATGCTACAGGTTGAACTTGAGGAGATAGAAGAGAATGACTCATCTGAAGCAGTCATGTGATGAGTTGCTCCGGAATCTAGGACCCAATGATTAGAAGAAGAATTGGAGGTTTTCCCTTGAACATTAAGGGCTTTTCCTATTTGATTTTTATTGTCTATATTTTGATCCTTCATAGCTGCCTCTAGTTGTTGTAATATTTTCCAGCATTTGTTTACAGAGTGACCATTATTTTTGTAGTGAGTACAAGTTATGGGATTCTTTTCCTTATTTTTGAATTTTTCTTTAGAAGAGGTGGAGGCTACTAAGGCTTTTGAGGAAGAGGAAGAAGAAGAGATTTCATATCTTGCAAGTTTTGTTTCTTCCCTAGTTAGTCTATCACAAAACTCTTCTAAAGAGGGCATTTTAAAGGTTGCACCAAGAGCATATTTGGTAGATAGAAAGGTGGTAGCAAATATTTGAAATACACCATTTAGTTTAGAAAGGATTAGATAAATGTATTCTTCTTCAGTCTTAGTCTTCCCACTACCTTTGTATTGAGTGAGGACCTCTTTGAATTTGGTGAGGAAGTCAACAATATTGTTGAAGTCCTCAGGAGATAGAGTTGTTAATTCTGCTTCTAGTTGCATTGATCTTATTTGATCTACTTTCCCAAACAAGGTCTTTAGTTTCTCCCAACTTTCATAAGGAGTTTTACAATCTGCAATGTGAAACCATAAACTTTCATGCACATTAGAGCTTATAATACCCATTGTTTCATACATTTTCCCTTTGTGAACAAATATTTCATATTCTTTTTTGAACTCAGGTTGCTTTTCTTCTAATAGGTGTGTGAGCCCTTTCTGAGAAATGAGATTTAAAATTTTGGGTTTCCATGTATGGAAGTTGTGAGGAGTGAGAGGATCAATTGTATTCATTGAATTCATTTTGAAGTTAACCCAAAGGTCCCCCCTTTAACTTTAATTTAGAGAATGCAATGGATATTAGTCAATAGAAGCCTGTAAAAAATACCAAATTGCTCAAAAATACCCACCCTAACGAGAGGGAAACTATAAGTAATTTTGAGGTTATTTGATATTTAATGAGGTTAATGAGATAAATATGCCAAATATTTTAGGAAACACCAAATAACTCAATAAATACCCACCCTAACGAGAGGGAAACTATAAGTATTTTGAGTAAATTTGATATTAATTATGGTTAAGAGAACAAATATGCCAGGCCTATATATCTTTTCTTCTCAAATACCCACCCTGACTAGAGGGAAACTATAAGTATTTGATTAGATATGATACTTGGAACATAGGTGAATATCAACCAGGCCTGTATTGGTTACCAAATAACTCACCCTTACTTGAGGGAAACTATAAGTTAAATAGTATGTACAATAAGGTGAGTGGTGATATGAATTATTTGTTCTTCTTAGGAAGTTTAGAATGAGAAATAATGCTTTTAAAGAGATAATTAAAAAATACTCTTTGTCAACAATAATAAATTGAACACATAAAGATTTTTAATTGCTTAATGAAATAATAAAGAAAGAATAGATATATTTTATTTATTCTTTATTATGTAAGGATTGGATTGAATACCCTTTTATTTCATTTAAGTTGACTATATGTAACAAATTGATTCCAAAAAAGTTAATTAATATAGAGACTATTTTGAAAGGAAAGATTTTTCATTCACTAAAATATCTCTATAAAATATTAAAGACGTTTGGAAAATAGAGAATTTAAGTTGTTAATATAAAATTTTGCTTAATGAAATAAAGAAATAGTAAAAAAATATTTTAGTAATTTCTTTAATTAAGGATTGAAGATTTAATCAACACCTTTTTAATATTAAGCAAGATATATAAACAAAATTAATATTACCAACTTAAGAACGAAAGTAAATAAGGCAAAAGAAGGCAAAAAGTGATGCAATGACACCCCCTCGAACTTAGTATAGGTGCAAAAGGCACCTATAAACCCCCCAAAAAAAATTTTTTATTAAAATTTTTACAATTCTCCTTTGATTTTCGGGCGAAGAAAAATCCGAAAAGGAAAGGGAATGAAATGATTTTTTTTCTTGCTACAATATATATATAAAAATATATTATAGCTTAAATTAAAGGGGTTGACGTCAGACAGAGGATGCAAGAAAAAAATATCTTGAAAGGCAGCGAGTAAGGGTCCACGAAGCGCCTTTCAATGAACAAGCAGTGAGGAAGGGTGGCATCTACGTTCACCGCTCCAATGGTGGCATCCAAGAAAAATGAGACTCCTTCTATATATGCACTGGATAAGAAAAATGTTATTTTAAAAAATCATATAACACCTTACCATATGACGCATTGAAGAGGCATTGAGAGGAGTGACACCAAAGTAGAGAGTCTCCCTTAGCAACTGTGCCACATACCAACTTTAAAATATGAATCGGAGACGCTGAGAGCAAGGCACCGAAGAGAGGATGTGGTGACCTGAGTGTTTCTGAATCTTTCACTTGTAGAATAGATTATCTCACCACACACTAACCTGAAGAAAAAACACTTGCAGAGATTTACAAGGAATAGTATAAAATGGGCCCAAAGAAATATCAATCTAAGCTTTACCAAAGAAAATCTTAGGAATACAAAAGAGTTATGATTTTAAGCTTAGAAATATGTTTATATAACAAGAGGAAATAAGATCCTCTTGAGCATCAAAGGACAAACAGATATGATGAACTTCGAGTAGAACGCTTCCTAAAATCTCAAGATCTTTGAAGAATATAAAAAATTAATGAGGGAAATGCCCATTGAGAGACGCAGTCTCAAGGCGCGCCACAGCAAAACGCTGGCCAAAGGCCACGTTTAGAAAAAAATTATGAACGTTGGTCTAGGTAGGTAGACCAAGAGTCATTAATTGGTGATGTGGAGAGCGATCCTTACATTAATTAAAATTTATGAAGACAAAACGATTTGAGATTGTAAGATAAAAAAAATTAAATGCCCACCAAAAGTAAGGGCCTACGGTTTTTCCCTTTCCTCCACGTTAGAAGATACGCAGCGAGGGCAAAAGGACGTCGAACGCTTATCCTTCTACGTTATGAAATGCGTAGCGAAGGCTATTGAAAGCCGAACGAGCTGGCATTTAAGGGAAAAAAATTTAAACGTAGGCGAAGTAGGAGGACAAATAAAAATAGGGGGCCTCTAAAAAAAATGTTTGATTTATATTAGTTTCCTTCTTGAGTGAAACGCAGTGATGGTTGCGTTCGAGAGGGGAAGAAATAATATAAATTAAAAAACACCTAGAACGGGATGCAACGTTGCTTTAATTGTTTTAAAGCAAGTTGCGTTCGTTAAGGAGTATTTTTATAGAGGCAAAAAAAATTCAATATGCATACACAAAGTAGTGAATAAAGAAATTTTGAAAGATTTGCATCAATGGTAAAACAAAATTATATAAACCAGTAGGTATTACCATAAGCAAATATCTTTTAAAAAAATTGCATATATGAGCATACTACAATATGAAAAAAACCTCTTTCTTTAAAAAAGCAAAGAATAAGAGATTAAGAACCAGTTCGAGAAACCTCCTTCAAGAGAGAATGCTAGAAGAATCTATCCTGCTCTGGTACCATGTTAGAATTCCCAAGAGTAGAACTACAAAGCATTACAAGATTTGAAGAAACAAAATAGAACTGATTGATTTATTCCAGGGATCAACTTTGTATAAATAGCAAAGTTGATCATTGAGAGTCGTTGGATTACAACAACTCATCAAGTCTGATGAAGACACCACTGAGAGTTCACCTGACACATGGAGGAGTGGAACAACTCATCAAGTCTGATGAAGACACCACTGAGAGTTCACCTGACACATGGAGGAGTGGAAACTCAAGTGTGTCTATCCTAGTAGAACTTAAGAGAATATTCACTTATTCTAACAATTTCCATCTCCATGTTCTTTTCCATGTCTTCATTTCTATTCATGTTCATATTCCTATTCATGTTCTTGTTCATATCCATGTTCCTGTTCCTGTTCCTGCTTGATTCTAGAATGTCTGCTCTACACCACTTTTTTGTGTGACCATCATTGTTGCACTTATAACACTTAATGTTATCATTCCTTGGAGGTGCAAATGTCTTAGGATTTATCTTAGTGAAGCCATATCCTCTTCTATCATGAACCTTGCAATTCATTGCCTTGTGACCAAACTAATTACATGAGTAGCAATACCCATGGAAAATTTATCTATTTCCATATTACTGTCTTTCATGTGTCCTACACTGTGAAGCCATATTTCCAAACCTATGACATGAAAAATATCTTCCATTGAAGTTTCCTTGTCTTGACCTCATTTTTCTCTTAGTCTATCTTGACCTATTCTGATTGTTGTTCCATATGTATCTTCTTCATGCATTGTTACTATTCTTGTTGAACTCTCTATTGTCCAACTTATCCTCAGATGACTCACTCTCTTTTACATTGTCTTATTATGAAATATCTTCATCTAAAGTTTCTTCTCCTCCAAAACTTGAGGTTGACTCTCCTTCTCTTTTATTTTGAACCTATTCAAATCCAAGACCTGTCTTGCTTAATGTAGGCTTTTGTAATTTTATGAACTTATCCAAGTTATTTGAGCTATTTTTGAACCCTTTTAGCTTGACCTTGGAGTCTTCTACATATTCTCTTAGTAGTGCCGCTTCTTGTGTTAACTTTTAATATTCTAAGATCTTTGCTTCTAACTTATCCTTGAACTTTTTTGCCTTAGACTTTGATTTTTCTAAATCTTCTATAATCAATCTTCTCTCTTCATCACATTCTTGAAACTAAATTTCAAGTTTAGAGTGTTGCTTCCTTACCTTCTTTTCCGTGTCAAGGGCATAAATAAGTTCTCCCTTGAGATCATATCCACATTTCTCTGAATATTCCTCTACTTTTTTACCTTTGTCCACATATTTATTTTATGTTGGCTTGTCTTCTATAGGATCACCTACTTCTTCTTCTGATGCCATTAGAAGGTTTTCATCTGGTCCTTCAAGTGCATCCTCATATTCATAATCACTAAAACTATATCCATCCATTGTACAATCATCTTCAAGATGTCCAAAGTTATACCATGTCTAAAACACTTGAGAATTACTTGAGTTCTTTTCTTAAATTATTGTTTTCTTCAATCATAAATAGGACTTCATCTCTATCATTTTCTAAAAAACTAGAATCACTATCATTTGAGTACTTACTTGCATTATTCACATAGTAGCTCCTCTTTTGTCTTTGAAAGAACTTTTTTCCTTGTCTGCTTTGTCCATCCTTGCTTTTCTTCTAGTGCCTATATCTTTCTAATTCCTTGTTCCTGTGATCTCATTTTTCTTCACCATTGTTATTCTTAGCTTCTTGAAAATATGTTGCAAAATATTCATACTTTCCACAATTAAAACACTTAACAGATTTTAGATCTCTAGATATTCTAGAATCCTTATCTCTTCTACCATAATTAGCTTCTTCATCACTGAATGACTCATTGCTTGATTATGAATTCTTACTCTTTGTCTTCTTGATAGATTTAAATGATGCTTCCTTCTAGGGAATATAATATTTTGTTATTTGTTGTAAGAATACCAAACAACATATCTCTTGTCAAAGTATCACCATCCATTGACACTTCTATAGCAGAAACCTTTTCACTAAATATTTTTGGAAGAGTTCTTAAGACTTTATCACAAACATCTAATTCATCAATCTTCATTCCAAGTCCTTGCATAGCATTAACAACCTAATCAATTCAAAGTAGATAAGTACTACTATTTTTCTCATCCTTCATTCTCGATTCTTCAAATTATCCTTTGAGATTTTGCATCTTTGCTTTCTTGACACATTTATCTCCATATATAGTTTGCAATTTATACCATATTTCTTTTGCAGTTTGATAATGCATAACTTTCATAGACTCTATTCTATGCAAACCTCTCAAAAGTGCATTCATTGCTTTTGAATTGTAATATTGTAGGATCTTACCTTCATTATCTATAGAAGGATTAATCAAGGGATCGTATCCAATTTCAATTTCTTCCCAAATTTCATTGCCAAGTGCCATAAGGTAGATCTTCATTCTCAAAATCCAATATATATAGTCACTTCCATAAAATACTGGTGCTGAATTATCCGAGGACACATTCTTATAATCCATTGTGTTCTTGTTAGATTTTCCTTCAAGTTTTTAAAATCTTTTGAAGGAACCCGCTCTGATATCAATTTAAGAACACAAACTTATATTAAGAGGGGGGTTGAACAATATAATATCACTTTTTACTTTTCTTTCCAAATCAATATTATGCAATGTATAGATATAAATATCAATAGTAGTAATCAAAGCAATGCAAAAATCACCACACATAATAGAGACACCATAATTTACGTGGTTCACCCAATGTGGGCTACTCCACAAAGAAAATATTTCTCTAAAATTTTCTCAATCAATATCTTGGGAATCCTTTCCCTATTACAATGTTTATGGACCTCTATCCAAAGGAGACACCAATCCCCTAAATCAAGTTCATGGATCTCTATCCACTAGAGAACTACTTATCCTCTAATTTGGCTGGGGATCCTTTTGAATACTACTACCTCCACTGCACTGGCTTGTGTATCTCTCTCCATTGAATACTCTTATCCCCACTTAGAAGACCTATTCTCAATGCCCTGGCTAATGGATATCTATCCACTGGAGACTATTGTCCTCTCTGATCTGTCACCTCCAAAGCTCTGTATCAAATCTACACTAAACATAGTCATTCGGTCTAGCACATATTTACTCAAAATATATCTCTGGTCTAGCACAAATCTATCCTCAAATATGCACCAAAATCTGTCCTCAAATCTTCTTAAAAATTCCACATAGAACTTGCTTAAATTTGATCACTAAGTCCATGCAGAAATTGCTCAAATCTGCTTAACAAGTCCACACAAAACTTGCTCAAGTCTGTTCAATAAGTCCACATAGAACTTGTTCAATATGATCAACAAATCCACATAGAACTTGCTCAAACCTGATCAACAAATCCACATAGAACTTGTCCAATTTGCTCAACAAGTCTGCACAATACTTGTCCAATCTTCTCAACAAGTCCACACAGAACTTGCTCAAATATACTCAACAAGTCCACATAGAACTTTTCCAATTTTCTCAACAATTCCACACAGAACTTGTCCAATATGCTCAAAAATTCCACACAGAACTTGTCCAATATGCTCAACAAGTCCACACAAAACTTGCTCAATGCCCAATATGCTCAACAAGTCCACACAGAACTTGCTCAAATCTACTCAAGTCCATATAGAACTTGTTCAATATGTATTGTAATTTTTCACAAAATATCACACAAATATTAATCCACAATTCTCCTCAAATACTTGCCCCAAATATGCTCAATTACTTTCAATCACTCTCTTAGAAATATAAGGAGAATTGTTAGACTCAATATGCTTCAAATTCAACTCAATGCTCAATCACTTTCTCAACTCAATTCAAAATATAGAATAGTTTATTTTATGGAACTTGAACAATCACTTCACACATTCACTTGACTAGGCTTAACCAACTCTACTCAACCAATCACTTAATGAAACACACCTTTCTCACAAATCCTAGCCCAAGCATGTAAATGCCAATTCAAAATATTTCTAACAATTGTTTAACAACAAATATCACATAACAATGATACTCATAATCTTTACAAACCCTAGTTTGAGTTCTTCACTAAACAACTCATTTCAACAACAATGCTTATAAAACAACTCTCACATAACAATGATACTCATGTTTTTTGCAAAACCTAGTTCTTTGATCAACAACTCACTTAAACAACAATGATTATAAAACAATCTTCACATGTCAATGATACTCAAACCCTAATTCAAGTTCTTTACACAACCAATAGATTCAACAAAAATGCTTATAAAACAATTCTTTATTCCAGAAAACCTTGAAGAAATATCTCAACACTCTCAATAGGAAATCCGAATCAAGTCCTTTTCACTCCAAACTTATTTTCCAAAAAACCAATCAATCAACTCAACTATGGAAGAATGTGCTCATACCTTTTTCTTGATGATGAAGGGATCTCATAAATCTTCCACAACAACAAACACTTTTTCCAAGCTCAAGAAGTTATAAGATGATAAACTCCCTCAAAAGTTACAATGTAAATATCAAAACACATATACCTTATTACTCCATCTTTAAGAAAACATTCTTCAACCTTTACAAAAATTATTTCATGAAATACACCTTATAATCTCCTAATGATAATAATAATCAATTACAATAATAATGTTAATGCAATATTCTTTATTAAAAATAACTCTATGCAAGAAATCCATTTTATCCTTTAAATCCTCAACAAATCAATGTGACAAACACTTTATTCAAAATAAATCAAACTCCTTATTCCTCCACTATACCAAAAATAATAATCAATATAAAAAATTTAATAAACCCTTTTATCTCCCTAAGGCCTCATGTCAAAAATTTAGGCACATAAAATATTACACACAAAAATTAATACCTTTACCTTGCCTTGGAAGGGATTCAAACTCATGGCTCTTCCTCAACCAACGCCCTAGTCGCAGCTCCAATCGTCGCATGAGCTAGGCATTCGCTTGGGGAGAAGAGAGCACCACGTGCTTCAAAAAATCCCCATATTTATTAGCATAAAATGTGCACCTTTCCTTTGGTGCTCTCCAACACCAAGGCAACCACCAAAATGTTGTCACTATGTTTTGAATGCAAGTCTCATGGCACCCAACACTCTAACATTGTCCTCTTTGTCACTAGGCCACGGTGCCCAGTTGGCACTTGGTCAAATCACGTTGTTCCTCTTATATAGTATTTACTGGAACTAAATACATCAACCACTTTGTATATTCTTCACGAGTCAAACACAATTACAAACATACATTAATCAAGCAAAATAATAAGTTTTAATGCCTTTTAGGCATTGGTATTTATAATGGTTCCCCTCCTTTATGCAAAACATCGGCGCTCGAATTTCCTCCAATGTATTAGAAATCGATGCTTGTTTATCCCTTTGACCTTATTAATTTATAAAAAATTTAAATTCATTTGAATTTAAATTTTATAAATTACTTCTTTAAAACCATTGGTTTTATTTAGGCCACCTTTCATTTTAACTTTTTATGAAAAACATTTTAACTTATGCTTCCACATAATATTAAAAATATTATGGAGCCCTTTTTCCTTTAACCTCTACATTGTATTATAGAGCCCTTTTGCCTTTAACCTTACCTTTAACCTTTGCATTGTTCCTCTTGACCTTTGACATTATTAGAAGCTTCTTCCTGGATATTAATGACAACTTTGTTCCTTGACAAATTCCTTGACAAATTCCTTGACATCAATGACAATTCATGACAACTAGACTTAATGACTCAAAATGTCCTACAACGATCCCCTCGATAACTCAAGCACTCACAATACAAAACACAACACCAACTATGGAAAACCCCTCCCGTCGACAATACGCTCGACCCCAGTGCCAACACACTCCTTTAATAGAGTCATATTCTTCCATCTTTCGAAGGTTGTATGAAAGAAACAAGTTGGCTTTGCCAAAAATCAAACCCGATGACCCTACCAAACGTGGCAGAGGTTACAAGGAACATCTATTTTGCCCATACCATAGGAAAAATGGTCATGATATCAACACTTGCAACATTTTTAAGAATATTGTTCAAGACCTCATAGACTTGGGGGCCATGAAGGCAGAAAATCCCCTAGCTCCACAAAATCAGAACTTGAGAATTTTTCAGACACCTCTTCCCAACCATGAAGAGGCTCAAAATAATTTAGGAGGTAATAATCATCATACACCTCCTAACCAAGTTAACCATGTCCAAAAATATCAAAACTTTATAGGAGAAGTCCATGTGGTCACAAGAGGTCAAAGACAAAATCAATAAAATACCCAAAAACAAAATGCACAACCTTCAAATCCATCACCCATTCAAACTTCTCCAAATACATCCTTGTCAATCCATATTTCTAGTCCACCCAATCAGTCCATCCGTTGTCCTCTAAGTCTAGCAGTATCCTTAAGCAACCGGTTGACTACAATTTTGAAGATAGCTTCAGCTAAATTATCCCTATATGATCTCATCCAAAAATTCCCTAGGCATAGGGAAGCCCTAATGAAAATTATAAAATCTATTTAATTAGAAGCTCAAGACTCCAATGCCTTCAACAAATTTTTAGGGAGCATTAGAACATGCATGGAGCCATCCATCACTTTATATGACTTTGAAATAAAGTCAATGACCTCAGAATCCATAGATGCTCCATTGCATATCATGGCTCATCCTTCAACATCATCACCACCACTGCCCTTAGCAACCTCAAATTTCCACCTTCCCATATTTCCAAGTCATCATTCACCCTCAAAGCATTTAACGATGCTTTGTGTAGCACAATTGGAACTATTTTTTTACCCATCGAAGTAGGGATTAAAATGTTGCACACTATGTTCCACATCTTGGAAGGGGCCATGGTGTGCAATGTACTCCTTGGTAGACCTTGGATGAGGGAGATGAAATGTGTTCCATAAATTCTCTACCAGTTCTTGAAATACATTCATGATAGTCAAGTCCATTCCATCTTCGCAGATGTAGAACCTTTCAAGTATTGCAATTTCATTTCAAATCCCTATGAATCCATGTTACCTTCCACCAACATATTATTATCCCCATCATCTTAGAATCCATCAACTTCATCTTCTAATCCATATTTATCTTCTTCCAAATCTCCTATTTTTGAGGATTTTTCCATCACCAAACCCCCTCAACCATCCATTTCTTCTTGTACATGTGGTGAAATTAAATCCACTTTCTCCACATCATCCACCTCAACCATTCCTTCTTATACAACCATTTCTTCTTCATCATCATTACCTCATCTACCTTCTTCTAATTCCAAGCCATCACCCAATATTTATCTATCAATCGATGTATCATAAGTCAAACTTTTAGATTGTGACATATTCAAATCCTCGCCACCTTCCATGGCCCCATCTATTCCTGAAACATCCATTTCCACATCATCCACCACCTCATCCCAAGTTAAGGTCCATATCAGTAGTCCTGGCATTGGTGAATATGTTGTCCAAGATGTTACCATTACCTCACTTGCCATCCCTACAGCCAAGGATTTTAGTCACCCATGCGACCCTCCTTTAACCATAGGTGTCTGCTTCTAATAGTATAAAATTTGTTTATGGAGGAATTGATTCCTTAATTAAGGAAAATATTCCCGAAGAACCAAAATAACTGAGACGTGGCAACATATAAAACATGACGGGATTTCCATATCATTACTTCCATATAGTTAATTGGCATGGTCAAGGTTTAGGTTCCCATGAACAAGGGATACATGACAATTTATTTTCCATATCGAGGAGCGCATGATCGTTCAAGATTAGGATATACCTCACTTTCCACAATTGCTTCCCTTGAGCAAGCCTTCCAAAGGCTTAGCCTCAATGAAGAAGACAATGTCTTCCTTCCATTTCCCTCAACCACTTCTCTTGAAAAATCTCTTAAAGAGCTTAGCTTCAATGAAGAAGAATATCCGCTAAATTTTTCCTACCACCTACCAAATTTTGATGATGAAATTTATGAAGAGGATGAACTTATGTCCAATGCTTCTGATGATTCTGAAGAGAAATTTCAGTCCATTGTTCCCTTTACCCAA